>JARHVA010001394.1:12500-445000 GCA_037957365.1 Torreya grandis
CTACTAGGAGACTAAATTTAAGTTCTATGTTTTAATTATGCTTTTCTTTCCTCTTATTATTTTCATAATTATGGTAGAAGTGACTACATCTTGAGCACATTTCATTATCTCTTTCATACACAATATTTTGTCTCCAAACTCCCAGTTTGGATTTCAATTCAATGAATGTAGGAAGGACTTTATAAAAGTCCATATTAATGCACATTCAGGCCATAACCAGTCTAACTTTAGCCTTACTTATGGGTTTAACTATAATAGGGGAGCCAATGGATCTCACAATATATAGCATGATATTATCTTTCCAAAACTCCATCAGGAGTTCTAGTAATACTATCTAGAGTGAAACAATTCTCCACTATTCTTTGAAAGAGTTGAAGTGAAACTTCCATCATTGAAAATTAAGAACCACCTTTCCAAAAGACCAGGGTCATCCCTCAAGGATACAGATGCAGTCTTCATGGTTTGAAAAGGAAAATAATAGGAAACCATTTTCCATTGCCTTTATTGCCATCTAATCTTTTAGTGTCCACCTTTTCCTAGCCTAATCTTGTAATGTGTCTATATTTAATTGAATATAGTTAAAATTACCAATGAGTTGTTCTAGTGTTCATTTTCATCTTGCAAAATGTTTTCATCAGGGACTTCTAGAAGCACTTCATTATTTATGATGCAGAAAAAATGGGCCAACCTTCTAGAGGTCATAACTTTTGACCCATAACTTCATTTTGAGCTCTTCCATACATCAAAATGATCATATCAAAAAAAATTATTCTTATCTAAGCTACTCTATTTTCTAATAGTTTGTTGTGATATTTTTCAAAGGCCAAACATGAACATTTAAGGGTTTGAAATTAATGTTTAATAATTTTTTTAAGAATTTTTTATTTTTAGAACCAGATGTCAAATTAAATAAAATTTAATTTCATAGGGTAATTTTAACATTTAATATATTTAGGTAAATTTTTAGATCCATACGTGCTTGCATGCAAAACTTATTATAAATAGCGACTGCTAAAAATAGACCTTTTTTTTAGGTTTTAGATTTTTTTGATTTTTTTCATGTCAACTCTAAATTCCAAGTTGAGGCTTATTTAAGCATGCTTTTTGTTTTTAATTATTTCAATTCATGAAATATGAATCAATTATAATTTATCATTTCATATCTTGGCTTATTGGTAATATTATTTGTCTTGATAGTTTTTGGGTTCATTATCTAGTATCAGAGCAAGTTCAAATCTTGGAGGAGAAAGACATGGTGAGAGTATGAGGAGGTATTGTGAAAATGAAATGGAGTATACAAAATCTACAAAATTAAGTTAAACAATTAACCAACATTATCACCAATCAATAGAGAAGACAAGGTGGTGATGAGGAAGATACATATCATAATGAAGAAGTTTAATAAGAAGAACAACAAGATCAAACACCATTAATGGAAGAGAGGATGGTTCAATATTTGATAGATTATAGAGGTAGTTTAAAACTAGAGGATTTTATAGATTGGATGAATAACATGGAGAAGTTCTTCTAGTGGAAGACTATGAGAGAAGATAAGAAGGTAAAGTTTGCATGTAAGAAACTGAAAGGTCATGCAATGATTTGGTGTGATCACCTATAAAAAAAGAGATAGAAAAAAGGTAAATAAAATATTAATTCTTTGAGAAAAATGGAGAATAAGTTGAGGGAGAAATTTCTTCCTATGGATTATTCACAAACCTTATACAAAAGATTTTAGAATTAAGGGAAAAAGATCACAGTATACAAGATTATAGAGATCAATTTTATAAGCTTTCCAAATAAATGGATCATGATAAAATAAAATATTAGATGGTTGTAAGGTATGTAAATGGATTGTAATTCACTATTTAAAATGAATTAAGCATGTATAGAATACTTAACATAGAGGAGGCTTATCAATTAACTTTGAAGGCAGAAGAAAAATAAAATAGATAAAATTTTAGAAGGGCATCTCCCAGTCAAAAAAGAGGTAGATCCCCTCTAATAATAGGATTATGTGGGTTTAATACCACTATAAGTGGATTTAATTTTAATAATTATGAATTATCATATGGTACAAAAAGGCGAAATGATAATAGCCAAGGGTTTTAATAGCAATAAAGAGGAAGAGAATTTCAAAGAGGATGAGGTTATGATAGTGCTAGAGGATGGTTTTCAAACCAAGATATATCTTATGTCTATTATAGATGTGGAGAAGAAGGGCATAGATCATTTGAGTGTCCACACTATCAACATCAAGAAAGAAGGAAAGAGGATCGCCCAAGAGTAAATCTAGTTGAGCATGAAATAGAAGAGTAGAATACTAAAGTTACACCAACAGATGTTGAAGAGAATCTCATGATGAGAAGAACCATGATCTCTCCAAGGATGGATTAAGTGCTGAATAAATAAGGTGGTGATGCATGGTTGTGATCAAATATTTTTTAAATAAGATTTAATTCAGGTGGAAAGGTATGCAAAGTAATTATAGATGGTAATAGTTATGAAAATATGGTTTCTAAAGAAATTATTGACAAAATAAATATGCAATGTGAAAATCATTGTAATCCTTACTAGATTTCATGGTTTAATAAAGGGATGAAATTACAGTAGATAAAAGGTGCTTAATCAATTTTTATATAGGAAATAGTTATAATGATGAAATATGGTGTGATATTATTCCAATAGATGCATGCAATGTGTTATTGGAGAAACAGTGGTAATTTGACAAAAAAATAATTCAAGATGGATCAAAGAACACAATTTTTTTGGAAAGGTGGTACAAAGGTAGTTTTGTTACCTCTTAAATATGAAGAAAAGACCAAATGCATGATCTTTACTAAATAATTTATCCAAGATATGAAGGTAACAGGTTATTGTTATGCATTAGTAGTAAAGAATGAAGAAATAAAAATGGTACCAATACTAATAAAAGTAGCAAGAGTGTTGAAAGAATATTTAGATGTTATGCCTAATGAGTTACCAGATGGTTTACTACTAAAGATAGATATATAGCATCACATTTATTTGATTCTAGGATCACCTCTACCTAATCAAGTTGTTTATAGGATGAGTCCAATAGAACATGCATAATTAAATAAACAGGTTACTAAATTTCTAAGGAAGAAGGTGATAAGGGAGAGTATGAGTCCTTGTGAAACACCAACTTTGCTAACTCCAAATAAAGATAGAGGATGGAGAATGTGTGTGGATAGTATAGCAATTAATAAAATTACAATAAAGTATAGGTTTATCATACCTTATTTAGATGATATGATAGATGTGCTTGTAGGATAAAAATAGTTTACCAAGATTAATCTAATGAGTGGTTATTATCATATTTGAATTCATGAAGGAGATGAGTGGAAAACTAAATTCAAGACTGGGGATGGCTTATATGAGTGGATGGTGATGCCATTCAGATTATATATTGCCCCTACCACATTTATGAGGGTGATGAATATAGTGTTGTAAGAATATATTGGTAAGTTTGTGTTTTATTATTTTTTAGAATCTAATGTTTAGATCCTAAATAATAAATGTATACAATAATAGGAAAAATATATATTTTAACAAGTAATTATGCAAGAGAAATAGAAATAAACTTATCTAGTTTTATAATTAAATGAAGGATTCTAAGGATGGAAATGAAGAAGTAGGATTGAGACACTATCAAAAATCTAAATCTGGCACATATTTTCTAATTGGATAGGAGCACTAAAAACAAGACACCGTAGTGTTCAGTGCTATAGTCATTCCTTGTTTTGTTGTCCTAAGGATCTAAGCTTTTAAGGTTTTGTCCACCTAGTCAATACAAGTATACATACCTTATTTGAGGGGCTAAAATTCACCATAGCTTGTTGTAGGTCTGTTCCAATCTTCAATAGCTATATTCATCTACACACATGCAAAAAAAAAACATCAAAAGAAAAAGGGGAAAAACTAGGTTAGGGGAAGAATGATTGCACAATCAAGAACCTATGTTGTTCTGATTGTTGCCTACATTAACTCTCAAGATATGATCTTAGATATGATGTATCTCTCCCTTAGGTAACATGTATAATCAATGTGCATGATAGATGCAAGAATGAATTTTGCCGAAGCCCTTCCTTGATCAAGAATGTAAATTTATGTGTGATGCAGAGAAGTTGATCTATACTATTGACTATTTTTTAATATGTCTAATGTGTCAAAACAGTAAGTGATATATATAAAATGCCTTGTATAGTCCTTTATATAAGAGACTCATTATTTCAAATTTTGGAGGTTTATTCTTATCTGACCAACATTGAAAAACTTAGGAATGAATCAAAAAAAAGGGGTAAGACTCATCTAGTGTGAGAAAATGACCATTGGAATCAAAATTTGTACTTGGAAAATAGCATTAGAAACTAGACACCATGGGTTTTAATGTTGTAGTCCTATTTGGGTGTTGTTACTTGGATGGTCCAAGACCTAGAGGATGGAATAATATTGGAAAGACTGACCTAGGTTAGTAAGGATTCAGTCTGGAAATCTTATGAATGATTGGGAATGGTCAAAGAGGTGTCTAGGATATGAAATAATACCAAGGTAAATTAGACAAAAAGATATGGATGGATGTAAATA
This sequence comes from Torreya grandis, assembly GCA_037957365.1. Lineage (NCBI taxonomy): Eukaryota > Viridiplantae > Streptophyta > Pinopsida > Cupressales > Taxaceae > Torreya > Torreya grandis. The sequence goes on from JARHVA010001394.1 coordinate 17,106, forward strand.
AGACTCATATTCTCCAATCAGAGTCTCCTATGAAAAGACTATGAAAAAGCATGATATGTGTGGTTGCTCGACAAATTTAGGGTGTATACATTTTCCCTCCTTTTATTATAGTGATGCAATGAAATGAAGTACTAGAGCAAAAAAAGAAACGAGATGCATACCTAAACTTACCTATATGGAGATAAGTGTACTAAAAAAAGAATCCAACTTGTTATCTAGAGAAGTAGATGGAGAACTAAATAGTGCTTGGAAAAAGAATGAATCCCTATAATAGATCCCCATTGTACTGAATCTAAATAGTGCCTAGAAAAATAAGGAATATCTATAATACATGACCCCTATATTGAATCTAAATAGTGCCTAGAGAAAAAAGTAATCCTTGTAATAGATGCCCCTTATACTGAATCTGAATAAGAAATTCTCAGAGGCCCAAAACCAATGTCTACCCTCTATCCCATATAAAATCATGTAATTTGGAATCTGTGTATAGAATCTATATGCTATGAAGAGCAAGATCTGTTATGCCCCCACTCTAAATAATATGAACTAGAAATGAGAAGTGCTCAAAGGTCCAATACTAATGTTTTCCCTTTATCCTAGGTTTGAGTAATGTTATGGACCAACCACTGTAGATGATCATATGGTCTAACTTGGTGACAACCAGGTGGGTATGCTTGGGTGTAATCTAAAAAAATTGGTATAATGTCTAAGATGAAAATGGCCTATCTTACCATTCCAATTTGTATAATCACGGATGTTGAAGAACATGATCATCTATGTCATGCCCCTAAATTTGGCATGTGATTAATGCATCTAGATAGTTTGTAAATTTAGATAACCACATGTGATATGATCTATCTTGTCATGTCCCATGTGTAAAAACTAGGTATAAAAATAATGTGCTCTACACTATGCCTATAATCTACTATTTGGTCACGTAACTATGTCATGATGTATGAAGTTATATGTATGAGATGTGTAGTAATTTACATGCCCCCAAATTTGTTATCTAAGTTTTAGTCTATATCAAAGTCATTATGAGTCCATATATCTAAACCATTTTATTTGAATATTCTGTATATATGTAAACTGATGGTATGTCCCTTTGGATGTCTAAGTGATGATGAGTGACCCACATAAATTGAATCACTATATAATCTTGAACAATCTAAGATGAGTGATGCTAAGTGACCCATATAGTCTAAACAACTATATAATCTTGACCAATCTAAGTTGAGTGATGCTAAGTGACCCATATATTCTAAACTATTATATAATCTTGACCAATCTAAGCTAAGTAATGCTAACAATCCAAATTTTGGAGGTGTAAAAAGCATGCTATGTTTTAACCTATAAGAGTGGATAAGGATACTAGGTAATTTATAGAGTTAGTAGGAATGATGCCCCCATTTTGGGGAAAGGGATGAGATTTATGATAGAGGAGGTTGAGCCAAAAGTGAAGACTAGTGGCATATGAATAGGAACTAGATAGGTATGTATTAAATAGATTGATAGTCTATTTGTTTGATTGGTTAGAGTTAAATTACTAGGATTGAAAGGTGTTTTTGATTGGTTAGGATCAAATCTTGTATCTAGGTATAGTAGAGATGTAGAAACATTCATGCCATGCTAGGAAAATGAGGTAGTAATAGATTGAATGGAGTGAAAGGTTGATTAATTGAATAGGTTTGGTTGTTTGAATGGTTTGAATGATTGTTTTGATTAATAGGTACTAGATTGTATATAAGCATACAAAAGAGGTATAGGGATGTGTGTATGCTATAGTATGCAAATGATGTATCAAGAGATCAAAGGTTGTGTGATATTGAAGGTATCATCATCATGATTCCATGGAACCAAATAGTTTGTAAAATAGAGATACAAGGCTTTAATGATGGGTAAAATAGTTCTTTACTTTTGAATAGAAAAGTTAGTTGATATAGGAATGTTGATTGAATTTGGGTTCATTTGTGTAGTGACTAGTTTAAGATATTGGAGCTCTATAGTGAAAAATTCCTAGGAGATGAGCACCTTCTTTGACTCATTTTTAGTAGTTGGCAGCATGGATTTAGCCTAACAAAGATATTAGCCTAGTGAGTAAGCTTAACACTTAATTTTTACCTATTTAAAAGCCTATTTTGTATATTTTTAATCTATTTTAAATAGTTTAGAAAAGTTTTACTAGATCCAGTGCTCCTATCCTATAGTCAACACTATTGCCCAAGATGTAGTGTTGTTATCCAAGTTCTATCATTATTGTCTACTGTTAGTGTATTTCTATAGCATTGTTGTCCAATGTGGATGGTTTTTTCAATTTTTGAGTTGTTCCTACTTTTGTACTTCTTAGTTATTTTACCTAGCATGGTTTTTTTACATATAGTCTATTTTCTAGTATTTTATGGTAAGGTGTGGATGAGAGAGTTCTACAAAGGCTAGGTAGTGGAGACATTGAGGATGTCACCCTTATCAACTCATGAGAGTGCTATGATAGAGCAAGATTGGATCATGTGTGTGACCCATGCATGGTTTAGTGGGATAAGTATTTGATTATCACCTTATGTGAGAGGTGGAATGCATACATTTGTACATTATGTCTTACTATAGAGGAGATCATTGTGACCTTGGAGGATGTGTATCCAATTTTGCATTTTCTAGTTAGTGGGTGATGGGTGACATTACAGGATGATATGGGTATTGATGCCATTGATCATGCATCCTTGTATTTTTCTAGTGTTGGTACATCAAAGAGGTAGTTATAGTGATGTATTACTATCAATTATTGTGTAATTGAACATTTCATGCTTGCAGAAGTGGTTAGCCATACTATTGGCTTCATTTATTGTAGTGGATGGTAGCAAAGTTTCTATTGCTTACAAGATTGATAGGGTGGTTCATAGTGTCGAGGTGTATGGTACTATGTTCTCATGGGGTAGGACTATGCTTGCCCATTTATAAAAAGATTTATATAGGTTTATTTATGAGGCATTTAGTCATGGTCTGAGTGCACCTACCTTATTACATTATTGGGCCTATGAGTACATAAAAGTTGTGAGACCAATTAGATTACCGAGGATGAGTTGGGCATATCCATAGCTATTTGGTGAGTGATGGATGACTGATTTGGCTATTTGATAGCCTAGGATATATCACAATAAGAGGATGATAGAGATATTGGTGGCATGAGATATCATATGGAGGCCATATAGAGGATTCTTTAAATGGCCTGAGGATGGAAAGTAACTATGGTACATGAGGGTCAATTATTGGTTACATGGTCATTGGGCTAGAGTATATGAGTGCTTTCAATATGAACATGTGACTAGGAAATTTGGAGTTTGAAAGGATGTTCCTACTATATCATGGGTAAGGTTGAGGAGTGCATGGGCACTAGCGAGAGTAGGGGCTCATGTGAGACCTACTAAGGCTAAGTTGGCACCATTAACTTTCGATGTGTGAGATGTAATTAGAGATATTATTGATGTAGATGACATGGGATGCATTGAGGCATATACTTCATGGTGGGCTAGCCATCAATGGGCTCCATTACATACTATGGATGGAGTGGATATTCCTACATATGAGGAGCTTGAGCTGATCCAAATGATGGGAGGTAATTAGTGATTGTATTTGAAAGTACTTATTATGTGTGCAGGTGGGGTGGTAGGTGTATAGGATGAGGCACCTACTGGGGTAGCTATGGGAGATGATGAGTTATAAGATAGCATCATTGAGTTGACACTATAAGAATTCATGTGACATGTTCTTGATGATACAGTGGAGGAGGGTTTAATAGGTCAAGTGACGGTTATGGTTGGTATGTATGTTTATTTATTTGATAGGGTTTTTATAGCTATAACTACATATGTCAAGGTAGTAAGAGAGAGATGAGCTTAGAGCTAAGTTGGATAGGCATAGAATACCACCACCTGATTGTGGTGTGGTGAGCATGAAGATTTTGGTTGATTATATAGATATTTAGTGGTGATATGCAAACATGCATGAAGAGCATGGTTGGTTGTTGGATCAGTATAGTTAGTGAAAGAAGCATTGAAGAGGCTGAGGAGGTATAGGGCCATCAAGTGCTAGATAGGATTATGGGACTAGTACTAGAGGAGAGAGTGAGATTGAGAGTGAGGGCATGATGCCCATTCATGATTGATTGTATTTGACATAGTGTATACATATTTGAAAACTTGGTTATATATATAGATGTTAGTTTGATCTTGGTTATACTCATATGCATGTTACAGATTCTAGAATATGTTAGTATATTGATTGTAAGTGGTTGATTTGGAATTTACATGTGCATGGTAAAATAGTGTATGGGATAAATGGTTTAATTATTTTGATATGTTAAATGGTGTTGTTTAGGTTAGATTTGTGATTATATGTAACCAAATATTTATTGTTTTTTATAATTTATAAAATTGATTTGGATAAATTAAGCCAGGTCTAACATTTGGAAATTATTTGGATAAGTTGATTGGGTTTTATATTGGTAAAGTGTTTGGATAGATTGAGTTGGTAAGATCTGGAGTTTGATAGGCTAGTATTTGGATAGGACAATTATTGGGAGTTAATAATGTTAATTGTTAGTAGGGGATATAAGATATCGATATATGCATATTACATCTTTGAGAGTAGCTCAAGAATACAAAGGATAGATAGACCTTTGGCTCCATCATTTCCCTACTAAGTGAAGCTTACAAACTAAAAACTAGTATGATTGTACATTTTATTATTCTATGTTGTATCACTATCTAAACCCTATCAACTAACTAAATAAGTGCCCATAATATTCATGCTATGTAGGAATGTGCTCTATATTTGATGTTGTCTACTATGTGCTAATTGTAGATATATGTGGAGACTCTAAAAAATCTAACCTTATTAGATGTGTAATTTAAACTATGTGATGTGAAGGAGGATCATCGATTTGTAATTATACTGGATTGTTAGGAGAAATAACACATTATGGCCTCTATTGTGATGCATATGATTAAGTAAAAGATCAGGATGGAATTGTAACATGTGATGAGGGTTCATCTAATCTTCACCATATCAGGTTGCTATGTGAGATAGGACCCTAAAAATCTATCCATAGTGAATATTTCTCATGAGTGGTACTCTATTGTTATGCCTATGAATTTGCTAGGTATTTATATACAACTACACTATGTATCTCTTGGACTATGGTTTTATATGTAAATTATTGTTTTTGTACTAGTTTCCAAACCTTTTGAGCTAGTGACATAGGAGATCTCCTGTGGGATTCTATCTTAAAACCTGTATTTCACTCATGATGAATGATTAATGATTCTTGTAAAGGAATATCCTAGGATGACTCAGTCATGGAAGAATGAGGTCTAGGGTTCCATAATGGAGGAGTTATCTATACCCCTATGTGAATTCTATGATACCATTATCAACACATCTAGTAATGCAATCTTTGAGTCCAAAATAGTCATTATCTCTATGTCCATGGATACAATGATAGTGATAAAAAGGCTGATGTTGTTGTCTATGTAAGATATGTGGATCTCATCAATGAGTATAAGGTAATGTGATTAACCTCATATTTAGTAGTGATAATAATATGGTAGATGGGATATCCTACTCTGAATCAAACTGTAGTGGTGCTTTGATGTTATTATTTATAGTGCAAACTGTAGGTTATGCTCTAGAAACTGGCTCTTTGTTTTTAACTAGTTTATTTTCTAGTTGTGGTCTCCTATCGTGTCTAGGACATGGTGGATGTTGACTGTTAGGAGTTGTATTTGAAGATACTGTCATGAAGGCAAGAATTATTGAGTCAATTGAATTTACCTCAATCAGTCCTAATTTCTTTTCCAAAGCTAGAACTGTATAACACAAATGTATGAAACAAGACTCTATTTCATATAGTAGATGATCAGGAGAGGTTGGTGAAGTCTCTTGATAAATATATGTTGAATATCTAGATCTTTTGGTTTGTATATCAATATTAACATGTGAGATTTAAATCTTAAGATATACTCACTAATTGGCTCTGAGGAATTTTGATGTAGTGTGGCAAGTATCTCATATGTAACATGAGGGCGCATGCTTTTGATGTAATATCTAAGTAATGCCTCCTCTAATTCATCATATGTGTGTAATAAACTAATGAGGAGTAGATGAAAAAACCAATTATATGCTTCCCTGACTAATGTTTACTGGAATAACTTGAGTAGAATCAATGGGCTCGCATGAGATGGCAAATCCTTTCAAAAGGTCTGAAGGTATACAAATAGATCTCTAGTTCCATAAAATTAAGGTAATGATGGTATCTATAAATTATTAGGCAATGAATTTTTTATGAATGTCTTTAAAATAGGGTTACCATGTAGATCATTAGCATTCATCCAACACTTATAATCTTTGTTTTCCAAGGTAAGGAGATGTACTTGGTGTTGTAATTTACCAACTACATGTATCAAAGAGATGATCTCTTAGGATGGTACATTAGTATCTTGAAGTGGTCCACTTATTCATTAAATTTGATTATTAATTTTAACCATGGGAATAATAATTTTAGTAATTGGATTATAAAGATGGGGTGTGCTCACATAAACCTTGGGAGTAATGGTATCTTGGACCTTAATAGAGGGATATGAGAGACCATTCTCTTTAGTTTAATAGTGAGAAATGGGTTCTAATGTAGTGATGGGTGGCTTGGGGGATTCATTAGTATCTTTATTTTTAGTGTGTCACATTCTAATTGACTAGAAAATGTGTTGTTAGAATTAACATGTGCATTATGTGAAATAGAATCATTCATATAAGTAGAAACAACATTAGAAAGTGCATTATGTTTGAGAGGAGAAGTGAGAGGAGATTTAGAAACATAAGATGCACATTATTCTTAACTATGTGCATAATTATCATGATTATTATCATATATGTAATATTTTTCATAATCACTCTCATTTTCATTTTCATTGGCATGCTCACTATCATATTCATTATCACTTCCATCATTGCTAGGGAGAGGTGTAATAGGAGTGATTTCTTTTTGAATATTCAATAAATTATAATTTGACATTGGAATATCATGTGCATCTATGTTATCCATGGATGAAAGACATGCATTATTTTCATGTGAAATATGAGAAGTAAGAGTAAGGGAGTTATCATTTGAACATTCTTTTGATAAAGTAGAGTTGATAGAATGAGATGCATCATTTGAACTATGATTTGGTAATTTGATTCTATTGAATTTATATTGTTGTATTTTAAACATAGTAGTAGCAAAAGAAAGAGAGAGATTAGGTTCAGGTGGAAGCAAATTATCACTTATTAGAGGTTCATTTGGAAGTGCATGACTAATTTGTTGATTTTGTGCATTGTGCATGGGAGAATGAGGTGAGAAGTATTTTTCCCATTTATCAAAAGTATTTTATTTAGAAGGGATGAAAGAAATATGTTTGAGAGGAGAAGATGCATTTATTTATTTCTTCACTATCACTTTCATATGCATGACAATATTCCTCATTGCAACAATAGTAATTATATTCATTGTAAATAAAATCATTTTTCACATTTTTAGCTAATGTGTAATTTTTCAAATTTGTCCACTCATTATCATAATTATGCAAAAAATTAAGAAATTTGCCTATGGGATGGGAGGGAAGAAGTGCCTTAGTGGCCATTTTTTTGTTTCAACATAAAGAATATGAAGAATTACTATTAAGCAAATAAATGCAATAATAAATACTAACATGGAAATTTTTAAAATACCTATGACTATATAAACAATTTGTAAAAATTTCAAAATTAATTTCTAACAATTGTAAGGATGAATGGTTTGAAGGTGGAGGATCTAGTATCAGAATCTAGGGTTTTGGGTTAGAATTTTAGAATTTTTAAAATTAAGGATTTAATTCAAATTCTAAAATTAATTTGAAAAAGATAATTACATAAAATTTGATAAAAAAAATCAGAATTTTGAATTTGAATTTTTACATAAAATAACTACTAATTTAGAAAATTTGAAAATATTTTTGGCACACTAAACAATTTTTTAAAATTTTGAAATTAATTTCTAAAATTTTTAAGGGAGGGAAACTTAGGGTTTGGGGACCTAGTTTGGAAATGTAGGGTTTTAGAATTTTTTTAAAACTATGTTATAATTTTAAAGTCTAAAAATTATTTGAAATAAGATAAATGCACAAAAATTTATACAAAAAATAGAATTTTGGGAATTAAATTTTTGCACAAGAAACTACTAATTTTGAAAATTTGAATTTATTTATGACAAGGTAATAAATTTTCAAAAATTCCAAAATAATTTTCTAAAATTTGCAAGGATGAATGGCTTGGTGAGTGATGACCTAGTTTTAAAATCTAGGGTTTTAGAATTTTTTGAAAATTATGCAATAATTTTAAATTCTTAAAATTATTTTGAATAGGAAAAATATGAAAAAATTAATACAAAAGTTATAATTTTGGAAATTAAATTTTTGCATAAAATAAGGAAGGAAGAACCCTAAGTGTAGCTAGGGTTTTAGGTTTATTTGAAGTAAGTCAGGTTCACCAAAATGTTTTATTATTTTTGGGAATCTAGTGTTTAAATCCTAAATAATAAAGGTGTATAATAATAAGAAAAATTTAGCTTAATAGAGAAAAATATAAATTTTAACAGGTAATTATGCAGGAGAAATAAAAATAAACTTATCTAGTTTTAGACTAAAATAAAAGATTTTGAGGATGGAAATAGAGGAACAGGACTGAGACACTATGAAAAATATGATTTTGGCATCTATTTTTTCATTGGACAAGAGTGTTATAAATATGACACTCTGATGTCCAATTTTATAGTCTTTCTAAGCACTATTGTCCTAAGGATCTAAACCTTTTGGGTTTTGTCCACCTAGTTAATATGAGATTGCATACCAATTTTTAGGAGCTATAAATCATTGGATCTTATTGTAGATCTATTTCAATATTGAATACCTATATTCATTTACACAAATGCAAAAAATGAATACACAAAAATCAAAAGGGGAAAAATTAGGTTAGGGGAAGAATGATCACATAATTAAGAACCCCTACTATTCTGATTGTCACTTACATTAAACCTCAAACTAGGGTCTCAATATCGATGTAGTTCTCCCTTAAGGAATGTGCGTAATCAATGTACATGATAGATGTAAGAATTAATTTTTCCTAGGCCCTTCCTTGATCAAGCATGCAAGTCTATGTGTGATGTAGAGAAGTTGAGCTATTATATTGATTTAATTTTATTATGTCTAATGTACCAAAGTAGTAAGTGCTAAATATAAAATGCCTTGTGTAGTCATTACATATGGCCAACATTAGAAAACCTAGGAAAAAATCAAATAAGACTCATCTAGTGAGATAAAGTTATTGTTGGAATCAAAATTTGTATTTGGATAACATTGCTAGAAGCTAGACCTATTTGGGTGCTATCACCTAGGGGTTTGGGACCTAGGGGATGGAATAAGCTTGGAAAGAGCGATCTGGGTCAGTAAGGGTTAAGTATAAACAATTTATGAATGATTAGGAATGGTCAAAGAGGTGTTTAGGATATGAAACAAGACCAAGGAAAATTAAACAAAAATACATGACTAGATGCGAATAAGACTCATATTCTCTAGTCAAAGTTTCCTATGAAAGACTATGAAAATACATGATATGTGTGGTTTCTTGAACAATTTAGGGTTTATAAAATTTATGGTTATTTATTTTGATATTCAGTAAGACTAAATAAGAACACTTACAACATTTCAAAATGGTACTAGATTTCTTAAGAAAGGAAAAGTTTATACAAATTTGAAGAAGTACATGTTTATGCAGAATAGTTTGGTATTTTTAGGATTTGTAGTTTCAATAGGTGGTGTGAAAATGGATGAAGAAAAGATAAAGGCAATTGTTGAGTGGTCTATTCCAAAAATAATTATAGAGGTAAGAAATTTCCATGGTTTAGCAACTTTTTATAGAAAATTTATTAAAAAATATATTAGTATTGTGGCACCAATAACAGATTGCATGAGATGGAAGGAATTTGAAAGGACTAGATCAACCATACAAAGTTTTGATGTTTTGAAGAAGAAGAATACAAAAAGACCAATTTTAAAATTATCAAATTTTTAATAAGTGTTTGAGGTTGATTTTGATGCTTCATTTGTGGGAATTGGTGTTGTGTTGAGTTAAGAAGGAAAGCCAATAGCATATTTTAGTGAGAAATTGAATTATTCAAGAATAAAGAATTCTACTTATGATGTTGAACTTTATACAATTATATAGGCATTAATACATTGAAGGCATTATTTGGTAATTATGTATTTTATACTATTTATAGATCATGAGGCTTTGAAGTATGTGAATACATAAAAGAAGTTGAATAGTAACCATCCAAAGTAAGTTTCTTTCTTGTAAGGGTATAGTTTTATATTGAACCATAAATGAAGAAATTAGAATTTGGTAGTTGATGCATTAAGTAGGATGGTAGAATTATTAACTACTATGGTGAGTGAAGTACTTGGATTTAAGGCTATCAAAGAATTATATGACACTAGCCCATATTTTAAAAAGATAGTTGAATAGTGCAAGAATCCATTAATAGGTGGGATAGATGATATTGATGATGAGTGTATTATACATGAAGGTTATCTCTTCAAAAGGAAATAATTATGCATTCCATTTGTGTCTTTATGAGACAATATGACAAGAGAATTACATAGTGATGGTTTGGTAGGATGTTTTGGTAAGACGAAGACAATAGTTTTGGTGGAGAAAAAGTATTTTTGGCTAAAGATGAAGAGAGATCTAACAATGTATGTTTTAAGGTGCAGAATATGTTAGGTGGATAAAGGACATACACAAAATACTGGACTTTTAATGCTATTACTATTTCTAAAAGGTCCAAAGATAGATTTAAATATGGATTTTATGTTGGGATTGCCAAACACATAGAGAGGTAATGATTTAATTTTTTTTTTGTTGACAAATTTTCTAAAATGGTTCATTTTATTGCATGTAATAAAACCAATGATGCCACTAGATTTAAAAAATTATTTTTTATGGATATTGTGAGATTGCATGGTGTTCTAAAAACTATTACTTCAGATAGGGACATGAAATTTCTAAGTCATTTTTGGAGGACTTTGTGGAACATTATGGGTACTAAGCTACAATTCAATAGTGTGTATCACCCAAAAATAGATGGATAGATAGAATTTTTGAGTAGGAGCTTGAGAAATTTATTGAGATGAATAGTGGGAGATAAGCCAATGTAGTGGGGCTTACCACAAGTTGAGTTTGTATATAACAGTTTAGTGAATAGTTCAATAGGAAAGTCACCTTTTTAAATTGTTTATGGGAGAAATTCTATGGTTATTTTACATTTGGTACAATTGATAACTGTAGATCAAATTAGTGATGATGCAAAAGCATTTGTAGAGCATATTCAATAATTGTAAGGAGTAAAAAGAAAGTTGCAGGAAAGTAATGAGAAATATAAAATAATAGTGGATGTCAAAAAAAGATCAAAGGTATTTTAAGAAGAGTTGGTAATTGTTTTCTTAAGGAAAGAGGGATTTAAAAAAGTCACATACAATAAGTTGAAGTACAATAAAATTGGGCCATGCAAAATTATGGAAAAAATCAATGATAATGCATATGAGGTAAGTTTACCACATAATTTTGATTTATCTCTAGTATTTAATGTTTTAAATTTATATAAATTCCATGGAAAACATGGTGAAGATGATGAAGATGAAGAATTAAATTGGGAAAAATAGGTTCCAAAGAAGAAGAAAACAATAGTGCAAGTTTTGGATATGAATATAGTAGCACAAGGCAAGGGAATTATAAAAGATATTTAGTGTAGTGGGAAGGATTACAACAAGAAGACAACACTTAGATTATATAATGAGAGTTGAAGAATATTGATAAAGACAAATGGTAGAAGTATAATCAGGCCAACTCGTAGGAGTTGAGTTGTTTTCAACCATAAGAGAATGATGTAAAAAAATAGGCCAACCATCTGGAGGCCATAAATTTTGACCCGTAACTCCATTTTAGCTCTTCTAGATGCCCAAATGACTCTATCAATAAGTTTGATTCTAACCTAAGTAATGTTTTCTACTTAGATTTGATTTTGATATTTTTCAAAGGCCAAACATGATCATCTGAGGGTCCAAAATTAACGTTTAATGATTTTTTTAGAAATTTTCTATTTTTATAAATTGTAAATTTTTAGAACCAGACGTTAACTTTAGTTGAATTTCATCCCATAAGATAATTTTAACATTTATGATATTTAGGTAAATTTTTATATCTATGCATGATTACATACAAAACTTACAATAAATAACAGTTATTAAAAATAGACATTTTTTTTTAGATTTTAGATTTTTTGAATTTTTGTATGTCAAGTCTAAATTCTAAGTTGAGAATTATTTAAACATGGTTTGGGCTTGTAATTATTTCATGTCATTCAATAGGAATCAATACTGAGTTATTGTTTCAGATCTTGGTCTATTGGTAATTTTATCTATCTTGATAGTTTTTGGGTTCATTAATTTAGAATAGAGGGGAATAGTTTAAGAGGTATTTTGTCTAATCCATATCCTTTTCTGAGTAGTTATGCCTATGATAGTCCATTCTTTTTATCTAGGAGTTGATTTTTCTCAACATAAGCTCATTTAATAGGATGTATTTCAAGTGTGATCTTATTTGGCACTCTCCTTCAGTCATCCTCATCATGCATGTTACCATTCAGCATAATTGCTTCCTCATTAGTTGTTATTCTAGCAATGACCATGTTAAATTTCTATTTTTAATCATTTTTTACACAAAATTATTTTTTAACTATTATAAAAAATATGCAAAGGCACATGTGTCTAAACTATAAATTATATATACATACATATATATATATATATATAAGTTTAGTTAAATAATTTAAAATGATTTAAAATCAAATCATATAATTAAACTTAATTGATTTTATTCATTTTGGATATGTTTAAATCATACAATGATTTTTAATTTATGTTTATTTATAGTATTTTAGATATAAGTGGGATTAATTAGAAGAATAATTTTTTAATGGGATGTTATAAAGATTAGTTTAGGATGGTGGACATAATATAAATATTAGACTAGGACTAGGATAATATAATATTAAGACAAATTAGATGGAAAAAGATAAAATTAATGATGTTAGTGATGAAGTGAGCAAATTTAGATTCAAATATGTTCCCCCTCTTTGAAATCATATTGTAACTAAATTAAATAGAAAGAGTAATGGTCTTTCAAAGAAGAAATACACTCATTATAGAATAATTCTAAAATAATAAAATCATTTATATTAATATTTTTTATTGAAAGGTTTTTTTATTTTATTTTAAAGTTAAAAAATATAGAACATGAGTTTATGATGATTATAAAAAATGTAGAACATGAGTTTATGATGATTATTATAATTATTTAAATAATAATTATCTATATTCAATTCAAAATTTATTATAAATTAATATAATTATCATTGTTATTTTTTAATAGTCAAATTTATATAATAAACATTTAAATAATAATCTTTAAAATACTTTATATAAATTAATGTATATTTTTAATTAAATGATCTATAATTTAATAGATTAAAAATAAAAAAATATGTGAAAATATTAAAACTCAATATATATATATATATATATATATATATATATATATATATATATATATACATATATATTCAAAAATTCTACATAGGTATAATTATTAATATTAAATTTAAATAAAAATGATTTAGGTTTAAAAATAAGTATAGGTTAAATTTATATTAAAACTCAAACATTATAACTAATAAATGATTTCAAACATCATTAAAAAAATAGATCATTACTAAAAATAATCGTCATGAGTTTAAGCATATGTTGAATACTAAAATTTTGAATTGAAGGCTTTTTTGAATTTAGAAAATGAATAATGCATTGTTATATTATAAATATGATTAAAATTATAATAGTTCATTAATAAAATATGTTATATTATTAATATTATATGAGTTTATAAAATTAATTATTATAATATTAAAGGAACATGAGTCTAGTGTATTAATCTTTTTTTTCTATATTATTTTATACAAGAGTTTTTGTTTAATTTAAAATGAGTAAAATCATATTCTATATTTTCCATCTTTAAAATTAAATCAAAAAATATTTAAAACTAAAATTCATGTGTATTATAATATTCATTTAATAAATATCATAAACTCAAAATTAATAATGCATTGTAACTTTAAAAATTTAATTTTTTGATTTCATTTGGAAGCTAAATATTAAACAAAAAAATTAAACATGTCTAGGATACATATAAATTATGAATTTAAGGATTTTTTTGATTTCATTTTTATTTTCAAAACTATAAAACATTATTTTAATAATTTTTAATTAAACCAAAACTTGTGTATAAAATAATATAAAAATTAAAAATATAATCAATACATTAAACTTATGTTCCTTTAAAATTATAATAGTTTATTTTATAGATTTTTCTCTTTTGATTTATAAATTTTTTATAGTTTAAATACTAAGTTTAAATACTTTAGATTTATTAATATTAATCATATTATAATATTAATCGTATTTATAATAATAGCTATTATAATTTAAATTTATGTATATTTTATATTTTAAAATCATCATCAACTCATTTTCAATTTAAAATTTATGTGCATTATAAAAATATAGAAAATGAGTTTATGAATGTTAATTTTATTTTTATTTTTTTATTTAAATCATTTTAAATTATAATACATAAAATCATCTTAAAATATGATTAATATTATAAGTGTTCATTTTGTATTTAATTTTAATTTTTTTATATAGTTTTAATTTTGAGTTTAAATTATATAAACCTTTGTTCGATATTTTTTAAATTTAAAAGGAAAACATTTTTTTATCTATTATAAAAACAATTAAATTTATTTTCAATTTATTTCTAATATTTTAATTTAAAATTTATGTGTATTTTTTATAATGTATTTTAACTTTAAAATTTTAATTTTGAATTGAAGGATTTTTTTGATTTTAAACATATTCAAAATGAGTAAAAGATTTTTTTTTTAATAATTTGATATTGAAGTTTTTGATTTTAAATATATTTGAAATGACCAAAATTATCTAAGTTCTAATATAGTTTTAAATTATTTTGATTTTAATGCTTTAATTTTGAAATGAAATCATTTTTTTAGTATTATAAGTTCATATGCCTTTGTGTATTTATAAAAAATACAAATAGATTTTAAATTTTAAAATGAATGATATTTTTATTTTTAACATATTCTAAATCATTAAAATCATTAAAATTATTAATTTTAATATTGTATTTCATATATTGTTATGTATTTATGAAATATGATGAGTTCATGAGTCATAGTGCATTGTTAAGATATTATTTAATTTAAATATAGACCATGATTTTTAAATTTAAGTTTTTTTATTTTTATTCAAATTTTAGACATTTTCTATATTTTATGCATTGCAATTTTATTATTAATTTAAAATCATCAAAAAATTATTTAATTCAAAATTAATATGTATTTAATATTAATTTAGAATATAAAAAATACTTCAATTCAAAATTTATGTTTATTTTAGACTTGGTCTATATTTTATGTGTATTTTTAGGTATTATAGATATGCAATCTTTTGAATAAATTGAAATTTGTTTTTATAATAGTTAAAACAATTTTTTTAGATAGATACAATGTTTTTTGACTGAAGCAATTAACTGGTTACAATAATGGCCACAATCAGTCGATACTAACACTACCATCACAATCGATGAATACCAATATTTCTACCATAATCAGTGCTTACATTCTTGCCACACTATTCATACCACAACTAGTCTCTACATTCCTTGCCACAATATTCCCACCATAACTGACATTTACATTACTACCACAACTAGTGTTTTTATCATGAATACGGCCACAACTAGCCCATACCAGTGAAATAGCCACAACCAACCTTCTAATACCTTTGAGATTTGAACTTAAATGATGCATTTAACAACCAAGTTGCTTTAAAAATGCACCCCCATCTCATTGGTATAATAGTTAAAATATTATTTCAAAAAACAATGAAATTTATAAAAATACATTACATATTTATAATACATAAAAGTACACATAAAATATAGAAAATGTCTAAAATACACATAAGTTTTGAATTGAAGGATTTTTATATTTCATTTTAAAGTTAAAAAATATAAAACATGAGTTTATGATGATTATAAAAAATACACATAAATTTTCTATAAATTACTTTAAGAAATTTATAATTTAAAATAAAATTTTAAACTCATGTGCCTTTGTGTATATTCTTAATAGTTTAAAAATGATTCCATGTGCAAAAAATGATTTAAATTTATAAACTCAAGTTCTTGTATATATTTTTTATAAAATCATCATAAATTTAAAATAATTTTTTGCTTTTAAATATATTTAAAATGAGTAAAAAACTACTTGCATCATTATTTTATTCCTTTATTAACAAAGTTAAAAAATATTCTATAGAACATGAGTTTAAGAAATAATACGTAATTAAAATATTTAAATAATAAAATCTTATAAAATGATGTTATATAAATAATTAAAATGTATAGTAAATATTAAAAAAAGTTAAAAATCCTTCATTTTGAATTCAATGATTTTTTGATTTCATTTTAAAGTTAACATGATTTTACTCATTTTTAATTAAACTAAAATTCATATTCAACTTTTAAAAAAATAGACATAGAATTCATTAAAACATTAGAATATGTCTATATTAAAGTCATAAACTTTAGGATAATTTTAATTAAATATTAATTTTAAGTTTAATAATACAAAAAACCTTTTTGAAATATTAATATTTGAATGCTTTCTGTGTCTATCATTATGAATTTAAAAATACGTATTTTGAACATGTCTAAAAGGAGTAAAATATTCTAATGTTTGAATGGATTTTATGTCTATAATGAAATCATTATAAACTCATATTATATATTTTTTAAATTTATTATAAAATCAAAAAAATCCTTCAATTTTAATTTTTTGTATAAATTTTAGACATGTTATATATTGAATATTAACTTTAAACATATAAATTAATATTGAGTTTCGAAAAATTAATTCATGTTTAAGAAATATAATGCATTATAGTTAATAATTATGTTATAATAAACTTAATATTTTTAAAACTCATGTTCTATACATTTTTTTTATAATTTGTTAATAAAGTAATAAAATAATGATGTAAGTAATTTTTTATTCATTTTGAATATCTTTAAAATCAAAGAATTAATTTGAATTTATGATGATTTTATAAATAAAATACACAAAGGCACATGAGTTTATGTTTATTTTAGACATCTTGTAGAAATAAAATAATTGAAATTTAATGTGTAATGTATGAATAAATTTATTTAAAATTTATTATAAAATATATAAAATATCAACTATTAGAATATTTATAATAAAATCATCTTCATTTTTAAATTAATTAAAACACAAATAATTTTAATAATTTAATATTTATGTTTTTGATTATATACACGAGTTTATGATGATTTTAACATTAAAAATAAGTTTTATTTTATTTCAAAATGAGTAAAATCATATTTTTTATTTTTTTATTTTAAAATGAAATCAAAAAAATATTAAATTTAAAATTAATCTATATTTTAAACATATTTAATTTTTTAAAGTTTAAAATATAACTTTAAAATGAGATCAAAAAATATTTCAATTCAAAATTTATATGTATTTTAAAAAATTTCTATATTTTTTAACTTTGAAATGAAATCATTTTTTAACTATTATTAAAAAAATTCAATTTATTCTCATTTCATTTTAGACATGTTCTATATTATTTTATTTGATAATGTAAACCCAAGTTTTACAAGGACCTGGGACCATAAAAGTACATTACAATAGTTTTAACAAGTCAACCATGGCTAAGAGATCAAAACAAAAAAACTAGTACTTAGAACAAAAATAGGAAATAGAAAACTAAAATTGATCTAGGAAGAGGGACCCTTCTAAGTGTCTTCATTTGTAGTGTTGTCCTTCATCAAGATGAAAGATTTATCTTTTGAAACCTTGGCATGGGTATGGTTTCGGGGCCTTTATCCACCTCCCTAGGGAAGATCATCTTGGGCAATTTTCTACCTTTAACTTGCAAAGGGGTCTATTTATTGGGGACCCCTAGGGGATCCTGGGGGGAATTTAAGGACCTAGGGATATTTCATAATAGAGGATTTTGGGTGTAGGGTAGAGTGGACAAAACTCTAGATAGTAGCCTCAACCACCTGGTGATGTTCATTTCAGTCTTATATCAGCTTTACCAAGCCAAGCCCTACTTGTTGAACCCTTGAATTGAAATTTTCCAATAATTGTTTATTATTTTGTAATTCCTCCATCACTATGGCCTTACCTTTCCAAGCTGAGGTTATAAGATTCCCAATTTCAATGGGTTTAGTCTTGGGAATAAATAATAGTTTGAGAGGTATGTCGATGGGGGGACTAGAATAAACTATTTTCTAGGGAGCATTCATGATATAGGTGGGATCCCTCAATAGGATCCTCCATCGAGGAGTCCTCTTGGGATTCTTACCATGTTAACAAGTAGGAAGATAAGACCTTGACGGAGGATGGGGTTTGTATCATTAACTTGGTGAAGCTAAACATACATTATAGGGAATTGAGAAGGAAATAAATGAGACTAATTTTAAACCTAATAAAGTGATTTAGGAGTAGGAAATCATGTGAAAAAATTAAAGTGTACTTACCTTTAAGTGTCATGTAACCCATGATCTGAAAGTAGATATCTAGCCAGTATCTTAGGAGGTCAGCTTGAGAGAACCCTTTCCTGTCTATTTAGATGAAGTCATTCATTCTAAAGAATAATTTTAGGCATTCTTGATTGTTATACTAGTCTTTAAATTCCTTTGTGCCTACATAGGACATGTCTGTAGTGTCATCGATGAATTTTTATGAGATATTTATGGTGATGCCTCTTATGGTGAACTTCAATTTAGTCCATACTGCAATTAATTCTCAAGTAACCATGGAATTATGTTCAATAAAATGTTCCATAAATATAATATATAAGGCCTCCCTTCTTGAGTTTCTTCCAGACCTTCTTTTCTCAGAGACCTATTTACATGATGTTGATTCCAAATGGTCTCTATCACCTCCCATGGTTGCTGGAAGCATAGAGATGGAGTGGGAGAGATGAAAGCTCTAGATGCGGGCATAATAGTTAGGGCTCAAATGAGAGGGAGTGACCACCAAAAACATGTAAAAATAATTAATCCCCCTCTCTTCAAAATAAATGGGGATCTACTGAATCAGGATTTGCCTCATCAACTTGAAGGGATGCATGTGTGAGGGGATGATTATATTAAGTTAAAATAGTAATTTTAGCTTGGATAAAGTTATACACCTTTAAGGGGATGTTACTTACATGTTCCATATTTTTAATTGAAATGTTTTAAATAATTTAATAAACTCATATTAATTTTAACTTAAAAATGAAATCATTTTTAAACTATTATAAAAATACACAAAGGCACATGAGTTAAAATTTTTATTTTAAATTATTATTTTTTAAAACTCATTTATACATGATTTATGTGTAATTTTTATAATCATTGTAAACTCATGTTATATATTTTTTAACTTTAAAATAAAATATAAAAAATAATTCAATTCAAAACTTGTGTATTTTAAACATGTTTTATATTTGACTAAAATAATATTGTAACTATCATAAAAATTATTCAATTTATAAAAAAATAATACATGATTTTAAATTTACACAAAATGAAATATAAAACATCATTTTTAATTTAACCATGAGTTTTTTTTAAAATAAATTATTCAAATTTAACTATACCTTTATATTAAATTATTTTAAATTAAGGTTAATATTAATATCTAAGGATTTTTATGATTAATAAATCATATCCAAAATTAAATTATTTAATTATTTATAACATTAATTATTTTTTATAATAAATTATTTTTTATGTGATTTTAATTTTAAATAATCCTTTAATTCAAAACTTAATATTTAACTAAAAAATAGTATTAATAAATAATTTAATAAACTCATGTTCTATAATATTAGTAATGAATCATTATTTTTATAATTTTAATATCATTTTAAAATTATCTTACTAGTTTAGTATTAAAATAGAAGTGATTTTATTAATTTTTAATATGTTTAAAATCAAAAACTTAAATACTAAACTATTAAAATTATTTTTAAATTTAAAATAATCATAAACTCATGTTTTATATTTTTAAACTTTTTTATAAAATAAAAAAATCCTTCAATATTTACATCTAAAATTTAAATAAAATAAATTATTATTAAGTTAATCATTTAAATATGTTTAAACAAAAAACTTAATTATCAAATTAAAATGCATAAAATCAAAAAAACACTTCAATTAAATATTTATGTGTATTATGATGAAGGTAGCATCTCCTCGAAGGTATATAGTGTCATTTACATGGAAGGTACATATGCAACTTAAAATCATTATCTCCTCACATGTGTAACTCCTCAACTTGATGGGCTTAATCATAATGTTATAGACCCACATTCATTTTGAGTTAATGGGATGAAATTATGGTAATGTTAATTTGGTAGATGTTCCACCTTATTTAAGCCCTAGATGTTTAGATCATTTCCAGAACTCTCAACTCGCTCACTCCATTTTTGCACTTACTACAACCATGGGCAGTGATAGAGACCATTTTAGAGGTAACTTCTTGAAAAAAGGTTCATGAATACAATAAGTTCTAGAAAAAAATTAAGAAATGAGGGATTATAGAGTTTATAAAGCATATTACCGAGCACAAAGCTATGGTGTTTCAAGATTTCATCATTGCATGGACAAAAGGGAAGGTCACTATGCAGGGTATTTTAATAAATGTCTCTAAGGAATTCATTGGTGATGCCATGGGTGTGTTTTGCACTAACACTAAAGAATTAAAAGATTAGCCCAAGAAATAAGAATCTTTACAATATTTATTTCAAACTAATGACTTCATGCAAACTAAGAAAAAAGGATTTACTCGGACTGACCTACCTCAATACTAGCCTGATGTGTACCTTCAAGTCATGAGATACATGACTCTAGAAGGTAATTATGCCCTAACTTTTTCACACCATTTCTTGTTGCTTAATCATTTCATCATTTTTAAAATTATCCTCCCCTATTTCCTTCTTAAGTCTTTGGAAAGAATTGTCTTACTTCATCAAGTTAATGACACTAACCCTATACTCCATCAAAGTCTTATACTTCTACTTTTAAAATATGACTAGACCCTTTTAGGTCAGAAGGGCCCCTTAGGAGGATCTTGTTTTAAGAAAGAATCCCTAGAGGACTCCTTGAAAGAGGATCATATACACCCTCATCCTGAACATTCTCCCTAAAATAGTTTATCCAAATCTCAACTTGACAACCTACCACTTAAGTTGTTCATTATCAAGCCCAAACCCATCAAAATTGGGACTCTTACCACCTCAAACAGGAAGGGTAAGAACATTTTAATAGAAGAATTTGAGAAAAATTAACAAATTCTAGAAAATTTTAGTGCATTAATACATGATTATAATAAACTTCATTGGGTGGTAGAGGCCACTATTCAATCTTTTATGCATTCTAGCTATCCCCTGCCCAATCCCCTACTTTCAAATCCCCCAAGATCCTAAAATCCTCCTTAGGTTCACCCCAAAGCAAACCATCTTACAAGTGAAAGGAAGGAAGTGTCCCAAGATGATTTTTCCTATGGAACTCATAGAAGGCCCCAAGAATCACACCCAAGCAAAGGTTGCAAAAGAAAAACCCAACATTCTGGCAAAAGATAGTTTTGCTCAAGACACCTAGGAGGGTCCCTCCACATAATCTAGTTTCCTTTGTTTCTAGTTTTGTTTTGCTCTAGTTTATAGTTTTCTTTTTGCTCATCTAACTATATCTCACTCTTATGGTTCCATTTCCATATAAAACTTGGGTTTTCCCTATCAAATAAAAATAATTTATGTGTATTATTATAATATATTCTTCATGTTTGAATGTTAGCTCATTTATTAGAAAAAATGATTATACATTTTTAATTGAAGGATTTTTTAATTTTAAATATATTAAAAATGAATAAAAAATGATTAAATGAATTTATGATGATTTTAATATTTTAAATGTATTAAATTATAAATCATAAAATCATGTAATTAAAAATACATATTAATTTATATTAAGCTTTAATATTAAATTACTAAAATTTCAAAGTTACATTACATTATAAAAAATAAAAATATATTTTAAATTGAAGGTTTTTTTTATTTAAACATATTCAAAAAATGAATCATAAAATGATTTAATAATTAAAATTATAAAATTTATGATGAATTTAGTTAAATATTAAATTTTGAGTTTAATATTATAATAATACTCATGTTCAATTATTTAAATTTTAATATAAGGCCTCTATATTAAAATCATGTTCTATAGTTCATTTTGTGTAAAGTTAAAATCATGCATTATTTTTTACAAATTGAATTTTTTTATTATAGTTAAAAATAATTTAATTTTAAATTTAAAAAATATAGAACATGAGTTTATTAGATTGTGTAATTTTTATAATGCATCATAACTTTCAAATTTTAATATGATTTTTTAATAAATTAAAAACAAATTGAATTGTTTTTATAATAGTTAAAAAATGATTTCATTTTAAATTTAAAAAATATAGAACATATTCAAAATATACAAATTTTGAATTGAAGGTTTTTTATTTCATTTTAAAGTTAAATTTTAAACTTGAAAATTTTGAACATATCTAAAATACACATGATTTTGAATTTAAGGATTTTTTGATTTCATTTTAAATTTAAAAAATATAGAACATGGTTTTACTCATTTTGAATTAAAATAAAACTCGTGTATAAAACAATATAACAATAAAAAAGTATGATTAATACATTAAACTTGTGTTCCTTTAATATTATAATATTTCATTTTACATAATTTTATAATATAATTTATATTTTTTTTGATTTTATGATGATTATAAAAATATACACATAAATTTTGAGTTGAAGGATTTTTTGATTTTATAATAAAGTTAAAAAATATAGAACATGAGTTTATGATGATTATAAAAAAATACACATAAATTTTGATTTGAAGAATTTTTTTTATTTAAACATATTTAAAATGATTTTAAACATTTGATAAATTCATTCTATAAATTTAAGTTTATAATTTTGATTATACATAAATTTGAAATAAAAAAATATAGAACATGTGTTTATGATGATTTTAACATTAAAAATGATTTTAAGAATTTAATATATTTTTTTTCTTTTAAACGTATTCAATAAATTTTGAATTGAAAGATTTCAATCAATTAATATGATTTTGAAAATAGAAACAATTTAATACAAATTCAATTTATAAAAAAATGATACTAAAATTTCAAAGTTACAATGCATTATAAAAATTACATATAAATTTTGAATTTAAAGATTTATTTTATTTCATTTAAAATTTTAAAAATACATAACACTATTTTATGATTATTATAACATAAAAAATGATAAATTACAATTAAAAAAATTTAAACAATGATACTATGATTTTTTATCATCATTTTTATGTTTTTTTTTTTGGAAAAAAGAGGGGTAAAAACTTTATTAAAACCAAGAATACCAAAGTACAAAATAGCCTGAGGCCAACACCTTAGGAATCAACAAAAACACGAAAAACCACAAGGACAATAAAATTACACTCCAATACCAATCTCATCCTCCACAATAATCCTTTCCAAATTTTGGCAAAGTGTGTAGGGCATCTGCTCCCACCCATCAAACTTTCAGCCTAAAATTTCTTCTGATCCCCATCTAGCCAGGCAATCGAGTGCCCTGTTCCATTCCCTAGGAATATGGGAAAAAATCACGTAATCCATACAAGAACTAACCTAAAGAATCTGCTGAACAATCAAAGATAGCTGCCACCACACATCGGAGGTCTTCTTCTCAAGAAGCAAATTAACCAGAACTTGAGAGTCAGCCTCATAGATCACATTCCTCCACCCTAAATCATAAGCTCTCCTTAAAGCATGTAAAATTACAAAGCCTTCCATCTAGTTGACTATCTGCACTCCTTTATTACCCACAAAAATCAAAACCACTGAACTAGTAGAATCCCTGTTGAGCCTGCCTATCCCAGCTAGGATTCCCACGGGACGACTCATTCGTATTAAGTTTAAAAAAACCAACAGGAGGTGGCATCCATTTCCCCTTCCTTTACACTCTTTGTTTCACCTGTCTACCTCTCCTGACACATGCTAAGATTAGAGAAACTCTCTGAATGCCTAACTTCTTCGCAATCTCAATATCACTCTTAGCTAGTGGCAGGGTAATCCCACTCTTAACCCCAATGATTTCTTGGACCATGCCCAAAATTCTAATCCAAACCTACTAAATTCCCAAATTTTCTCCTAGGAAAATCCTATTATTTTTTTCAAGCCAAACTTGCCATAAAAGGAAAATGGGACCAGCATACCATACCTCTTGCAAAAATGAAGCCGATGAGGGTGGTTTACCCAATCTCACCCAAAAATCAGCCAAGGAGGGTGCATGGATGCATTGATATTTCCACACTGCCCATCAAAAATGCCATAGTTGCATTGAGAAGGGCCATCAGAAGAATAAATGTTGAGAATCCTCCTCCTTATTGTGGCATAAGTCACACCTCAAAAGGGCTAGCAAATCCCCTCTTCCAGATATTATCCCACATCAAACATTTATTCTAGGCCAAGGTCTAGGTGAAATAATTACACTTCAGCCAAGAGAAACTATTCCATACTTTTTTCCACCAAGGAACTTCCCTCCTGCCATCTAGTTGCTAAGAGATCAATGCCTATTACCCTGAAGACACCATGTAAGAACCCTTTGGATTGGGGGCCCATGCTAGAACATCCCTTTCCAAAAGGGCACTACAACTGCATCTAGTAAGAATGGAATGGAGTTCAGCACACTTTGCTTCCAATCCCGTAATCAACCATTCCTTTGGTGATTTCTACCTCACTGTCATCACCTATCCCTGATGATAAAACTCCTTGAAATCACCCACCCTAAAATATCTAGCTTCACCAAATCTTTGTGCTAATATATTTAACTAAGGATATTGATCTACTAGGGGCAGAAAACCATCCCAAGAGTCCTGCCAAAACCGTGCTTCCATCTTGTCTTTGCATATCCAAAACAAACCATGCTTAATGAGCTCAACCCCTTTCTTGAGCATAGACCAGATCACTGACCCCTTCCATGTCAAACTATGCTGAGGAGTATCACTTTGAGGAACCCCTACCAAATACTTGTGGGATAAGATTCTAGCCCACAGCTGATCTGGTTCAACACACCATCTCCAATATAGTTTCATAGCCAAAGCCATACTAGAGAGTAACGACTATCTTATTCAAAGACCTCCCAGCATTTTTAGATAGTAAACTGTCTCCCATTTGATGAGACTCCATTTAGTCACTGCTAAATTGCTAGCCCAAATAAATTGCCTTGCCAGTGAGTCAAGCTCTCTCACAAAACACACCGGTCTAACCTAAACCATACACTTGAATATAAGGAGTGCCTGCACAACTAATTGAAGCAGTTGAACCCTAATAGCAAAGGACAACTAGTGGTGAGTCTAATGATTAACCTTAGCATGAAATTTGTCTAGAAGCCCCTACCACGTCTCCCTAGATTGTCTCCCAATCAAGATGGGGATGCCAAGATAAAGAAGGGAAGACTTCCAATTTGGAACCTAAATAAATTAGTAATTCTCTATTGAATTAAAAGAGGGTGTTGAAAAAATAAATTAAAGACTTACCCTCATTAATTAGCTGTCCTAACACCTCAAGATAAACATCCAAATCTTTGTGCATATTAGATGCCTCTCTCACCGTTGCCATGCCCATCAAAGCTGCATCATCTACAAACTATAGGTGTGAGAGTGCCGAGAGACCTCCACCCCACTACCAGCCCTGAATATGTCCCCCTTCCACATTTCTTTTGATCAGCTGACCCAGCCCTTCAACCAAAAGAAGAAACAGATAGTGGGAGAGGGGATCGCCTTGCCAATGGCCACAAAAGGCTCCAAATAAATTAGAATGCTCCCCATTAATTAGAATTGAGAAGGAGGTTGAATTCACATATCTCATGACCCAGTGAATCCAATCCTCACTAAGTCTAAAAGCACTCAAAACCCTTTTAAGGAAGGACCACCAGACTCTATCATAAGCTTTACTCATATCTAGCTTAATGAACATGGCCTTTTCTTTTGACTTGGCTATCAAATTAATTGCCTTATTAGCCACCACAACACCATCCATAATTTGTTTCCCTTCCATGAATCCACTTTGCTTTTCAAAAATAAACAAAGTTAGCCACCTTTTCAATCTTTTTGCAATCAGCTTGGAGATAATTTTATAAATCACATTGCAGAGGGAAACGGGATGAAATTGACTTAGCTGATCAGCTCCCTCCCCCTTAGGGATAAGAGCCAAGAAAGTCAAATTAAAATCCCTGAGCATCTACTTATTCATCAGAGATTCACAAACAACATCCAAGAGATTAACTTTTATAATGTCCCAAAACTCCTAGAAAAATTCAATCAAAAATCCATCCGGCAGAGGTGCTTTACCATTTTGCATATGGAAAACTATCCTCTCTACCTCCTCCATAGAAATGGCACTCATAAGATGATAATTCATCTCCCTAGAGACCAAAGAGGGAATAAATGAAAGAACCTAGGTCTCAGCCACCAAATCACCCTGCACTTCCTCTTGAAATAAAGAAGCAAAGTATAGTTCTACCTCATTACAAATACGCTAGGGGAAATGAATGGTCTCCCCCCTATCCGTCACCAATGAGGGGATAATATTACCATGTTGCTTGGCTTTCATTGAGTTGAAGGAGAATGTAGTATTCCTATCCCCCTCCTGAAGCCAAACATTATGCACTTTCTGCTTCTAGAAGATTTCCTCCGTCAACTCCCATTCCTCCACGACTTTAAGAGCTTTAGCCTCCTCTTTTAACAGAAGTTCAGATGCCCCCTCTTCCCTACTCATCTAGGTCACTACATTTAAATGTGTTTATGCCACATTTTTCTCCTGGTGAATGTTTCTAAAACATTGTCTGTTTTAGCACTTGAGTTGATATTTGACAAATTATAAGAGCTTGGCAAAAGTATACATAGCAGTTCCAAATCCCAGTCTACCTCTTCTCCACCATTCAACCATACAACCATATATGTCTGGGTCCCTGAGCCACATGAGCTAGAATTTAAAAGGCAGTCTCTGAAGCATCTTGGCTGATGAAATAGTGAGCTTAATGGGCCAATTATCCAAGCCCCACCAATCAGGTATCTCAAAGCTAGAAGACCACAACCCCCCCACCCAAAAACATGATACCATGAAATGGTCAAGGTGCTCAGCAATACTACTGTCCCCCAACCTTCTATTGTTCCATGTGAATTGGCCATTGCTGGGCTTAATGTTAATAAGATTAAGGGCTGAGATATTGTCTCTAATCAAAATAGAAGAGGGCTCTATTTTCATATTACCTCCCTATTTCTCTGATAAATCCAGAATGGCATTAAAATCTCCAACAATAATCCAAGGCAAATAAGGAAACAAACTACGCACTTCATGAATATTGTTCCATACCTTGAGCTTGCCTCAAAAATCCATCAGAGCATAGAGATTAGAGAAAATAATAGATTCCCCTGATTCAATGCACCAAGAAACCATAGATAAGGAGGATCTGAATAAAATCCAAAACACTGGCTGGATCTTGTGCAGATTCCATAAACATGCCACACCCTTGAGGATCCCTGGGCTTCAACGCATTGACAATGGCCTTGCCTCCACATCTTAGGCACCATAGTCATCATACAATCAATAGAAAATTTAGTCTCCTACAAAAAGAGAACATTTGGAGAATGCCTATGCACTAATTCCTGAACAACTTTTTGTCTGGGGCCGCTATTTAAGCCCCTTGCATTCCAAGAGATAACAATCATTTGGGAGGAGACAAGAAATGGGTGTCTAAGGTCCTAACCACTCCTGACTAGATCCACCAAGTTTTCCCCAATCATCTTAATCCTCTCTAGGTCCTTTTTACACCCTGTCTTAGCATTTTTCTCTAAAGCCCCTTTCTTCCCATCCTTTTGAAGGATGCCCAGATGAGAGGTAGCTTTCCTTCTTTTGTCCACTTCTACTGCCGTAGCCCATATCAAAGGTTCTACCTCCTCTATGCCTTGCCCCATACCCACATTTATCTCCTCTGCCATATGTGCTCCCATCTATCCATCCATGAGCATGGACATATCGAATTCTTCTAGCATAACACACGGAGGCTTGGCAATGCCAATCACCAATTTCAAATCTAACTCATGGTGATTAGTACTACTCATATCTAAATTAATTACTTGCTACCCCAACTCATCTAGGATATCAAACCTATTAAATGTATCCTCCTCTTATCATTCCCTTAAAGTTCTTTTTTGTCCTCTGTTATGGGTTTGGTTTTTTACCTAAATAAAGCCCTCAACATCCTTATTCTCCCTTGCTATAGGCTTCTTCCCTTTGTCAGTACTAGGCATGGAACTAGAGGGAGGCAACGTATGCTACTTCAATGGCTTAGCTTTTGGACATCTTCGCATCAAATGGCCATATTCATGGCAAAAGCGACATCTGAATGGAAGAGTCTCATAGTCTAGTTACTATACCCAAGAATATGAACTTGCACTCATCTCTACTGCATCTGGCAATGGTTTACTTAAATCAATTTCTATGCAAATACGAGCAAAGGTCATCACCTTCTTGCTCAAGGTTTGTGTAGAAGATCCAATAGGTCTTCCAAGCATTGATGCCAATATATGAAGCACGTCCTCACGCTAGCATTCTATTAGGAATCTAGGCAACTGCACCCACACTGGCACTCTATTAGGAAGCTCCTTGGAGGGGTTGAAGCCTGCATGCCATGGTTTTATGAATAATCCCACCTGGTTATAAAAATAAGGCCCCCCTTTAAAGACCCTATTGTGGTCAGCTGGGCAGATAAATTTCACCATGAAGTAGTTGTTTGTGAGCATTGTCACTTCCATTTCACTGTCTGGTTCCCATACTCATCGAGCCCAGCTCTCTAGGAATTGAAGGGAAACTTTTAAACCTAGGAACATACAAAATAATAAATGATTAGAATAGTATTCTACATCCTTAGCAATCATTTCAAAGGGAATTACCAGTTTTGGTCATTCTTTGCATCTCTCAAGACATCTATTAACCTTCATGATCCTAGATCCTCCAGGCAGATTCGAATCCTTCACATCTGTATTCCGAGAAAAGAGGGCATTCTCATACCCCTGCACATCCTGTCTTGGTAAATTCATGCCCACCACTTCACTGAAACTGAAACCAGCACTAATATTGGAAGGCATACTCCTAGCCATGACTGTGCCTGCCTTATTGTTCTCTCCAGCTGTGAGTTATTTCCAGCTAGCACCATCGACCCCTTTATGATGGACTAACCAGGGGCTGTGCATAGCTCACAACACAAAAACAAAATAATTTTTTTTGCAGGATAAGCAGCCAAAGCTATAAAACCCTACCCCCTACTACCAACTGACACCCTTTCCCTTCCTTCGCAGTGACTCTCACAACAATAAATGAGCTAGGGCACGGCTACCCTAGCTCATTGACATACACCAGTCTGTCAGCATTTTCAACTCATTAATCATTGGAATATCATCATTTTTATGAAATAACGAGTGAATTAATACGATTGTAATTTTGAATGAATTTAAAACATTACTAATGAACCTAAAAAATAAAAAGAACAAGAAAATTACCAATATGCCAAGATCTTGAAACAATACTCAAAATTTATTTGTATTGATTGATTTAATAATTAAAAAACCAAACCATTCTTAAATAAGTGTAAACATAGAAATTAGAGTCTACATACAAAATTTAAAAATAAAAACTAAAATCTAAAATGACATATTTTTAAGAGTCCCTATTTATAGTAAGTTTTGCATACAAGCACACTTGGCTTTAAAATTTT
This sequence comes from Torreya grandis, assembly GCA_037957365.1. NCBI lineage: Eukaryota > Viridiplantae > Streptophyta > Pinopsida > Cupressales > Taxaceae > Torreya > Torreya grandis. Next base: position 47,282 of record JARHVA010001394.1, read on the forward strand.
TCTAAAATAATCTAAATTCTAAAATTAGCCTATGGAACAAAATTCAACTAAAGTTGACTTTTGATTCTAAAAATATATAATTTCTAAAATTAGAAAATTCGTAAAAAAATCATTAAACATTAATTTTGGACCACCACACAATCATGTTTGGCCTCCAAAAAATATATAAATAAAATATAAATAGATATAGTGCCTTAAGATAGAATCAAACATTTTGAGACGGTCGTTTTGACTTGTGGAAGAACTCAAACGGAGTTACAAGTCAAATGTTATGGCCTCCAGAAGGTTGGCCTATTTTTACTACATCATTTATGAGTTTATAAAAAATGCATAAATTTAAAATTAAAAAAATATAGAACATGAGTTTATGATGATTTTCACATTAATAAATTATTTTATTAATAAATTATTTTATTAATAAATTATAAATTTCATGATGTGTCTAAAAATGTTTTTAACATAAATGATTTTATTCATTTTGAATATGTTTAAAATCAAAAATTTAAATTATAAAATTATTAAAATAATTTTTAATGTTAAAATCATATAAATTCATGTATAAAATCAAAAACTTTAATATTAGATTATTAAAATCATTTTTTAATATTAAATTGTTATAATTTTAAAGTTACAATACATTATAAAAAACTACACATAAATTTTGAATTGAGTAATTTTTTTATTTTATAATAATAGTTAAAAAATATAGAACATGAGTTTATGATAATTTTTAAAAATACATATGACGATTTAAATTATAATATTAAAACATAAATGATTTTTACTCATTTTGAATATGTTTAAAATCAAAATTAAAAAAATGAATGCATTTAATATAATTTTTATTCATTTTGATTGTTATAAATGTAATTTAAAATGAATTATATGTATTTAATATTAGTTAGACTTTCTCATTTATTATAAAACAAAAAATTAAGCATTAAATAATTCTAATTTAATTTTTAATATTAAATTATTATAATTTCAAAGTTACAATACATTATAAAATTTTGAATTGAAAGATATTTTGATTTTATTATAAAGTTAAAAAATATGGAACTTGAGTTCTTGATGATTTTAATATTAAAAATTACTTTAATGTTTTGATATTACTCATTTTTAAATAGATTTTTTATAATACATTTTAACTTTGAAATTTGAATAAGCTAATAATTTAAAATAAAAATAAAAATAAAGAATATGAGTTTATGATGATTATAAAAAATACACATAAAATTTGAATTGAAGAATTTAATATTTACATATAAATTTAATTATAAAATGATCTAAACATATTTAAAATAAAACTAATTAAACTGAATTAATTTAATCATCGTAAACATATTAACTTGATTTTAGTTTTAATAGTTTATATTTTTTGAACTAAAGGATTTAAAATGATTTAAACATATTAAAAAAATGAATTATATTAAAGTTAAATTGACAACATTAAATTTAAAATGATTGCAAACATATTCAAAATGATAAAAATCATTTATGTTTTAATATTAAATTATTAAAATTTAAAAGTTAAAAAAATTATCATAAACTCATAACTAAAATCATCAAATCTTAAAATGAAAAAAATCCTTCAATTCAAAATTTATGTATTTTTTTATAATCATCATAAACTATTAATTTAATTTTATATATGATTTCATATTATCAAGTTATAATATAATGTTATTTATTTTATATTGACTAAATATCAAATTATTAATTTATATTAATGCATATACAAAATTCACTCTCTACATGATCTTCTCGCTCATGGAAAAGTTCCTCTATATCTAGAGTTTCTGAGTAGAAGACCATCGCTGTGAAGAAGACTGATGTTGCTTCCCTTCTTGCTCATTGTAGAAGCTCCCCTATGTCTACTGAATTTGGGAAAAATGATTTCACTACACAAAATATATAAATCACTTCCATTTTTACTCATGGAAAAACTCCCTTATCTGTAATGATTCTAGGTACAAAGCCATTGTTGCATGAAAGATTGACTCTGTGTAGAAGACTGATGATGTATGGAAGCCTAAAATTATGCTAAAAATGGATGATGTGTAAAATATGTACTTTGTTTAGAATATTATTATAGAAGGTGTATGGCACATAATTGACTCAATTCAAATCTACAATAAAAAATTGAGGTAGAAGGAATCTTCCATTAGATCTAGAGATGTAAATGGTTCCCTTGGTTAGTTCGGCCATTAAAGAACTAATTTTTTTGGAATGCTTTCTCTTCATCCCATTTCCATTAATGGTATAAACTCCTAGAAATTATTCAAGCAATAAAACTCTTTGAATGGAGATTTTGGGTAGAATGTTGACTCTATGCCTATGTCAAGGATTGGTATAAAAGGTAATGGAGAGAATCTGACATGCAAGAAATCATCAACCATATCAAGAGCTATAAATGGTTTCTTCCCTATTTTTAATAGAGTCTTGGATGCCATGGAGTTAGAAGCTATAGTGGACCCCAGAAAGCATAGATCCTTTGTTGAGGAAGATCTCATAGGATAATGCCAAATCATATCTTAAACCTCTCAAACCTACATATTCTGACCCCATTATGATATTAATGAGGAAGACTCTAGATAAGTGATTAGATTAGAAGAATTATTCTTAGCCAAAAGTTTCATCTATAGGTTTTTAGATTACTATCTAAAACTTTAAGAGATTCATGCTTAAATATTGAAACATTGGCAACCCATCCTAAAAGGTACTCTTGATATTTATCCTTATACAATTTTTTTTATTATTAGCTTTTGTAATATTGAATTTAAGGAAAAGATTCAAAATCAATTTTGGTGTTTGAATCCTCACCCCCTAGTCATCAAATATTAGTCCCCTACCTTCAATCCCCTCAAAGAACCACTTAATGTAAAACCCATTTGTGCTCACCTACCTCATTTTCCTCTTTAGTTTTACACTAAATCTAGCTTGAAGGATATTGGTAGATCAATGATTCAATATTTACAAATTAACCTAAATAATTATTAGTTATACCATGATATTTTTGCCAAATTTTGTGTGAATTTTGATACTTCTAAGAATCTTCCTAAAAATATGACTTTCCATGTTAGGGATAGCTCTTGGTCCTAACCCCTAGATTATGAAGGTTTACTATTTTTCTATCATATCTACATTAATATAGGCCATTTGAAAAAAAATTGTAATTCCCTTAGGAAAAAAAGGATTCCTCTTTGTTGAAAGACTTCATCCCCAACCTTTTTAATGAACCCGAAAACTATCAAGATAATAAATTATCAATAAGACAAGATCTAAAATAATACTCATAATTGATTCATATTTAATGAAATAACATAATAAAAAGCCATGTATAAAAAATACTCAAGTCATAATTAGAGTTGACATGCAAATTTTTAAAAAATCTCAAATCTAAAAAAGACATTTTTAGCAGTGTCTATTTTTGGCATGTTTTGCATACAAGCATGTAACTCTAAAAATATACTAAAATAATATAAACACTATAGTTATTATATAGAATGAATTTCAACTAAAGTTAACATATGGTCATAAAAATATATAATTTGTAAAAATATAAAATTCCCAAAACAATTCTTAAATAGTAAATTTAGACACTCAGATGATCATGTATGGCCTCAAAAAAATATAGAAAATAAATCTATGTGGAATGAGACACTTAGGGTAGACACTAAATTATTTATATGGTCATTTTATTATATGGAATATCTTAAATGGATCTATGGGACAAAATTTATGGTCTCAGGAAGAGTGGCCTATTTTTTTTGCATCATTCTCCTCTAGTTGAAAATAACTCAGCTCCTATGAGTTGCCCTAGTTGTAATGCTACCATTTTTTTGTCAATATTATTTAGATCTCATTATTTAATCCAAGTGTTTTATTCTTGCTTCAATCCTTCCTACTATAAAAAATACCTATTATAATTCCCTTGCCTTGTGCTTTATGTCTTCATATCCAAAGCCTGCACTATCTTTTCTTTGTTCTTCTTTGGAACCTATTGATCCCAATTTACTTATTCATATTAATCACATTCAACATATTATTTATGTAATTAATGTAAATTTGAAACATTAAGTACTAGAGAGATCAGAATTATATGGTAAACTCACCTCATAAGCATTATAATTGATTTTCTTCACAATTTTGTATGGTCTAATTTTCTTGTACTTCAACTTTTTTTTAAAAATCCTGGTAAACTTTTTAACGTGACTAGTGGCACTAGATAGACACGCCTAATACTAGTACCATGGGGCAGGGGTAGACTAGAACTTGAAACTAGCAAAGCCTCAATGGAAATACTTAGCCAACAAAGCTAGGGCCCCCGCCCATTTTCTTGTACTTCAACTTGTACATATCTCTTGGAAATATTTATTTCCTCAAGTAAACCATTACCAACTCTCCTTATTCAAATACATTATATATTATTTTGACATCTATTGGTGCTTTATATTTCTCATTAATTTTTTGTAATTATTTTCTCACTCTTTACAACTATTGTATATACTCTAGAAATGCTTCAACATCATCACTAATTCGATCTATAATTGGGAATTATACCAAATCTAAAATACCCATAGGATTTATCCAATAAATAATTTATAATGGTGATTTTCATCTTAATCTATTCACTAAACTATTATATGCAAACTCATCTTGTGGTCAAGCCAAGTCCCATTACTTGGGCTTCTCTCCCAATATGCATCTCAATAAATTTTCCAAGCTCCTATTCATAATTTTTGTCTGTCCATTTATTTGTGAGTGATATGCACTACTTAATTGTACCTTAGTACCCATATTCTTCTAAAAAGTACTCCAAAAATGACTTCAAATTTTTGTGTCACTATTTAAAGTAATAATTTTTGGAACACCATGCAATCTCACAATATCCTTAAAAAATAATTCTACAACTCTAGTGGCATTATTGGTTTTCTTACATGAAATAAAATGAACCATTTTAGAAAATCTATTTAAAATAATAAAAACTAAATCATTACCTCTCTAATATTTGTTAATTGTAACACAAAATATATACTTAATTGTGTCTGTGGTCTTTTTGGAACTAGAAATGGCATGTATAATCCAATGTTTTGTGCATGTCTTTTAGCCCCTGACATATACTAAACCTTGAAACATACCTTGTAACATTTATATTCATCTTTTTCCAAAAATAGTTTTCCTCCACCAAAGCTATTGTCTTCATATTACCAAAATGTCCAACCAAACCACCACTATGTAATTATCCAATTATATTATCTCGTAGAGACCTAACTAAAATGCATAATTATTTTCCTTTGAAGAAATAACCTTCTTATATGAGATAATCATCATGAATAGTATTTGTCTCACTTATTAATGGATTCTTAAACTACTCAACTACCTTACCAAAATATGGATTAGTATCATATATTTTTTTTATATCTTTAAATATAACTACTTCACTCACCATAGTAGTTCATAACACTACTCTCATATTTAATACATTAGCTACATGATTTTATTTATCTTATTTATATTTCAATACAAAAGTATACCGCTGGCAGAAATCACTTTGCATACCTATTATTCAATTTCATTATGTATTTGCATACTTCAAAGCGTCATGATCTATAAATATGATAAACTCTTTCTGCATGTACAATTGCATAAAGGTCAACATTATAGGTAGAACACTTTGTTCTTACCTCATTCAATTTCTCACTAAAATATGTTATTGGCTTTCCTTATTGACTCAACATAGTACCAATTTCCATAAATTAAGCATCACAATAAACCTCAAACACTTTGCTAAGATATGGTAAAGCTAAACTTGGTATTTCTCTAATCTTCTTTTTAAAAAATGTAAAGCTTTCTGTGGCTACTCTAGTCCATGAGAATTCCTTCCCTCTCATGCAATCTTAATGAAACCATCAACTCTCAAGATAGAAAATTATCAATAGGCAAAGCTTCTAAAAATAATAACTTGTATTGATTCATATTAAATGACTTGAAATAATTATAAAACCAAACTATGCTTAAATAAGCCTCAGCTCAAAATTAGAGTTGACATGCCAAAATTCAAAAACACTAAAATCTAAAAAAAACTTTCATTTTTATCACATACTATTTTTAATAAGTTTTTCATGGAAGTATATGTAGCTCTAAAAATATCCTAAAATATGCTAAACACTAAAATTAGCATATAAGATGAATTTCACCTGAAGTTAAGATCTAGTCATAAAAATATACAATTTCTAAAAATAGAAAAATATTTAAAAAATCATTAAACTATAATTTTGAACCCTCAAATGATCACATTTGGCCTCTAAAAAGTATCAAAAATACCTCTAGGTAGTTAGAGAGGATTTGGAAAGCAATGAACTTTGTGAGATGGTCATTTTTGTGCATGGAAGAGCTCAAATAGATCTACAGGTCAAAAGTTATGGACTCTAAAAGGTTGGCCCATTTTTTCTACATCATTTTCCTTTGGTTGTAACCAACTCAGCTCTTGTAAGTTGCCCTAGTTGTACTACTACCAATTTTTTTTGTCAATATTATTTAGCTCCCATACAAGTGTTTTCTTCTTTATATAATCATTTCCACTATATCAAATACATGTTATAAACTCCTTGTCTTGTGCTCACTATCTTCATATCCAAAACCTGCACTATTATTTCCTTCTTATTTGGAACTTGTTGCTACCAATTTACTTCTTCATCTTCATCAGCTTCACCATATTGTCCATGAAATCCATAAAAATCTAAAATATTAAATACTAGAGATATATCAAAATGATGTGGTAAAATCACCTCATAAGCATTGTCATTGATTTTTTTCACAATTCTACATGGACTAATTTTCTTGTACTTCAACTTGTTTTATGTGACTTTTGAAAATATTTATTTTCTCAAATAAACCATTATAAAACTCTCCTTCTTCAAATACCTTGGGTTTTATTTTGACATCTACTAATACTTTATATTTCTCATTACTTTTTGGAAACTTTCTTCTTGCTCCTTGCAGCTATTACATATGCTTTGCAGATTCTTCTACATCATTATAATTCAATTTTTAATTGGTAATTAATTATACCAAATATAAAATACCCATAGGATTTCTCCCATAAACAATTGAAAATGGTGAGTTTCCTATTTATCTGTCCACTAAACTATTATATGTAAACTCAGCTTGTGGTAGAGCCAAGTCCCACTACTTGGGATTTTCTCCCACTATGCATCTCAACAAATTTTCCAAGATCCTATTCATAAATTCTATCTATCCATCTATTTTTGGGTGATATACACTACTGAATTATAGCTTAGTACACATCTTCTTCTATAATGTCCTCAAAAATGACTTAGAAATTTTGTGTCCCTATCTAAAGGAATATTTTTTATAATTCCATTTAATCTCAAAATATCCTTAAAAAATAATTCTAAAACTCTAGTGGCATCATTAGTTTTCTTACATGAAATGAAATGAACCATTATATAAAATCTGTCTACAATAACAAAAATTGAATCATAATTTCCCTGTGTGTTTAGCAATCCCAACACAAAATCTATACTAAAAAATATCTATCTATGGTCCTCTTGGAAATGGTAATGGCATGTATAATCTAGTATTTTATGCATGTCCTTTAGCTACCTAACATATCCTACACCTTATAACATACTTTGCCATATCACTCTTCATATTTGGCCAAAATTCCTTTCTTTAACCAAAGTTATTGTCTTTGGTCTTACAAAAATGTCCAGCCAAACCTCCACTACTCAATTAAAATGCATAATTATTTCCCTTTAAAGAAATAACCTTATTGTATAAGATACTCATCATGAATAGTATATATCTCACCTATTAATGGATTCCTACACTACTCAATTACCTTTCAAAAATATGGATCTATATCATATAATTCTTTGATAGCTTCAAATCCAACTAATTGATTCACCATATTAGTTAATAACGCTACTCTCCTACTCAATGCATCAGCTACTTGCTTCTATTTTCTTAATTTATGTTTCAACACAAAAGTATACACCTAAAATAAAGATACCCTCTTTTCATGCATACAATTCAACTTCTTTTAATTATTCACATACTTTAAAAATTCATGATCTATAAATAGGATAAACTCCTTAGCTACTAGGTAATGCCTCGAATATCTTAATGCTTATACAATTTCAAAATCTCAACATCATCAGTAGAATACTGTATTATTATGTCATTTAATTTGTCATTGAAATATGTTATTGGCTTTTCTTATTGACTCAACACATAACCCATTCCCATAAATGAAGCATCACAATCAACCTCAAACACTTTTTTAAACTCCAGTAATGCTAAATTGGTCTTTATGTAATCTTCTTTCAAAAAAATAAAGCTTTATGTGGTTGCTCTAGTCCATGCAAATTCTTTCCCTCTCATACAATCTATTCTTGGTAAACCATGGAAACTTCTTACTTTTGTAATGATTTTTGGAATAGGCCACTCAGTAATTGCCTTTATCTTTTCTTCATCCATTTTCAAACCATTTTTTGAAACTACAAATCTCAAAAATACCAACTTATTATGTATAAACCTGCACTTCTTAAAATTTACATACAAATTCTCTTTTGTTAGCAAATACATTATCATTATCACATGTTGTGAGTGTTCTTCTTTAGTCTTACTGAATATAAAAATATCATCAAAATAAACAAACAAAAACTTATAATTATATTCTTGTAGCACTGTATTCATCACCCTCATAAATGTGCTAGGTGTATTAGATAATCCAAATAACATCACCATCCACTCATATAATCCACCCTAGTCTTGAATGTAGTTTTCCACTCATCTCATTCAAAAATTTGAATATGATAATAACCACTCCTTAGATCAATATTGGTAAAATATATTTCTCATGTAAGCATATCCATCATATCATCTAAATGAGGTATAAGAAACCTACACTTGATTGTAATTTTATTAGTTATTCTATTATCTGCATATATTCTCCATCCTCCATCTTTCTTTGGAGTTATAAATGTTGGTGTTTCACATGGTCTCATACACTCCCTTATCATCTTCTTTCTTAGAAATCAAGTAACCTATTTATTTAATTCTTCATGTTTAATTAGACTCATCCTATTAGTTGTTTGATTGGGTAGAGATTATCCTAGAATCAAATCAATGTGATGTTAAATATTTCTCTTCGATGGTAAACCATTTGGTAACTCATTAGGCATAACATTTGCATATTATTTCAACACACTTGCTACTTTTTTTGGTATTTGCACCATTTATGTGTCTTCATTCTTTACTACTAATACATAACAACAACCTACCACCTTCATATCTTGGATAAATTCTTTAGTAGAGAGCATGTTTCATGCCTTCTCTTCCTCTTTAAGAGCTAACAAAACTATCTTTTTACCACCTTTCCATAAAGTTTATGTGTTCTTTGATCTATCATGAATTACTTTCCTATCAAATTTTCATACTCTTCTGAATAACAAATGGCATGCATCTATTGGAATAACATCACACTATATTTCATCATTATAAGTTTTTCCTATAGAAAAATTGATTAAGCACCTTTTATCTACTATAAACTCATTTCCTTTATTAAACCATAAAATCTGATATGGATTAGGAACATTTTAACATTGTAGATTTTTTTTATATATCATTTCTTTAGAAACCATATTTTCACAATGACCACAATATATAATTGTTTTGCATACCTTTCCACCCAAAGTACATCTTGTTCAAAAAATATTTGATCATAGCCATGCATCGTCATAAGGTTATTATGCACTTATTCCTTAGAATGATCATTGTCCTTCTCATGAGATTATCTCCAACATCTACTGGTGGAAATTTAGTATTTTACTCTTCTATATTAGCCTCAACTAGATTCACTCATGGGTGATCCTCTTAGCTCCTTTCTTGATCTTGATAGTATGGACACTCAAATGCTTTGTGCCCTTCTCCACATCTATAATAAGCATAAAATTTTCACTAATTTTAAAACCATCCTCTAGCACTAGTAACCTTATCCTCTATAATTTTGCCTTTTTTCAACACATGATGATTCACCTGTATTGGTATTAAATCAAAAAATGTCAAGATAAGAAATTATCAATAGGAAAAGATTCTAAAAATAATAACTTATATTGATTTGTATTGAATGAATTGAAATAATTACAAACTCAAACTATGTTTAAATAAACTTCAACTTAAAATTAGAGTTGACATGCAAAATTTTGAAAAAACTAAAATCTAAAAATAATTCTATTTTTAGCAAATGTTATTTTTAGTAAGTTTCACATAAACACGTGTAGTTATAAAAATCTCCTAAAGTATTATAAACACTAAAATTAACATATAAGATGAATTTCAACTAAAGTTAATGTTTGGTCACAAAATTATATAATTTTTAAAAATAGAAAAATCTTGATAAAATCATTAAACTATAATTTTAGACCCTCAAATGATCATGTTTAGCATATGAAAAATATTTTAAACTCCTCTAAGTGAATAGATAATCTTAGGATAGCAGTAAATTTTTTGAGAAGGTCATTTTGAAGCATGGAAGAGCTCAAGTGGAGCTACAGGTCAAAATTTATGGCCTCTGAAGGCTGGCCTATTTTTTTTGCATCAAATTTATTATTGGTGCCACAATACTACTAAATTTTTAAATAAATTTTCTATAAAAAATTTCTAAACCATGGAAACTTATTACCTCTATAATGATTTTTAGAACAGGCTACTCAACAATTAGCTTTATGTTTTCTTCATCCATTCTCACACCCTCTGCTTAAATTATAAATCCTAAAAATACCAAACTATTTTTCATAATCCTAAGCTTCTTAAAATTTGCATACAACTTATCCTTTCTTAATGAATCCATTACCATTCTCAAATGTTGTAATTGTTCATCTTTAGTCTTATTGAATATCAAAATATCATCAAAATAAACAACCACAAACTTACCAATATATTCTCATAGCACTATATTTATCACTCTCATAAATATGATAGGTGCATTAGATAATCTAAATGGCATCACCATTTACTCATACAAGCCATCCCTAGTCTTGAGTGTAGTTTTCCACTCATCTCCGTCACGAATTTGGATTTGATAATTACCACTCCTTAGATCAATCTTGGTAAAATATTTTAATCCTACAAGCACATCTATCTTATCATTTAAACAAGGTATAGGAAACCTATAATTGATTGTAGTTTTGCTAATTGATCTAATATCCACATACGTTCTCCATTCTCCATCTTTCTTTGGAGTTAGTAATGTTGGTGTTGCACATTGACTCATACTCTCCCTTATCACCTTCCTTCTTAGCAATTTACTAACATGTTTATTTAATTTTTCATGTTTTATTGGACCCATCCTATAAGCTATTTGATTGGGTGGAACTGATCCTAGAATTAAATCAATATGATGTTGAATATCTCTCTTCAGATGTAAACTATTTGGTAACTCATCAAACATAACATCTGTATATTTTGTTAGAACTCTTTCTACTTCTTTTAGCATTGGCACCGTTTTTATGTCTTCATTCTTTGTTACTAATACATAACAATAACTTGGCACCTTCATATTTGGGATAAATTCTTTAGTATAGAGCATGCTTTATTCCTTCTCTTCCTCTTTAAGAGGTAACAACACTACCTTTATACCACCTTTCCAAAAAGTGTACATTTTCTTTACTTTATCATGAATTAGGTTTCTATTAAATTTCCATGGTCTTCCCAATAATACATGGCATGCATCCATCAAAATAACATCACACCATATTTTATCATTATAATTTTTTCCTACAAAAAATTTGATTAAGCACCTTTTATCTACTACAAATTCATTCCCTTTCTTAAACCATGAAACCATAATTTCTTCCCAATAAGGATTAAGATGCTTTTCGCATTACAAATTTAGTTTCTCTATTGTTTCTTTAGAAACCATATTTTCACAACTACCACTATCTATAATTACTTTGTATACCTTTCAACTCGAAATACATTCTTGTTAAAAAAAATTGATTGTAGCCATGCATCACCACCTTATTTATTGTACACTTGTTCCTTTCTTAGAATGATCATTTTTCTTTTCATCATGAGATTCTCTCCAACATTTTCTAGTGTAACTTTAGTATTTTGCTCTTCTACCTCAACTAGATTCACTCTTGGGTGATCTTCTTGCTTCATTTCTTAATCTTGATAATGTGGGCACTCAAATTATGTATTCCATTATTATCCACATCTATAGTAAGCATAATATCTACACTAATTTAAAAACCATCGTTTAGTACCAACATAACCTTATCCTCTCTAAAACCCTCTTCCTCTTTGTTGGTATTGAAACCCTTGCCTATTGTCATCTCCCATTTCTAAACCATGTGATGATTCAACTTTATTGGTATTAAACCCAACTATAGTGGTATTAAACACACCTCATCCCCTTATTGTAGGGTATCTACCTCTTCAAATGTTCTTTTGAAATTTTTTCTATTTTATTTTTCTTTTGCCTTCAAAGCTAATTGATAAGCCTCCTCCATGCAAAATATTTTATGCATGCTTAATTCATCTTGAATAGAAAATTTCAAACCATTTACATACCTTACATCTATTTTCTCTTTTATTTCATCATGCTTCACTCATATGGAAAGATTATAAAACTCGTCTGTTACTCTCGTATACTATGATTTTTTTACCTCAAATTCTAAAATTTTCTATATATGGTTTGTGCATAATCCACAAGAAAAAACTTCTGTCTTAGATTCTTCTCCATATTTTTACATGTACTAATCTTCTATTTACCTTTTCTCTATCTCTCTTTCTATAGGTGATACCACCAAATCATTACATGACCTTTCAATTTCATGCATGCAAACTTTACCTTTTATCTTCTCTCATAGTCTTCCACTCAAAAAATTTCTCCATGATATTCATCCAGTCTATCAACTCCTCTAGGTTTAAACTACCTCCATAATCTAGAACATCAACCTTGATTCCCTACTTTCTTCCTTCTAAATCTTGAACCATCTTCTCTTCCATTGATGGTGGTGGATCTTGTTGTTCTTCTTGGTGAATTTCTTCATCATGATCTATTTCTTTCTCGTCACCACCTTGTCTTCTACACTGATTAGTGATAACCTCAGTTAATTGTTCCACTTGCCTCTATAGATCTTATATATTTTAGTTTATATGCTCAATACTTCTTCATCCTCTCACCATTGATTACTCCTCCAAGATTCAAACCTAGCTCTGATACTAGATAATGAACCCAAAAACTATCAAGACAATAAATTATCAATAGCCTAGGATCTAAAACAATACTCATAATTGATTCATATTAAATGAATTGAAATAATTACAAGCCATGCATAAATAAGCCTAAACTTAGAATTAAAGTTGACTTGTACGTTTTTGAAAAAAACTAAAATCTAAAAAAATGTTATTTTTAGCAGTTACTATTTTTGGCGAGTTTTAGATGCAAGAGCATGCATCTCTAAAAATCTCCAAAAAATACTATAAACACTATAATTAGCATATAAGATGAATTTAAATTGAAGTCAACATCTGGTCATTAAAATATATATTTCTAAAAATATAAAATTCTTGAAAAAATCATTAAATGGTAATTTCAAACCCTCAAATGATCATGTATGGCCTCTAAAAAATATTGAAAATAACTCTAAGTAGAAATCATGGCCTAGGCAAGAAATAAAATTCTTGAGATAATCATTTTGGTATGTGAAAGAGCTCAAATGGATCTACAGGTCAAAATTTATGTTCTCAACAAGATTGGCCTATTTTTTCTACATCACATCTATAAGTAGATGTTGAAAAAAATTCAAATGATTCTAATAGAGATGAGTCTACATCACCTTTGAAATATATTGAATCCTCTATTCTAAATGAGGACGTTAAAATCCCCCTCATTCTAAAGATGTTTTATTGAAAGTTAATCTCTCCAAGTAAATCCATGAACATGATTGTCCATTCTACTTCAACCTCCTCCCATGAGAAAAAAAAAAGAAATTATCTATGTTAAAATCATTCAAGGACCCAATAGTGGAAGAAAAATCTTAACCCTATGTTATTGTAGAAGATAAGGTTTGATTAAGGTTCAAAAAATAAAGAAAGGTACAAACATAGTATTACTACCTTCTTATATGACCATCCACTCAAGGGGACTCTAGGATAAAACTCCTTGCTCAAAGGGACTTTGAGTAGAATCACATAAGACTTATACTAAAGGAAAAAATAAATCAAAAGTTTGACCAATCAGTTGATTGCCATTGGTTAGAATTGTTGTCTATTCTAACCTGTTTGATGTTTTTGGCATGTTGAACTTAGTTTTATTATGCCCACCTCATTTCCATTGATAGAGGCATCCCATTTATGAATAAATGTAACATATTTCTCTCCTATGAGATCTTCAAAACCTATAACCTTTACCCTATCAAATAATTTTTTTATACTAATGCATTAAATTAAATAATTTTATAATATTATATATTATTATGTTATAAATTTAAGTTACAACATAATTTATTTTTCAAAAATCATAAAAAAACAATATTATAAAATGTAATATAATCATACTAAATTTTGTCATTTTAATAATGTTCTATATTTTGGCAATCCCTAATCACATAGTGGTAAAACCTAATAACTTTGACATGATTTTTGAGAACTAAACTAGGAAGGTGGTGGTGTCTAACATTCTGAAGGTGAGTGACACTAGTTCAAAGAGGATTTTGGAAGTCATTGTAGGAGAAAATTCTAATAAAATAGGGGAGAAGTCAAATGATATGATGGTGGTGACTTAGATCTACACAATGAATGGAGTAAAGTAGAATCCAAGTATTAAAGAAGGGTCTATGGCATCTAAGGAACTATTGTCTGAACAAAAGAATAAGGCACAAGAAGATGTAGTCAAAGGGGTACTAGGGAATAAAATTTACAACTCCCTTATAAGGTTTTGAACCTATAATCTAATGATAGGCATCCATCATATTCTATGGCTATGGTAAAGTTGAAGAAGGATATTCCCATGCTATTGATACCTTTAGGAGTGAACTCTTTTTTTCCATTAAAGGAGAGTCACGTTGAATTATTTTGGAAAGACAATAAGCATTATCAAATTTAGGGATGATCAATAGGTTTTCCAAATTATGGTTGACTCTCCTAGATCAAAATATTTGGATTAAGGAGAATTGGCTACCTCTAATGGAAGGTAATCTACAAATTTTCCCCTATGCAAAAGTATTTTTGTAATTCTTTTTGATTTAGTGGATGATTTGAATTTTATATTTTAGAGGTCTTTATGTTCTTGGAATAATAATGTCTTGGCCTTTAAACCATGGTCCCCATCATTTGACTCTCACAAGGAGGCCTTTGATATTTAACCAATTTAGATAAACATGACATTTCTACCCTTTAAATTTTGGACTCCTTTATATTTAAAAGTAATAGGGTATTCATTGGGTAAATTCTTTTTCATTTATTCTAAGTTCATTCATCACACTACAATTGTTTGAATATTAGTGAATCTAGATGTGTCTAAAGAGTTTCCTGAGTTCATTGATTTACAAATATAGGATATAACTTGGAAGCAGTCTCTTAACTTTGACACCTTATCCTTTAGATGTAGAAATTATTTTAAAATATGTCATTTTTGTTCTTCTTTCAGTATTTTTAAGTGTACTACAAAGATTTCATGGTATAAAAAATCTCTCCCTGAGCATAAAATAGTAGAAAAAGAAAGCAAGAATGAAGATTTAGAGAGCGAGTCAAAAAAATAGAGGAAAATTTGGTTTTGGCTAAAAAGGACAAGGTAAATGTGATATAAAAATTTTCCTCCTTATAGAAGGAAAACAATGTTTAGACCAATTTATATGAGGATTTAATTAGTAATCGGCTGGATTAACCAAAACCTTCTTTAGAAATTCTCATTCCAATTCTTTTTGATGATGGGGGGAGTGCATTATGGTGGGAAACAAAAAGAATGATAAATGGAAGAAGGATTTAACATCTCTTAATATGACCATTAGATCACAAATGAAATTTTTTTTTAAGGGTTTTGATACTTCTTTGTTTTATGCAGCGAACGTGGAAGTTGCTACTTATCTATTGTTCTTATAGTATTGGTTTTTTTGGTTGCTTCTCTACAAACATTTTTGTTAGATCTGGTTTTGAAGACCATGTTTGTAGTTTATATTATATTTTAAAGGGTAGATTCTTTATTTCCAAAAAACACACTTTTACCTTTAATAAAAATGTTATATATTTTGAAATAATTATAATTTGAAATATAAGTTTTTGATTTTAAACATACTCAAAATGAGTAAAATTATTTTGAATGTTAAAATCATCATAAATTTATGTTCTATATTCTATTAAATTAAACCAAAATCAAAAAATTCTTCAATTCAAAATTAACTCATGTGTTTTTTATTTTAAAATTTTACATAATACATGAAGCTTTTTAATTAACTTTAATATTAAAATTTAGATGATTTTACTTATTTTGAATATGTTTAAAATCAAAAAAATATTTCAATTCAAAAATTATGTTTATTTTTTATAACAATCATAAACTCATGTTCCTTTGTGTATTTTGGTTTGAAATAAATTATTTTTATAATAGTTAATAAATAATTTTATTTTAAAGTTAAAAATATAGAACATGAGTTTATGATTATTTTTGGTAACTAATTTATGTTGAAAGTGTTCTTACCTGTATTATTAATTTTATCATAAAGTTTGTAGATCTATTATGTTCTATACTTTTTAAAGTTAAAAAATATATAACATGAGTTTATAATGATTATAAAAAATATGCATAAATTTTCAATTGAAGATTTTTTTTATTTTAAACATATTAAAAAAGAGTAAAATTATTTAATTTTTAATTTTAAAATTAATTCAAAAACTTCATATGTTATATAATATTTTAAAATAAAAAACACGTGATTTAATTTTGAATTGATAGATTTTTTGATTTTATTTTAATGTTAAAAAATATAGAATATGAGTTTGCGATGATTTTAGCATTAAAAATTATTTTACTCATTTTGAATATGTTTAAAATCAAAAAATTAAATTTTAAATTACAATGATTTCAAAATGAGAAAAAACATTTTTAATGTTAAGATCATCATAATTTCATATTATATATTTTTTAGCTCTAAAATGAAATCAAAAAATCTTTCAATTCAAAATATAAGTATTTGATTTTATAGATTTTTTTATAATGTATTATAAAATTGAAATTTTAATAATTTAATATTAAAACTTAATTAATTTCAATTCAATAATTAAAAAATGATTTCATTATAAAGTTAAAAATTATAGAACATGAGTTTATGATGTTTTAACATCAAATAATTTTAATAATTTGATATTTAAATTTTTGATTTTAAACATATTGAAAAATATTAAAATCATTTAAGTTTTTAATATTAATGTTATAATGATCTGTAACATTAAAATTTTACTAAGTTAATAATTTAAAATTTAAATTATTTTACTCCTTTTGAATATGTTTAAAATCAAAAAATTAAATATAAAATTATTAAAATCATTTATAATGTTAAAATAATCATAAACTTATGTCCTATATTTTTTAACTTTATTATAATATCAAATTACAATGGATAAAATCATTTGAATTTTAATATTAACCTACTATAATTTCAAAGATACAATGCACTATAACTTTAATATTAAAACTTAAATTATATTACTCATTTTGAATATGTTTAAAATAAAAAAACTTAAATATCAAATTATTAAAATCATTTTTAATGTTAAAATCATCTTAAAAAATAATATTAAAGCTAATTATTTTGTGTATTTTTGTTGTTCTAAGTGTATTTATTTGATATTTTCAATTTTTATTTAATTATTTAATTATTCTATATTGTTTTTGATATACTAAATAAATTTTACAATAATTTCATTTTAAAGTTAAATTAAATCAGAAAATCCTTTATTTTAAATTTTTTTTGTATTTTTTATAATCATCATAAACTCATGTTTTAAATCAAAATATCCTTCAATTCAAAATTTACATTAAATTTATGATTAAAATTTAACATAAAATCATGTGCCTTTTGTTGGAGTAAAGTGTGTAAGCTTGATTTGGGAGTCATTTTATTGTTGGAGATGTTATTCTATTTTGTGCACGTATTTTTTGAGTGCATAATAATAATATAGACACTATTATTTTATGGTTAGTCATGCATCAATTTTTTTTGTATTAAACAACCTATCTTGCCTATTTAATAGGCACTCCCATGTACATTTAACTTGGTCATTGTGGAGACCCATACGAAGATGTGAATATATTTATAGAGACTCTTTTGTGCATGTTTTGTTCTCTATGTTTTGTGAATATATTAATACTATTAATGGTGATGTGGAAATGGTTTATAGGAGAGATCCTATTGGTTATGAGTTCATTCTAAACTTTGACAAGATATCAGAGTGTCTTTTTGTAGCCATTACTTAGTCCCCTATAATATTTCAATCTCATATACTAATGTTGATTAAATTATTTGCACAAGCAATATATATTTTGTAGTTTTATGTGGTTAACCATACCATATAGATATTTGTAGTTTATGCACCTCCATTATATTGTATTCATTAATAAATTTTATTTATTATTGATTATTTTCTATGATTCTAGGGATTATTGAAGCATTGGAATGGAGCATCCACCATTGGTGTCAAATATATGGTGAGAATTGTATATTATTCTCCTATACCTACACACAACCTATTTTGGTAACCCCCTCAATGTTTTCATACACAACCGTTCCTTCAACCATAGGTCTTACACCATTGAGAATTGACAATAAGTTGCCTCTCACTGAATTCGATAGCTTGGTTATCCTTTAATGTATGACTACTCCTATGTTTGGCATCACATATTTAGTTTTCAGCCTCCTTAGCATGTGACTATGCTCTTACAGTCAACACTAGGATCATGTGACATTTTGGTTTGTTAGACTTTAAATGAAATAGAATACATTGGTTTTTGGTGTTGCCTTGGTTAATTGGCCTTCAACATCTTCATTGGAGTCTATTTTTTGCTTAGTTTATTTTTAATAGCCATAGTTTTTTACCTACTGCCTCAGACTACTACTTGACTCACATAGTTATCTCCAACCATTAGCCACTCCATTTTGGCATAGACATTGGTTATTTTCAGAATTTATGACACTAAGTAAGGAATTTATAGTGGCTTTGTTGACTTTATCAGTTTTGACTCTCCACATGGCTTATATCTCCATTGATATCTCCTTCTACCCTCCAAATGGTTTCTCAAAATAATGACCAACTCTCCAAATCCCTACCATCTCACCACTAAAACTCCTCTCTCACCATGATCCACACCAATTAAAACTCCATTAATGACAAAAAATCAATGTTGGTGATGTGTTTTTGACCTCACTACCCACCATGCCTTGATCCCTAAACTACTTCACTATATTCATTCAATCGAGCCTATAGCTTTTTGTCAAAATAGGGGTTTGATTTTTGATTTTTCTCATTAATTAATTTTTGAATGTGGGAAATATCTTTATAAAGTGGAGGCATTTTTTTATATAATGGGGGAAGCTACTTTGTAAAAGGGGTATTCCTTTTTTAACCTCTATTTATTTTTGAGGCATTGAAAAGGGGATGAGTAATTATTAAAGGAGGCATGTATTTTTCACCACCTCATTTTTTAGGTGGTAATTTTTTAAGGAGAGACATATTTAAACCAAGTGTATTTAATATGTGGTATAAAATTATTGTAAAGGGCAAAAGGTTTTTAATATATTTATCTTCTTTCTAGTTAGTCAAAGATAGAGGGTGAGGTTCAATCTGGTAGGAGGTCAGACCCCCTCATATATAAAACAAATTGGTTCTCACTCTTCCTTAATTTTATTTTTTATAGGTCATTATTATTTTGTTTATGCCCTCTTGGACTACATTCTTTTACTTGTCATCACACTTTACACTCATGGATGCATTATTGATTGAGTTTGACATCCCACTTTTTAGTGTGCTTTATTTTTTTTGTGCCACTTTTGTACTCAGACACAATTTTGGTAGATATCGATCTCCTAAATTCTTGAGTATGGTTTTATGTCTCACATCACTCCCTCATTTTAGGAGAAACTCTCTTATTCTAGATGGCATTGTCTACATATTAATCACATTCTATATTTTATGCATCATCTAGTGTTTTTTGTTATATGGGATAGTTATTTGTGATCACATTGAGAGTCATGAAATATTTTTATTCATGTTTGTATGCTCCATGTTGAGTATATACTCTTCATTTTTTTACTATCCCATCACCACCAAGGCCATTTTATTGAGAGATATTTATTATATATCTTTGAGAATTTTTTTATAGTTAATATTCTCATTTAGATTTGTTGTAGAGCTACTTTGGTGAATACAGTGTCAACATGTCAATGTTCGAGTAGTGGATTTAGTCCACTCATATAGACTTTTTTGCATCAATCCACCCAGTTACCAGTATGAGGGGGTATGGTATAAATCTTGCTTATTTGATTTTCATGTTCCTTGCTAACCTTTAGTGCACGACATATTCTATAAGTATATCAAACTTAATTGGTGTATCATTTTACACTATCAACACCTTTGATAGTCTATTTTCATAAGATCTATTTGTTTGAATTTTAGTATCAATTATATTTTGTGATTGAGTAGTAGATCCAAACCACTCGTGCAGATTTGAGTACCAATGAAATTTTTGATTCCACTAAGTGCATTAACATTTTATGGCCTTAATTTTATCCAATGTACATCTTTAACATTATGTTCGAGTATTGAACCATTTTCTTTCTTGGGATACCTTGTAGCATATGTTTTTTTACTCTCTCAACTTTAGCTATTTTTGTTGGTTTTTGGGTACCTTAAAATGATACATTTCATCCTTGGTGACTCTTTTTCTTAGTGTTTTGAGATCATTTTTTTACAGAGTTAGCCTCCTATAAAGTACGAGTTCCTATTTGACTTAGTAGTTACAATGATTCATCATCCATGTAATTTTGTAAGATGGATTGGTTACCATAAGGACACTTTATATTTCAATATGATTTGTGCATGGGTACATGATGAAGCCTAATTCTCAGGATCTATTTAGTCTCTTTGCTTTATCTTTTTTTCACTCCTTATTTTTCACTTAAGGGAGGGTATTGGAGTAAATCATGTAAGTTTGATTTGGGAGTCATTTTATTGTTGGAGATGCTATTCTATTTTGTACACATATTTGTTGAGTGCACAATAATAAATAAATACTCATATTTAATGGTTATTCATTAAATAATATCTTGTTGCATAAAATAACCTATCTTGCCTATTTAATAGGCCTTCCCATGTACTTTTGAATTAGCCATTATGGAGATGTGAATACATTTACAGAGATTATTTTGAGCCTATTTTTCTCTCTATGTATAATATATATACTATTGGTGATGTGGTAATAGTTTTTAGGAGAGATCCTACTAGTTATGAGTTCATTCAGAACTCTGACACTTATATGTTAAATTATATCATAAATTTTACTTAAATTTTGAATTGAATGATTTTTTGATTTTAAACATCAATTTAAGATGATTATAAAAAATATACATAAATTTTGAATGGAAGTATTTTTTTAATTTTAAACATATTCAAAATGAGTAATAAGTTTTTATAATTTTTTTTAAATTGATTGAAAATAAATTTAATTTTTTTATTATAGTTAAAAATAATTATATTTTAAATTTAAAAAATATATAATGAAACCTAAAATTAACAAGATAAATAAAATAAGCAATAGGCCAAGATTCTAAACAATAACTTGTATTGATTCATATTGAATAACTTGAAATAAGTACAAACCCAAACCATGCTTAAATAAGCCTTAACTCAAAAATTAGAGTTTACATGTAAAATTAAAAAAAAAACTAAAATATAAAAAAAACCTTTTTTATAAAACTCTAGAAATATCCTAAACATTATAATTAGGCTATGGGACAAAATTAAACTGAAATTGATGTTTGGTTCTAAAAATATATAATTTCTACAAATAGAAAAAACCCAAAAAAATTATTAAATCATGATTTCAAACCCTTAGATGATCATGTATGGACTCATAAAAATATGAACAAAAATTATAGGTAGGTAAAACTATCTATGGACAACAACAAACTTTTTTATATGATCATTTTGGTGTGTGGAAGATCTCAAAAGGAGTTATGGGTCAAAATTTATTGCCTCTATAAGGTTGGCCTATTTTTTTTGCATCATTCTCCTCTAGTTGAAAACAACTTAGCTCCTATGAGTTGGCCTAATAATATTGCTACCATTTTTTCTTGTCAATCTTATTTAACACCCAATCTATAATACAAGTGTTGTCTTCTTGCTATAATTTGTTTGCCTTGTGTTCACTATCTTCATATCTAAAACCTAAACTATTTTTCCCTTCTTCTTCCTTAGAACCTGCTACTACTAATTTACTTCTTCATTTTTTTCACCTTTACCATATTCTCCATGGAATACATATAAATCTAAAACATTAAATACTAGGGAGATATAAATATTCTATGGTAAACTCACTTCATAAGCATTGTCATTAATTTTATTTACAATTTTGCATGGCCAAATTTTATTGTATTTCAACTTCTTGTACATGCCTTTTGGAAATCTTTATTTCCTCAAGTAAACCATTACCAACTAGTGTTATTCAAAAACCTTGTATCTCCTTTTGACATATGTCACTACTTTATATTTCTCATTACTTTCCTATAACTTTTTTCTTACTCTTTCTTGTAATTGTTGCATATACTTTGCAAACACTTTTGCATCATCACTAATTCAATTTGAAATTAGAAATTGTACCAAATTTAAAATAATCATAAGATTTCTCCCAGAAATAATTTGAAAATATGAATTTCTTATTGATCTATTCACTAAACTATTATATGCAAACTCAGCTTGTGGTAAATCCAAGTCCTATTGCTTTGGCTTCTCTCCCATTATGTATCTCAATAAATTTTCAAAGCTCCTAATCACAACTTCTATTAGTCTATATATTTTTGGGTGATATGAACTACTGAATTATATCTTAGTATACATCTTCTTCCATAATGTCCTCCAAAAAATGACTTAGAAATTTCATGTCCCTATCTGAAGTAATAGTTTTTGGAACACCATGTAATCTCAAAATATCCAAAAAAAATAATTTTGCAACTCTAGTGGCATCATTGATTTTCTTAGATGAAATGAAATAAACCATTTTATAAAATATGTCTACAATAACAAAAATTGAATCATTACCTCTCTGTGTGTTTGGCAATCTTAACACAAAATCCATACTCAAATCTATCCATGATCATCTTGGAATCAGTAATGGCATGTAAAGTCTATTATTTTGTGCATGTCCTTTATCTACCTAGAATATTATACACCTTGAAACATACCTTGTCACATATATCTTCATATTTTTCCAAAGATGCTTTTCTTTCACCAAATTTATTATCTTCATCTTACCAAAATGTCCAGCCAAACCACCACTGTGTAATTCTCTTATTATATTATCTTCTAGAGACCTAATTGGAATACACAATTGTTTCCCTTTGAAGAGATAACCTTATTGTATCATATATTCATCATAAACAATATCTTTCCCATCTATCAATGGATTCCTACACTATTTAACTATCTTTCCAAAATATGTATCAATATCATATAATTCTTTGATAACTTCAAATCTAACTATTTCACTCACCATAGTAGTTAATAACAATACTCTCCTACTTAATGAATTAGCTACCTATTTTTTTTCTTGATTTACACTTCAACATGAAAGTATACCCTTGTAAGAAAGAAACTCTCTTTGTATGTCTACTGTTTAACCACTTTTCTATATTCACATACTTCAAAGCTTTATGATATGTAAATAGTATAAAATTCTTAGGCACCAGATAATGCCTCTAATGTCTTAATGCTTGTACAATTTCGTAATGTTTAACATCATAAGTAGAATACTTTCTTCTTACCTCATTCAATTTCTCACTAAAATATGTTATTGGCTTTCTTTCTTGACTCAGCATAGCATTAATTCTCACAAACAAAGAGTCACAATCAACATAATTACATTGTTAATAATTGCCAATGCTAAAATTGGTCTTTCTATAATCTTCTTCTTCAAAAATTCAAAGCTTTATGTGGCTGCTCTAGTCTATACAAATTTATTCCATCTCATGCAATCTATTATTTGTTCCATAATACTACTAAAAAATTTTAATAATTTTTTTGTAAATTTTTTCTAAACCATGGAAACTTCTTACCTCTATAATGAATTAGGAATATGCCACTCAATAATTTCCTTTATATTTTTTTCATCCACTTTCACAACATCTATTGAAACTACAAATCCCAAAAATACCAAACTATTTTGCATAAACTTGCACTTCTTCAAATTTACATACAACTTCTCCTTTCTTAACAAATCCATTACCATTCTGAAATGTTGTAAGTATTCTTCTTTAGTCTTACTGAATATCAAAATAAATAACCAAAAACTTAGAAATATATTTTTGTAGCACTATATTCAATACCCTCATAAATGCACTAGGTGCATTAGATAATCGGAATTGCACACCATCCACTCTTATAAGCCATCCCTAGTCATAAATATAGTTTTTCACTCATCTCCTTCACAAATTTCAATATAATAATAACCACTCCTTAGATCAATCTTGGTAAAATATTTTTCTCGTACAAACACATCCATCATATCATCTAAACAAGGTATAGGAAACCTATACTTTATTGTAATTCTGTTAATTTTTCTAACATTCTCCATCCTCCATCTTTTATTAGAATTAGCAATGCTGGTGTTGCACACAAATTCATACTCTCCCTTATCACCTTCTTTCTTATCAATTTAGTAACTTGTTTATTTAATTTTATATGTTTTATTGGAGTCATCCTATAAGCTGCTTAAATGGGTAGAGCTGATCTTGGAATCAAATCAATGTGATGTTGAATATCTCACTTTAGTTTTAAACCATCTAGAAACTCATTAGGCATAACATATGTATATTATTTCAACACTATTGTTGATTATTTAAGTATTATCACCATTTTTGTGTCCTCATTCCTTGCTACTAATACATAATAATAACCTACCACCTTCATATCTTGGATAAATTCTTTAGTAGAGAGCATGTTTTCTATCTTTTCTTCCTCTTTATGAGGTAACAAAACTACCTTTGTACCATGTTTCCAAAAAGTGTATGTGTTCTTTGCTCCATCAAGAACTAATTTCTTGTCAAATTGCCATGGTGTCCCCAATAGCACATGGCATACATCCATTAGAATAACATCACACCATATTTCATCATTATAAGTTTTTCCTATAGAAAACTTGATTAAGCACCTTTTATCTACTGTAATTTCATTCCCTTTCTTAAACCATGAAATATGTTAAAGATTAGGATGTTTTTCACATTGCAAATATAATTTCTCTATTATTTATTTATAAACAACCATCTATAATTACTTTGCATACCTTTCCACTTAAAGTACATCTTATTCAAAAAAAAATTGATCATAGCCATGCATCATTGCCTTTTTTATTCTACACTTGTTCATTCCTTGAAGCGATCATGGTTCTTCTCATCATGAGATTATCTTCAACATATATTGGTGTAAGTTTAGTATTCTACTCTTCTATTTTAACCTCAACTAGATTTACTCTAAGGTGTTCTTCTTGCCTCCTTATTTGATTTTGATAGTTTGGACACTCAAATGCTTTGCGACCTTCTTCTCCACATCCATAACAGACATAAAATCTATGTTGATTTCAAAACCATCCTCTAGAACTACCATAACCTAATATTCTATGAAATCCTCATCCTTTTTATTGGTATTGAAACCCTTTCCTAATCATCTTACTTTTCTTCACCATATGTTGATTCACCTCTATTGGCATTAAACCCACCTCATCCCCTTATTGGAGGGGATCCACCTCTTTTTAGACCAATAGATGTCCTTCTCAAATTCTATCTATTTTGTTTTTCTTCTCCCTTTAAAGCTAATTGATAAGCCTCCTTCATGGTAATTATTATATGCATTCTTAATTTATCTTGAATAGAATTTTTTAAACCATTTACATACCTTAAATACATATTCTCTTATGTTTAATCATGCTCAACTTGTTTGGAAAGCTTATTAAATTCATATGTATACTCTTGTATACTATGATCTTTTTGCCTTAAAATTTGAAATCTTCTATATAGGGTTTGTGTATAATCCATAAGAAGAAATTTTTCCCTCAGCTTCTCCATCTTTTTCCATGAATTAATCTTCTTTTTGCCTTTTCTTTGTCCCTCTTTATGTAGGTGATCCCACCAAATCATTGTACTTTCATGCATGAAAAATTTGCCTTCTTATCTTCTCTCATATTCTTCCACTCAAATAACTTCTCAATGTTATTCATCCAATCTATCAACTCCTCTAGTTTTAAAATGCCTCCATAATTTGTAATGCAAAAAAATAGGCCAAACTTGTAGAGGCCATAACTTTTGACTTGTAGCTCTATTTGAGATCTTACATGCACCAGAACGATGATATCAGAAAGTTTGATTCTTCTCTAAGTCACTCTATCCACTTAGATTTGAATTTTATATTATTTGGAGGCCAAACGTGATCATTTGAGGGTCCAAAATTAGCTTTTAATGATTTTTTCAAGAATTTTATAAATTGTATATTTTTAGAACCAAAAGTCAATTTCAATTGAATTTAATCCCATAGTCTAATGTTACTATTTAGGTTTTTTTAATAAGTTTTTAGATCTATGCATGCTTACATGTGAAACTTACTATAAATAGTGGCTGCTAAAAATAGATTTTTTTTTTAAATTTTGCATGTAGACTTTAATTTCTAAGTTCAGTCTTATTTAAGCATAGTTTGGGTTTGTAATTATTATAAGCTAGTAGTATGAATCAATTTTGAGTATTGTTTTAACATCTTGGCCTATTGGTAATTTTTTTGTTCTTGAGTATGGATTTTGTGTTGGGATTGTCAAACACATAGAGAGGTAATGATTCAATTTTTGTTATTTTAGACAAATTTTCTAAAATGGTTCATTTCATTACATGTAATAAAATAAATTATGTCACTAGAGTTGAAAAATTGTTTTTTATGGATATTGTGAGAAGATTACATGGTGTTCCAAAAATTATTACTTTAGATAGGGATACAGAATTTCTAAGTCATTTTTGGAGGTGTTTGTGGAAAAATATGGGTACTAAGCTACAGGTTAGTAGTGCATATCACCCACAAATAGATGGTAGATAGAATTTGTGAATAGGAGCTTGGGAAATATATTGAGAGGCATAGTACGAGAGAAACTAGAGTAATGGGACTTGGCTTTACTACAAGCCAAGTTTGCATATAATAGCTTAGTGAATAGATCAACAAGAAAGTCACTTTTTCAAATTATTTATGGGATAAATTCTATGGGTATTTTATATTTTTATATAATTTCTAATTATGGATTGAATTAGTGATGATGCAGAAGCATTTGTAAAGCATACACAATAGTTTCAAGGAATAAGAAGAAAATTATAGGAAAGTAATGAGAAATATAAATTGGTAGCAGATGTTAGAATAAGCTCCAAAGTATTTCAAGAATGAGATTTGGTAATCATTTACTTGAGGATAGAAAGATTTCCAAAAGGCACATAAAACAAGTTAAAGTACAAAAATATCAGACCATGTATAATTGTGAGGAAAATCAATGATAATGCATATGAGTTAAGTTTACTGCATAATTTTGATATATCTCTAGTATTTAATGTTTAAAATTTATATGAATTCCATGGAGAATATGATGAAGGTGATGAAGATGAAGAGGTAAATTAGGAGTAGTAGCTTCCAAAGAAGAAAGAAAAAATAGTGCAAGTTTTGGATATATAGATAGTGAGCACAAGGCAAGGGAATTATAACAGGTATTTGGTGAAGTGGAAAGGATTTCAGCAACAAGACAACACTTAGATTATAAAATGGGAGAGAAAAAATATTAATAAATAAAAATGGAAGTAATACAATCAGGGCAACTCATAGGAACTAAGTTGTTTTCAACCAGAGGAGAATGATGCAAAAAAATAGGCTAACCTTTTGGAGGCCATAAATTTTGACTCATAGATCTATTTGAGCTATTTTACATGCCAAAATGACCATCTCAAAAAGATCAATTCTGATTTAAGCCACTCTATCCACTTATATTTTATTTTGATATTTTTTGGAGGCCAAACGTGATCATCTAAGGGTCTAAAATTAGCTTTTAATGATATTTTAAAGAATTTTCTAGATTTAGAAATTATATATTTTTAGAACCAGAAGTCAAATTCAGTTGAATTTCATACCATAGCCAAACTTTACTATTTAGGTTATTTCAAAAAAGAAATTAGAGATAGATGCACTTGCATATGAAACTTACTATAAATAGTGGCTTCTAAAAATAGACGTTTTCTTTTATATTTTAGTTTTGTTTTAATTTTTCATGTAGACTTTAATTTTTGAGTTTAGTCTTATTTAAGAATGGTTTGGGTTTGTAATTATTTAAATCAATCAATATGAATCAATTATTAGTATTGTTTCAAGATCTTGGCCTATTGGTCATTTTCTTATTCTTGTTATTTTTTAGTTTCATTAATTTAGAACATCAACCTTAATTTTTTTCATTTCTTCCTTCTAAATCCTGAACCATCTTCTCTTCTATTAATGGTGGCTGATTTTGTTGAATTTGTTCATCATAATTTATGTCTTCCTCATCACCACCTTGTCTTCTCTACTGATTGGTGATAATCTCTATTACTTGTTCAACTTACCTTTGCATCTCTTCTATAGTCTAGTTCATCTACACAATACCTCCTCATTCTTTTGCCATTTTTTAATCTTCTAAGATTTAAACTTGTTTTGATACCAGATAATGAAATCAAAAACTAATAAGACAAATAAAATTACCAATAGGCTAAGATTCTAAACAATGACTTGTATTGATATTTATTGAATGACTTCAAATGATTATAAACCCAGAGCATGTTTAAATAAGCCTCAACTCAAAAATTAGAGTTTACATGTAAAATTCAAAAAAAAGTAAAATCTAAATAAAAAAACCTGTTTTTAAAAACTCTAGAAATATCCCAAAAATATATTGAATTATCCTAAACATTATAATTATAATATGGGATGAAATTTTATTGAATTTGATGTCTGGTTCTAAAACTATATAATTTTCAAAAAAAAATTGAAAAAATTATTAAATTATGATGTTAGACCCTCAAATGATCATGTATGGCCTCCAAAAAATATCAAAAACATTCTTAGGTGGGTAGAAATACCTAAGGACAACAATGATCTTTTTCTATATGATCATTTTCGTCCAAGGAAGAGCTCAAATGGAGTTATGGGTTAAAAGTTATGGCCTCCAAAAGGTTAGCCTATTTTTTCTACATCAATATAGAACATGAGTTTATGATTGTTAAAAAACACATAAATTTTGAATTGAAAGATTTTTTTATTTCATTTTAAAGTTAGAAAATATAGAACATGAGTTTAAGATGATTATCACATTTAAAATGATTTTAATAATTCTATTTTTGATTTTTGATTTTATACATATTAAAAATGACTAAAATCATGATAAAAAATTAAAAATTAAATTCAAATATTAAACTCATTAAATTTTTAAAAATTTCATAAAATGATAGATTTATAAGTTAAAAAATACACATAAACATAAACTATTTAATTTATAATCATTTTTAAGATTAATTTATAAAACATACAAACATTCAAAACTATGCATTGTTAAAAAATACACATAAATTTTTATTTCAATGATTTTTTTATTTATAAGTTATAATGCATTATAAAAAAAAAAATACACAAAAATAAAATATTTAATTTATAATCATTTTGAATATATTTGAAATCATTGTAATTTTGTAAATTATTTTTTTGATTTTAAACATATTCAAAATGAGTAAAATCAATTTTAATGTTAAAATCATCCTAAATTAATGTTTTATATTTTTTAACTTTATAATAAAATTAAAAAAACCCTTCAACTCAAAATTAACTCTTATTTTCTATTTTAAATAGAGTTTATATATTATTCATGAAATATAGAACATAAGTTTAAAAAAAATAAAATATTGAATTTATAATCATTTTGAACATTAATTTATGATGATTATAAAAAATACACATAAATTTTGAATTGAAAGTTTTTTTGATTTTAAGCATATTATGATTTTTTAATATGTTTACATAAATTCGTAAAGTTATTTTAACTAAAATCATGTTTTTAATATTATATTATTATTAAGTTATTATGTTATTATATTTGATTTTTCAATATCAAACATTTTAATATTAAATTTATAATATATTAAATTTTTGATGTTTAAGTCTTTTATTCTAAACATATTCAAAATCAGTAAAATTATTTAAGTTTTAATAGTTAAAAAGTAAAATATATTTTACATAACTGAATAAACATAATTAACGTCTAAAAAATATGCATGATTATATAAGTTATAATATTAAAACTTTAATGATGTTTACTCATTTTCAATATTTTTAAAATAAAAAAATCCTTTAATTCAAAATTTATGTGTATTTTTTATAATCATCATAAATTCATATTCTATATTTTTTTAATTTGTAAAAATATATAACATGAGTTTACGATGATTTCATGTATTAAAATATATTCAATTTATATGTATTTTAGACATGTTCTATATTTTCAAACTTTAAAATGAAAATATTTTATTATTATTATAAAAAAAATTCAATTTATAAAATGTTTTAATGTATGATTTTATGACGATTTTAAAATTACCATGCATTATAAGTTGTGATATTTTTATTATTAACATTATATTATATTATAGTAATAAACATAAATTTTTAATCGAATGATTGTTTGATTTTAAACATATTCAAAATGAATATTTTTTAATTTTTTATAAATTGAAAATAAATTGAACTATTTTTATCATTTTTTATTAGATAGGTTAAAACAAGGTTTTGAAAGGACCTATACCCTTATACAAGGGAGAGAACTAAGAATAAAATGTTGAAGATCTAATGGGATGCCTCTACCAATGGTAAAAAATTGGCAACAAGATCCCCTCATAACAAGAACTTCCGCCAAAAATAAATTGAAACAAATACTTACCAGGAAACTTCAACGAAGTTTCTATCAAACTTATCTATGGGGCCTGACCCATTTTTCATTTATAGTCATAAAATTATCACAGGGTCCCTTTAAATAGAGAGAAATACAACAAGGCTAGACCATTGATCTTATTCTTCTTCTTTTTTTAAACCACTAACCATTCTTCTTTATTCTCAGTCTGAAGGCCTGAGGCATCCACATCTAGGCACAAGGCTAGGATTTGTCTTCCACTATTGTCCATAGATTAGTATCTACCCTAGATGAGTCCAATTCTAAGACCTCCTTTAAGGAAGAAGCTAGGATTGACATAACCTTCCTTGGAGAGATTAGATCAACCAAAAATCTTTAGAGTGTAATGAGATTTTGGGATCCTTGTTTAAAGCAGGGGAAGTAGGGGCTTCAGAAGAAAAGGTAGGATCCTCACTATTAGTGGTCCACCCTTCATATGTAACTAGCACCATGAGGTTTTTATGGATTAAGTATTTTCACTAGGAATAATCTTTCTTTTTCCTGAGGAGGCTACAATTTTTTGTCAAGTGTCCAGTGCCAAAACAACTATGACAACAAACTAGTAACCTTCATAGTCAATGTCTTGAGACCAGATGCAATCTCCAACCTTCAGGATGATTTTTTAGGAAGATTATTGAAAGTATCAATGTTCACCAAAATCTTAGAAAAATTAGTGAGTGAGAACTAATCAGTATTTGGATGCATACACAAAAACCCACCCAAAGATCTACCAATAGCCTTCAGGCTAGATTCCATCCAAATTTGAAGTGGAAGATTAGGTAGATGAACCTAGATGGATTTAATACAGATAGGTTTAATGAAGGGATTTAAATTATGGGACCAATATTTAAAAATGAAGGGGTGGTGATTCAAGCTTCAAGGTAGATCCTAAATCTCTTCCTTATCCTCGATGTTATGGAAAGCAATAATAAAGTACCCTTTAATATAAGGGTAAATATCATGTTTACCTAAGATAAATGGTTTCCATTACTATAAGATCCACCTATTAATATCATTGATCATTTCATATTAATCTAAAAATTTGTAGATTAAACCCCCGGTAGAGAAATACTCCTCTAATGTGAGAATAGCCCTACTTTCTTCTTCACCCAAAATTACCAAAGGGGAAAAAGAAGTAGGGGTGAGAGGTTTGGGATATGATTTGGGAGTTGACAAATAGACAACATCAATGAAAGAGGTGGGCCTATGTTCCAATCTAGCCTATGCCTCCATCGGGATAACATACTACCTAAGATGGGCATGGTTACTAGGGTTTGAAGACATTAGACTTGATGGCGTCTTTTTCTCCACAGGAGGATTAGATCTATGCTTCTATCTTTTAGGGACTAAATATAGTTGTGAAGGATTGAGATTAGTGGCTCCTAGTAGAGATGATTTAGTATGTTGTGCACCATTAAAGCATGCATGAGAAGGAGTGCCATTTGTAGGCTATAGAGGAGTGAATGGTTGGGGGTTTGACCCTCCCATAATGGAGATGGTAGGAGTAACTCATAGGAGAAAAGCATCATTATTTAAAGCTATTGATAGGATTGGAACCTATAGGATCAAGTTTGAAACCTAAAAATTTGAAATCTTAGGTGGATGGGAGGAGATGGAGCCACTCACTGGAGATGGAGCCATGATTTGAAATAAAAAAAATTTAAAGAATTTCTTTTTAAAGGTAAAAAATATAGAACATGTCTAAAATACACATAAATTTTGAGTTTTAATATTAAAGTTATAAAAATTAATATTAAAAGTTAAATATCATATTCAAAATAAGTAAAATCATTTTTTGTTATAATATTATAAATTTTAAAATTTCATAATTCAATATTAAAACTTAAATGATTTTACTCATTTTGAATATGTTTAAAATAAAAAAAATTAAATATAAATTTATTAAAATCATCATATACTCATATTATATATTTTTTAACTTTAAAATAAAATCAAGAAATCATTCAAATCAAAAATTATGTGTATTATTATAATGAATTCTAATATTTAAATGTTAAATTTTAATCATAAATTTTGTGTAATGTATGAAAATTTTAATAATTTAAAATTAATTTTATTATTTGATATGGTAAAATCCAAGTTTTATAGGGACCTAGAACCATGAGAGTGTATTAAAATATTTTTAACAAACCAACTAGGGCTGAGAGGACAAAAAACAAAAAACTAGTACTTAGAATGAAACTAAAAAATAGAAAACTCTAATAGGACTACCAAGAAGGTCCCTCCTAAGGATCATCAACAGTAATAGTGTCATTCACCAAGATGGTAGGTTTGTCTTTTGATACTTTGGCCTGAGTTTAGTTTTTTAGGCCTTTTATCACTTCCCTGAGGAAGACCATTATGAGCTACCTCATGCCTCTTACCTATAAAAGAGTCTATTTAGGGGGAACTCAAGCGGGGATTTTAAGACCTTGGGATATTACATAATAAGGGAAGGGGGTTCAGAAAAGAGGACAAAGGTATGGTTAGTAGCCTCATCTACCTTATGAAGTTCATTCTAATCCTAGATAAGCTTAGCTAGTCTAAACCCTACCTGTTGTACCCTTAAGTTTAAATTTTCCAACAATTGTTTGTTCTTTTCTAACTCCTCCATTACTATGGCCTTATATTTCCAAGTTAAATTCATAGGTGTCTCAATATTAATGGGTTTAGGCTTGGAGATAAACAATACTTTAAGGGGGAGGTCATCAGGGGGGTTTGAGAAAAACTATTTTAGGGGGAGCAATCAGAGGGTAGGTGGGATCCCTCTAGGGGAGACCTTCTAACCAAAAAGAGCTTGATCATGTTTAAAAATTAAGATTATTAAACCTTGATGGAGAATGGGATTTGTATTTTTTACTTAGTGGAATAGAATAACACTTTCCGAGGACTTGAGTACGATAAATAGAAGATTGATTTTAAACCCAATGAAGTGATGTAGAAGAAAGAAATGGTGTGAAAAAATTAAAGTATACTTACCTTCTAGAGTCATGTAATGCATGATCTAATGTTAGATATCATTCCATTAAGATGGGAGGCCATCTCATGGGAAAACTTTCTTATTAGTATACATGAAATCATTCATTCTAAAGACCCACTATAGGGATTCTTGCATCTTTGATTAGTCCTTAAATTCCTTGGTACATGTACATGAAATAAATGTGGCATCATGGATGAATTATTTTGAGATGTTAATGGTGATGGTTTGCATGGTGACCTTCCACTTTGTTTAGGTTTCCATGAAGTCTTGAGAAACCATGTAATTATGCTCAGTGATATGTTCCATAAACTTCATAAGTCCCCACTTCTAATGTTTTTTCCAAACCTTCTTTTGGTCATAGACCTCTTTACATGATGTGGGTTATAAGTGGTCTTTGTCACCACCCGTGGGAGATAGAAGCATAGAGATGGAATGAGAGAGTCAAATTTTTTAGATATGGTATAAATAACTAGGGCTCAATGGGTTGAAATGCCTACCAAAGTCACATAAAAATAATTAATCCCCATTTCTTTGAAATGAATGCGAATCATTTGAATTAGGATTTACCCCATCGAGTTGAGGGGATACATGTGTGAAAGGATAATTACTTATATACACATTAGTACCTTCAACATGGATGACATTATACACATTTGGGGGGATGCTACCTACATCATGATAGTTGGTTAAATAGTGGAGATCAATTCCAATGCTAGAAATGAGGTCGAGCACCCCTTTTCCTTCCCTCTAAGTGTGTATGAGTTCAACGTGAGGTATACCTTTTAAAATTTGCTTCACATCATCACTGATTTCATTGATAGTGTGTGAGGGAAGGATGTTCAGTGAATCACCCTCTATAATGATCCTATTTTGGTTGATGTTTGATGCTATCTCTATACCCTAAAGGCCCATCTTGGCCTTAGCAAAGTGGTTTGTTTGCTTACCCATGGGAGTTGTAAAATCAGCCAACATCTTCCCTTTAGAATTCCTTATGATGCCTCCTCCCCCTGTAGGGCCGGGTTTGCCCTTGGAGGCCCCATGAAAGTTCATTTTCACCCACCTCTCTAGAAGAACCTTGCATTTAGTTTGCATATAGATTAAATATTTTTTGGATGGGAAAATAACCTATTGAAGATCGGCATTGCATTTGTGTATTATTATAATGCATTCAAAATAAACATATATACACATTAAAAATCATCATTAATTTATGTTTTATATATTTTTTTAACTTTGTTATAAAATAAAAAAATCCTTCAATTTTAAATTTAGGTGTATTTTTTATAATGCACATTGAAATTTTAATAATTCAATGTTAGTGTAGGCTTTTTCCCACCTAGTGGTTTTACCTACATGTCTTTTCAACTTACTTAGATTAGTTAATTAAGATATTAGGGGTCATTTACCCTTAACTGGGTTATAATTGTGAGTTAGGGTTTTACCCTTTTGGTGACCTAATTTCACCTTATATGTACTTCCTCTTTTTCTAAAGTGGCTAATGTAAACATTTCCTTTGTGAAATTTTCTTATTTTCAGAGCTCTCATTCTGCCTTTACAAGAATTTGACATTCATCATGTGGCTGCCATTCAGAGATCTTGAAAAAATCTATCATGGTACCAGATCTTCACTATTAGCCTCATTCATTTGTCTCATTTGGTAAGATCCTCCTGCATTCACCTTATTATTTTTTCATTCTATACGACTGCCACTTTTGACCTTGTAGTCATTTTTTCAAAATTACCTTAAAACTCATGTCAAAAGGCCTTTTATAAAAAAAAAGTCTACATATATTTTTTGGGTTTTTTGAGATATCAAATGGGTTGTCTTTATTTTTTTGAGAAAGTTCACAATTTTTTTAAAATAATATAATTTATTCTTGTTAATATGGTGTTGTACAAATAAGTAATCAATCTTGATATCTCTGATTTGGTGCTTGTAGACCAATTTGGGTTATCTAGGGTGCATTACTTGCTTCCAAGATCAATTTGGGTTCTTTGGGGTGCATTACTTACTCCCAAGGCAAATTTGGGTTTTCCAGGTATGAGTACTCATTACTTGTTTTTTAAGTCACAACTATTCAAGAACCTAATTTACACTACATTTAAGTAATCAAACTTCTCTAGGGTGGCAACTTATAAGTAATCAGGTTTCTCAACCTTGACTACTTGACTACTTTCCCATAGAGTAGATGAGATTTCTTAAGTGCTTCTACATATAAGTAATCAAGCTTCACCAGGGTGACAACTTATAAGTAATCAGGTTTCTCAACCTCGATTACTTATATGCTAGACCCATTAAGGTTTTCCATGGTCAATTAACTCATTACTAAGTTTTCCATTTTTGGAAAGGGTCTAGGAATATGTCAAAGTTAGAACATGTAAGTGCATAACTTTTGATTGGTAACTATTTTTTTAATGTCATTTTCTTCAAAAGTGCTTGTTTTATATGCTCTACACATTAGACCTTCCATTAGGCCTTCCATAGCTACAAAAAAATTTCACATTTTTTTAACATTGTTGGATGTATTATCGATTGAATCTCCCATCCCCTTAGTTCCTTGTACTTATGCACCTACTACTCAAGATACATTTTTGGTTGAATCTAATGTTTATATGAGTGTGATGGTATTTGAGACATTTAGGGGGTTCATGGCCTGATAGTTCTAAGGAGGTACTTGTGTGTTTATTTTCCATTCAATATTTCTTTTTTTGCATTTCTTCTTTACTTAATAAAAAAATATTTACTTATGCACTATGGATTTACTCTCTATTAGACTACTTACACCATTTAATTATCATGAATGAAAACCTAGAATAGAAATCATCTTGTAGTCTAAGGGTTACCATCAAATTATAATGGGCACTACGACAAAACCTAGTAATGTTGGAGAAAAAATGAAATGGTTTAACCATTGTGACAAAGTCCATAGACTATTGTGTCTCTCAATCTCCCCAAATCTACTCTTTCACAGTGAATATACCAAAACACCTACTAAAGTGTGGACTACACTATGGAAGCTCTTTGGTGTGTAGGATGTGATGAGAGGACATGAGATATAAAATGAGCCTATTAGATTTAGCCCTGATGAGTTTAATACTCTTCAATATATTTTCACCAAGTTTAGATTTTTGAGACTACAGTTGAAAGCATGTGGAATTGACAAGAAAGATGAATAACTTGTTCTATTAATACTCTCTAAATTGGGTCTTGAATGTTTTATATTTGTGTCTAATTTTCATGCCACTAAGAGTGCTCTTGACACCGTATGGAAGATGACTTCTTTAGATACCTTTGTTGCCAACGTAATTTGAGATAAAGATAAGTTGATATAGATGGGCACATTGAGGTCATCTAAATCTCATGCATTGCTTATTAAAAAAGATAAGGCCTCTAATAATAGAGAGAGAAAGTAGAGAAAGAAAAATGTTGAGATGGATGAAAATATTTCCACCTCCAAATCAATCAATGTGACATCTTCTTCTAGTCATAAGCTTAAGAAAGATTAGATCAAATTTGGGCATTGCTCAAGTAAGCATGATGAGAGTAAATGTTTGAAGAAACAAATTGACCACCTTACTAGCCTTATTATTCAAAACAAAATAGGTATTACAAATTCTATAAAACCATCTTCATCAACCCATGAATCCATTAAGGCAAATGAATCTGACAAAGAAAAGGCAAAAGAGAATAATAAGGGGAAAAAACATTAGGGAAAAGCCTTAGTTGCAATTGTTCCTCCAACTACTCCTTAATGGGTCATTGACTCTAGTGCTTCACATCACATGGCCTTTTCACAGGTTGAATTTAGTTCCTTGGAACCATGTGACATGTCCTCTATACAACTAGGTGATAGCACTTCTAAAAAAGTTCTCAAGAGAAGGTCTATTGAAGTAAGTGGTGGAACATTCAATAATATTCTAAGTGTGCCCTCAATCTTAACTAATATCTTGTCATTCTATCATATCACTCATTTGGTCTGGGCATGTGATTTGAAGTCACTCCAGATTCAATGTATATAAGGGAGTTTCATAGTGATATTATTTTGGCTATGGGAATGGTTGATCATTAGACTCAAATATATAGATTCTCATGCTTTGCTCCTTAATCTCTTTTAGATTCTTCAGAATTCCTCTTCAAACTCACCTATATCGATTGACACTTATGAGCCTGAGCATTTTTATGATATTGATAACTCCTCTTCTACATATGACTAAAATAGTGAAGTGGATACACCTCTACCATCTCCTTGTCACCTTTCAAATATTCAAGAGTTATTTCTTTACCCACCTACCTTTGGTCTACTTCCAACATTATAGGGTAATGGTCTATTGATCTAACACACATTAGACATTGGGTAGTTTATTTCACATTACAAAGGATTCCACAAACCTTCTTTGCCTCTACTTCTATTGCACCATGTTAGCATAGTGTAGTTATGCCACCTACCTCATAGTATTTGGATCATTCCTTTCATATAAATTACACCTTGGTTGAAGATCCATCAAGTACTTGGTGGACAAACTTATTGTTCTAGTTTAATCCACTCTTCACTGTATCTACTTCTGATTCATAATCACTTTCGAGCATTTCTCTAAGGGACACTAGATGGTTATAGTCAATTTTAGACCTTAGTGGGGATTTTTATCCCTCTTCTCTTCTTTGATTTCTTTTTGGGGAGGATTTTTGTTCCTATGGGTTTTCTCTTTTACCCCAGTTTATGGGAGTTGTATTATACTTGGGTACCTCATCAAGCCTCGTTGTTAGGACCCAATTCTTATACCTACCTAAACTACGCTTCTGGGGGGTATTAGTGTAGGCTTTTTCCCACCTACTAGTTTTATCTGCACATCTTTTCATCTTACTTAGGTTAGTAAATTAAGTCATTAGGGGTCATTTACCTTTAAGTGGGCTATAATTGTGAGTTAGGGTTTTACCTTTTTGGTGACCTAAGAGATCTCACCTTATATGTACATTATTTTTTCCTAAAGTGGCTAATGCAAATATTTCCTTTGTAGAATTTTCTTGTTTTTAGAGATCTGATTCTGCATCTACATGAATTTAACATTCATCATGTGGTTGCTATTCAAAGACCTTGGCAAAATATATTAAATCAGAAAATCCTTCAATTTTATATTTTGGTGTATTTTCTATAATGCATTGTAACTTTGAAATATTAATAATTTAATATTAAAATTTAAATGATTTTAATCATTTTGAATATGTTTAAAATCAAAAACTTAAATATCAAATTATTAAAATCATTTAAGTTTTAATATTAAATTACTAAAATTACAAAATTATAATGCATTATAAAAAAATACACAAAGGCATATGAGTTTAAAATTTCATTTTAAATTATTAATTTCTATATACATGAATATAATACATAATAAAATAATACATTAAAATAATAATATAAGAAATAATGCATTACAAACTCATCAAATATTTAAAAAAATATTTTAACTATGAAAATTCAATATTTTTTAACTATTTTAGTTGTTTGATAGTAAAAAATCAAACATAATAGTGATTTTAGTTAAAATAACTTTATGAATTTATGTAAACATATTTAATATATATATATATATATATATATATATATATATATATATATATTTAAAATTAAAAAATCCTTCAATTCAAAATTTATGTGTATTTTTTATAATTATCATAAATTAATGTATTAAATTCAAAATTATAAAACATAATTCATTATAAGTTTTAATATAATTAATAAATTTAATTAAAATCATTAAATAATAAATTATTAAAAATTATATAAAATAAATTTAAAATATTTTTAAGTTTTTAATATTAATCCTTAATGTATAAAATATAATAGTGTAATTATATTATAAGGATTAATGATGATTATTAAAATCAGTTTTTATACATTAATTTGAAACGTTAATGTAAATATATTATTCAAACATTATAAATATATTTTTAATGATTTTTAATGAATATATATTGAATTATTATATATTGAACTATTTTTATAAAAGTTAAAAAGTGATTTCATTTTGAAATCAAAATAAATATAACATGAGTTTATGATGATTATAAAAAACAATAAAATGATATTTTATGATGATTATATTTTATGCATGATATTTTATTTTAATAATTAATAAAGTTAAAAAATATAGAACATGATTTTATGACAATTTTAACATAAAAAATGATTTTACTCATTTTGAATATGTTTAAAATAACAAAAATCATTCAATTCAAAATTTATGTATATTTCATATCTTTATTATTATAATTCATTTTTAAAATCAATTTCTAGGTTTATTTTAGATTGTAATGAACTTGAAAACTATCAAGATAATAATTTATCAATAGACAAAACATCTTAAAAAAATAACTTATATTGATTTATATTGAATGACTTGAAATAATAAAAGACCCAAACCATGCTTAAATTAGCCTCAACTCAAAATTTAGAGATGACATGCAAAAATTTGAAAAAAACTAAAATCTAAAAAAATTGTCTATTTTTAGTAGATGTTATTTATAGTAAGTTTCACAAGCAACCAAGCATAGCTCTAAAAATCTCCCAAAATACTCTAAACATTAAATTAGCCTATGGGATGAAAATCAATTGAATTTAACATCTGGTCCTAAAAATAAACACTTTTTAAAAATAGAAAATTCTTTAAAAAATCATTAAACAATAATTTTAGACCCTCAAATGATCATATACGGCCTTAAAAAAATATCTAAATCAACTCTAAGAAGATAGGGTGGATAAGGGAATCAATTAAATTTATGATATGACTATTTTGGCACATGAAATATTTCAAATGGAGCTATGGGTTGAAATTCATAACCTCCACAAGGTTGGCCTATTTTGTTTTGCATCATTCTCCTCTAGTTGAAAACAGCTCAGCTCCTATGAGTTGCCCTGATTGTACTACTACCATTTTATTTTATCAATATTATTCATCTCTTATTTTGTAATCCAATTGTTGTATCTTTGTTCAATCCTTCTCACTACACCAAATACTTGTTATAATTCCCTTTTCTTGTGCTCATTATCTTCATATCCAAAACCTATACTATTTTTTCCTTCTTCTTCATTAGAACCTACTACTACCAATTTAATTCTTCATATTCCTCACATTCATCATCTTCTCCATGAAATTCATAGAAATTATAGAAACATTAAATACTATAAATATATCAAAATTATGTGGTAAACTCACCTCATATGCATTATCATTTATTTTCCTCACAATTCTACATGGTCTAATTTTTTAACTTCAACTTATTATACGTACCATTTAGAAGTCTTTCTTTCCTCAAGTAAACCATTACCAACTCTCATTCAAATACCTTTGATCTTATTTTGACATCTATTGATGCTTTATATTTCTCATTACTTGTCTGTAACTTTCTACTTACTCTTTCTTACAACTACTACATATGCTCTACAAATGCTTCTGCATCATCACTAATTTGATCTAAACTTGGTAATTATACAAAATTTAAAATACCCATTAGATTTATTCCATAAATAATTTGAAATGGTGATTTTCTTGTTGATCTATTTACTATTCTATTAGATGCAAACTCAGCTTGTGGTAAAGCCAAGTCCCATTGTTTTGGCTTCTTTCCAACTATGCATCATAACAAATCTCCCAAGCTCTTATTCACAAATTCTATTTTTCCATATATTTATGACTGATATGCACTACTTAATTGTAACATATTACCGATCTTCTTCCACAAAATCATCGAAAATGACTTAGAAATTTTGTTTTCCTATCTAAAGTAATAGTTTTTGGAACACCATGCAATATCACAATATTCTTAAAAAATAATTACATATCTCTAGTGGAATAAT
Source organism: Torreya grandis (assembly GCA_037957365.1). Taxonomy (NCBI): domain Eukaryota; kingdom Viridiplantae; phylum Streptophyta; class Pinopsida; order Cupressales; family Taxaceae; genus Torreya; species Torreya grandis. Next base: position 89,394 of record JARHVA010001394.1, read on the forward strand.
TTGTTTTATTACATGTAATAAAATTATTAATTTTATAAAATTTGTCTACAACAATAAAAATTGAAGCATTACCTCTCTCTGTGTTTGGTAATCCCAACAAAAAATCCATACTCAAATCTGTCCATGGTCCTCTTAGAAATGGTAATGGCATGTATAGTCCATTATTTTTTGCATGTATTTTAGCCACCTGACATATCATGTACCTTAAAACATGCCCTGTTACATTTCTCTTCGTCTTTGGTCAAAAATACTTTTTCTCAACCAAATCTATTATCTTCATCTTGCCAAAATGTCCAGCCAAACTACCACTGTGTAATTCACTTATAATATTGTCTTTGAAAGACCCAAATGGAATGCATAATTGTTTCCTTTAAAGAGATAACCTTCATAAATAATATATTCATCATGAATAGTATCTATCCCACATGTTAATGGATTTTTTTACCACTCAACTTTCCAAATTATGGATCAGTATCATATAACTATTTAATAACATCAAATCCAACTAATTCATTCACCATAGTAGTTAATAATGTTACTTTCCTACTCAATTCATTAGCTACCTGATTTTGTTTTCTTGATTTCTATTTTTTACACAAAAATATACCCCTACAAGAAAGAAACCCATTTTGCATGCCTAATATTCAACTTATTTTCTTACTCACATATTTCAAAGCCTCATGTTCTATAAATAGGATAAACTACTTAGGTACCATGTAATGCCTATAATATCTTAATGCTTGTACAATTTCATAAAGTCTTTATTTTCTTAATTTATATTTCAACACAAAATTATACCCTATAAGAAAGAAACCCATTTTGCATGTTTACTATTCAACTTTTTCTCTTATTCACATACTTCAAAGCCCATGATCTAGAAATAGGATAAACTCCTTAGGTACTAGTTAATGGCTCTAATGGCTTAATGCTTGTACTATGACATAAATTTTAACATCATGGGTAAAATAATTTGTTCTTACCTCATTAAATTTCTCACTAAAATATGGTATTGGTTTTTCTTCTTGACTCAACATATCACATATTCCTACAAATGAAGCATCACAATCAACATCAAACACTTTGTTAAAACATGATAATGCTAAAATTGGCCTTTGTATAATCTTATTCTTAAAAAATTCAAAGCTTTATGTGGCTACTCTAGTCCTTGCAAATTCCTTCCCTCTCATGCAATATGTTATTGGTGCCACAATACTACTAAAATTTTTAATAATGTTTTTGTAAAAATTTGTTAAACCATGAAAAATGATTACCTCTATAATGTTTTTAGGAATAGGCCACTCAAAAATTGTCTGTATCTTTTCTTCATCTATTCTCACACCATCTACTAAAACTACAAATCCCAAAAAATACCAAATAGTTCTGCATAAACCTACACTTTTTCAAATTTGCATACAACTTCTCCTTTATTAAAAAATCCAGTACGATTCTAGAATGTTGTAAGTTTTCTTCTTTGGTCTTATCTACATTATTGCTCAATGCATCATTTGCCTAACTTTATTTTCTTGATTTATATTTCAACACAAAAGTATACCCCTAAAATAAAGAAACCCAGTTTGCATATATACTATTCAACTTCTTTTCTTATTCACATACTTCAAAGCTTCATGATCTATAAATAGGATAAACTCCTTAGGTACCAGGTAATGCCTCTAATGTCTTAATTCTTGTATAATTTCATAAATTCTAACATCATAGATAGAATAATTTGTTCTTACATCATTCAATTTCTCACTAAACAATGGTATTGGCTTTCCTTCTTGACTAAACATAACACATATTCCCACAAATGAAGCATCACAATCAATTTCAAACACTTTAGTCTATGCAAATTCTTAATCTTCTTAGAATTTGGTATTGGTATTGGTTAAAATTTGGTAATGCTAAAATTGGCCTTTCTATAATATTCTTCTTAAAAAATTCAAAGGATTTATGTGGCTAATTTAGTCTATGCAAATTATTTCCCTTTCATGCAATCTATTATTAGTGCCACAATACTACTAAAATTTTTAATATTTTTTCTATAAAATTTTCTTAAACCATGGAAACTTATTATCTCTGTAATGTTTTTTGGAATAGGCCACTCAAAAATTGTCTTTATCTTTTCTTCATCCATTCTCACACCGTCTAATGAAACAACAAATCCCAAAAATACCAACCAATTCTGCATAAACCTACACTTTTTCAAATTTGCATACAACTTCTCCTTTCTTAACAAATCTAATACCATTATCAAATGTTGTAAGTGTTATTTTTTAGTCTTATTTGAATATCAAAATATTATCAAAATAAAAAACCACAAAATTACAAATAAATTCTTGTATCACTATATTCATCACCCTCATTATTTTATTTATTTTTTAATAATGGAGTTTTATTCCTAAATAATAAACAGGTTTGAAGTAAAGTAAATCAATAAATAATGTGTAATAATTTAAAAACTGATTTATGTAAACAGATTGTATTTTTTCCTTTTCTAAAAATAGTAATAATAAGAGAAAATATTGCCGAGCTTATTTTATGTTGTTTGGTCTAAAATAAGGTCTAAGAATTCAGGTAAAGTGTCAAAAATAGGTTCTTAAACATCATTTTTTGATTGGATAGGAGCACTAAAGATTGGACACCTTATTGTTTGATGCTACACTCCTTTCCTAGTGCTATTATCTAGGTGATCTGAGTTTTCTGGGTTCTGCTCAATAGGTATGTGTTACCCTATCAGTGAAATATCAAAGCATAGAAGTTTTCGGAGCTCATTGTGCATCTATTTTAATCTTCAAAAGCCCTAGGAGATATTTGTACTTGAACTTGAATAGCAACATAGGAAAGAAAGAAAAGTGGTTAGTGTTTAATATATATGTTGGACAGACTTCACACCCCATATATGGACACATTTCCTACATACCAATACTTTGAAGAGATATTAGGCTAATTTAGTTCTCTCATTGAAGTGCTTGGTTCAATTATGTATGAAAATGTAACTACATGAAAAATTAAGCATGCTTTAGATGGATAGAGACTGGTGTAAGGGTTTGAATAGGCTTAGAATAATATTGAAAGGTTGCATGAAAAGAATAGTGAAAAGTGCTTGAGTGTACTTGCTTGTATTCTTTCTTCTCTCTTGTAAATAAGTGTCAACCATTCTAAATGGACTTTTAATGGAATTTTATAGGGAACCTGATCATCATGGATTAAATGAATTCACATTACTCTAACATGAATTTAGATAAGGATCTAGGAGAATATGACCATTTGATCCAAATTTGCACTTGGAGAATAGTGTCAAAAATAGGACACCCTAGGTTTCAGTGCTCATATCCAAGTTGGCCACTATTATCTAGAGGCAATGAGACTTGGGGGAATGGATCTAGACCTAAAAGAGTTTCTTGGATTTGTAAGATTTAAATCTAGAAGGTTGTGGATGTCTAGGAATTAGAAAAAGAAAATGCTATGAGGGTTATGCAAGCAAGTAGGAGGACCTATGTATTGGGTGTCATTACCTACACTAAAGTAACCAACTTTCACATTTTATATGGCTATATTCCCCCTCTGCCCTTTATTATAGTTATGCAACAAAGTAAAATACTAGGATAAAGGAAAAAATAAAAAGGTACCTTAACTTACTTACAAAGGTTAAGCCCATGAAGCATGTGTGATGTTGAGTAATACTAGATAGTGCGTAAATAACACATTGTGTAAGTGTGAATCTATGAAATAAAATAAAAAATAGATTAATTCTTATTATATGTGATATTAAACAAGAACATACAAAATCTAAGTAAAATAAAAAGGAAGAGAAAGGAATGAATACACTTCATTGAGTACATGAACTAATAAAAAACATGTTGTGATACTGAGTAAGGCTGAGTGATGTTAGATTATGCTAGATGATATTATACCAAAATTTATATCATGAATGAAATTGAGTGCTCAATTCTCTAGAAAGTGACTCAAAAATACAAAGGCTTCCCTTTGGCTACATTATCACACACTAAGTGAAGCTAATGAATCATGTGTGTGTCAATTGATGTTTAGACTATGTGTCCAATCCCTTTGAATACGTGGATTAAGAATACAAAGGTTGGCCCTTTGGATCCATGATTGCCTCATGAAGTGAAGCTATGAATTGATACCAGCACAGAATAGATGTCATATGAGATGGCTCATGGAGCTTATGGATGTTTAGAAAATTTGACAATGTTGCATGGATATTTGAATTTATGCTAGAAAATAGGCCACTATTGGCCATTTCAAAAGATAGAGGTTAGGCTTGTATGAAAGACACTCTGAAACTAATGTAATATGCTTATGTTAAAGCTATTTTGAAACTGATGAAATATGCTTATGTGAAAGCTAAATTGAGAACATGAGTACTTGATAAGTTAAACTTGTATGAAAGTGTAATTTAAGAATTATGCCAACCACCTATAGATGGAGTAAGGCATACAACTATTGAGAATGCCTGGGTAATAAACTGAACTCAAAAATAAAAGACCAATATGTTACACACATTACCCCAAATTATTGGTGTCTGGAACATAGTTTTTAATTTGGAAGTTATGTCAACTGCCTAATTTGAAAGTGGAAGTGAGATTCATCGTGACATGCATGATACCCCCGTATATCTGGATTCCCTAAGAAAACTATACTTAAACTACTAAATTTGACTGATCTAGATTTACAAAAAATATAGCTGAGCTAAAATTTTTGCCTATTATTGGAAAACATGGGTTTTTATCTACCTATATAAGAGTGCCAAAATGAGGACACTTTTTTGTTTGCCTTTGCTATCCATTTTTGGTGCTATTGTCTTGTGCTAAAACTAGTTGTTGATATGGAATTTTCATTATTTTTTTGTTTTATTCTAACTAGTTTAACCTCTAGATTTTGAGTCATGTAATTTGAATGCTATTTTTTTGACTATTAGGAGTTTTGATATCTATGACAAAACTCTTAATTTTTACCTCCTCTTTTGAGGGTAGGAATGATTGAATCTACAATGACGATCCTCAGAATAAAAGAATCTTGCAAGTGTGTTATGCTACATAGATACATGATATAAAAATGAATTTTTACAAAATATCTCTAGATATAACAATGTTTGTATTGAGAGATTTTTTAGATTAATAGGGGTATGCCTAGATAGATATAACAATGTAAAATCTTTTACAATGTATTGAACTAGAACTAGAATTATTAGATGTTAGTTGTTAGTTTTCAAGGAGGGATGGAGTATGATATCTATCATGGCATCTAAGAAAGCAAGGTAAATGCAAGATATAGGACATGCATTTGCAAATAAGGATGAGAAATGAAGTAACAAACATACAGATTGACAATCAAGAAGCATAACAGGTTGGATAAGGGGCCACATAAACAAGGGACATGGGTACATGTCACTCAAACTAGAAATCAAGCATATAAGGCATGTTCAAATACCACAAACACATAAAATTTGAAAAAAAAATAAAGATTGGAATGAGGGCCATAGGTAAATATAAGAGTAAAATAAAGAGACATTAGAAAATTTCCAAAGGTACACACACATGAATAAAAGCAAAAGACATTGGTAGATCTCCTAAGGTACACATAAGAAACAAAACTAAAACTAGAAATGCAATCTCATCTAGCTATGTAAAGCAATAAAGGAAAACATGTAAAATTTGGAAAGGTACAATCACATCTAACTAATCAAAATAAGAGTGAAAGTATTCAAGACACATTTATTATAAGACTAGGTATATGCTAAGAGATACACTAGTGTTATATACTAGTGAAATGCCAATATAGTAATCTATGTAATATTGTAAGTAATGTACATCGGTATGATAACTTAGAATATTTTATAGTGTATGTAATATATATGGTGTTATAATTCAGAATATGCCCCTAGTGGGTATGTATATTATTGTGTGTCTCAAATGTAGAAGTAGGAATGCACTCTCAATGGGTAGAGTGAAGAAATCAAGTAGTTGGATGTCACTACACACACTCAAATGAGATCAAGTGAAGCATGGTAATGTAGATAAATCAACATACAATAGCATGAAAAAATAAATTTAATTCCTAGCATGATTTTAGTAATGTAAATCATTGATGATGCATACAATCAACACATTTTTGGTATTTTGACATTATTTGAATGTTTTTGTATTTCTTTTGGAAATTTTTGAACAATGTATAATTAAGAAAAAGAGATTATGTAAAATTAGGTTGGGATAGGATGATACTAACCAATGAGTCTTATGAGAGACTCCCTGTCATGGTGTCTTATATCAAGGAGTGAAATCATGCGTGAATGTGAAGGATGATAAGAATACTAAGACTGTGGCTCTGAAAGTTGTATATGTTGTAGATGTTCTAAAATATCTAAAGTAGAAAATGACTACAGGGTACCATTGTAATTTTGAGAAGTGGATGTAACTTTAGGGCTCTTAGGGGCCCATATGGAAGTAGGAGATGCTCTCTAAACATGTGTTTTATGTGTAGACCCATGAGATCTCAATGAAACTACTCTGGGAGTGAAAACTATAGTTGGAAGCTATCTAGAATACCAAAGTTGTGGTTGTCTATGAACTCTCTATACTAGAGATGGATGTGTCAATTATGTCTTAATTTGTACTAGAGGAAGAACTATTGATCGTGGGGAAATTTAAACTAGTGGAGAAGCTAGAAATAGTGACTATAAAGTAGATGGCTTTAAAGTGGGTAGTGGTAACTTATATATAAATCCACCAACTATAATAACTTAATTATGAATGAATTTCATGCATCTATGAAATTTAGATGTTATTTCTTAAATTTTTTGAATCCATGGGTGACCAAGTAATCTATCAAAAACTCTTACACTGGAAACTATAGTGAAATGTGTGGTCATATGTGTTGGACTAGTCTATAAAGGAAGTATACTATCACCTAATCAACTCTATATATGCCCACTAAATACACTAATAAATATATCTATTAGGGTGATATCCTTCTCTAAATATCCTAAATGCTATAATAATGTAATGGTGCACATGTTGACATTGGAACCATTATTGATGAGAACATTGTCAATGGGATGATTATGAATATATGCTCTAATAAGGAGTGCATTATAATCTAAATTATCCTCCACAATCTCTTGATCTAAGAAGGATATCAAAGGTCTAGCTATAACTCTAGAATCATATACAGAGATCATACCACTTAAAGGATTTGACTCAATTGAAGGTGCTTGATATGTAACTAATGGTGGATATGCATGATATGCCATGTGAACCCTTGATGTGACCTTTGTATCCTATTTTGAATGCCATGGAAATAGATCTGAGAATATTTTTAGATATTTATACTATGTTAGTTTTTCTTGTGGAGGCTCAAATGAAGTGCCAAGATCAAGTAGGTTGTCATCTATCAAGTCTTGTCTCTTATTTTTTAAATTGATGCATCTATTTGTAGTGTGGCCTAGTGCCATATAGTAATCACAAAATGATTTTTGATAATATCCCTTGGGAAGAGGTTTGGTTGCATCAACTTTTTGAATAGGAGGGAGAGATATGATATAAAAGCTATTTTAAAACCCTAGCTAGAGGAACTAGAAGATGTGAGAAAGTATACTGATGGGCTGATGATAAAACTATATGCTGAGGAGGCTCTGAAGCTACAGTTAATGTAGGTTGATTCTTCCCTTTTTTATAATTGAACTTGACCTTGTATGGGACTTTCTTTTTACTCTTATTAGTTATTTTTGGAATGCTTGTATACTTGAGTTTGCCCATTGAAATGAGTTTCACTTCTCTTCCCTTTAATATATGACACAATTTAGTGAAGGAAGAGAATCACTTGAACATAATTGATTCATGCAATGCTAGTAGAAGAGTATGTTTGAATAGGAACTTTAACTCCTGATCTACCATGGGACAAGTCATGTTAGCCAAGATGGTCTTATACTAAAGACCATAGTATGTGAGATGCTCATTTGGTCATTGTTTCTATTGATCAATTTGAGCATATTAAACCTTATCACCAATGTTAATGTTGAAGTGTGCGAATAACATGTTATCTAAAGGATTGAATACATGAACCAACTAATTTGGTAGACTATAGAACTATTGTAAAGTACAATAATTTAGGATCTATGGAAATAACTTGGTTAGTAGCTAGTCAGTCGGTCCATAATCCAAGCATGCTACATGAAATACTCTCAAGTGTGTCTCTAGATCACTATTACCATCATAAAAAGTAAGCTTGGGTTAAACAAAACCTTATGGGTAGGGTGTATAAGCAATATGACATGCCAATGATGTATGCAGAAGAGCAAAAGAATCCAAAGCTTGCATAGGTCTAGTGGTACCATTATCAAGATGTACCACCCTAGATTGAAGAGATCTTATCTCTTACACAAGGGTTACCACATCAAGAGAGGGATGTACTAGCTATAACTAGTGGCATAGAGGTAGGTTGGCTGATATAAGGGTTGTTGAGACATAATTACCCCTGTAGTGTCATTTTCAAGAGGTTGCTTTTTGGTTTGAAAAAATTGACCATTGTTCACTTTTTGTTGTTCTTCTTGTAGAATTTTAAGCATCTTATCTTGCATATCTAGATGTTTTGTTAAGAGCTCTTGAAGTTATCTTTAATCAATTTCATCAAAACTAGTATATTGGGCCATTGTGAAAGTAGGAAAATATTTTATAATGTGTTTAAATGTTTTACAATAAGTTTTAATATGCAAAGTGCTATAAAATGAAAGTATTGAATATAAGAAATGTAAAGTCCTAAAAATAGCTGATTGGAATTTATGCAAAATGGATACAAAGCTCCCAAACATGTGAGGTGATACCGTAAGAAACAAATAGGTGGTAGTATATGCAACTAAGGATTTTACAAAATATTTGTGCAAAAAAATATGATATTTTGAATTTAAAATTAATTTTTTGAGTTTGATATGTAATTAAAAATTTAGAAAATGATTAGAAAAGTACTGGGAAAATAACTAGGAGTTAGTGAATGCAACTAGGGATTATTGAATGATTTTAAAAATTAGTATGATAATTTTAAAATTTTGATATGAATTTATAGAAAATTTGTATAATTTATTTATAAAAATTTAGAAAAAATCAAAAATTATTTCTAAAATTAGCAATATATTTTGCCTAGTGTTTGGAATGTGTTTGTGTGTAAAAAGTACTTAGTATGTGAAAACTAGAGTTTTAGATAATTTTGAAATTAATTTTTAGATTTATAATTTTTTAATATAGGAAAAATCAAGAAATTATGACAAAAAACTAGAAATAACTTATCCTAGGGTTTCTAAGGTTTATATGCAAAAATTCAAAGTCAGGTTCACCAAATCTTTTACTATTTTTTAGAATTATGGAATTTTATTCCTAACTAATAAATAAGTCTGGAGTAAATTAAATCAATAAATAATGTGTAATAATTAAACCACTAATTTATGTAAACAAATTTCATTTTTGGATTTTTTAAAAATAGTAATAAATATGAGAAATTATGACTTAGCTTTTTCTGTGTTGTCCAGTGTGAGATAGGGTCTAAGAATTCAAGTACAATACTAGGACAATATAAATAAGAGGTTCCTAAACTTCATTTTCTAATTGTACAAGAGTGTTGAAAGTGGGCCACCTTATTATTCAGTGATGTAGTCATTTTCTAGCACTATTATCCAGGCGATATGATATTTTTGGGTTCTATTTGGTAGGTCTGTGTTACCCTATCAATGAAATAGCAAAACCTAAAAGTCTATGAAGCTTACTATGCATTTATTTTCAACTTAAAAATTCCTAATATCTCTTTGTGCATCTATTTTAATCATCTAAATGAGGTATAATAAAACTATACTTGATTATATTATTATTAATTGCTTTACTATCCACACATATTCTCCATCCTCCATCTTTATTTAGAGTTAGCATTGTTATTGCACATGGACTTGTACTCTCCCTTATCACATTCTTATTTAGCAATTAAGTAATTTGTTAATTTAGTTTTGCATGTTCTATTGGACTCATTCTATAAGCTAGTTGATTGGGTAGAGATGATCCTAATATCAAATCAATGTGATGCTAAATATCTCTCTTCAATGTTAAACCATCTTGTAACTCAATTGGCATAACATCTGACTATTCTTTCAACAGTCTTGTTTCTTTCATTGGTATTTGCACCATTTTTATGTCTTCATTCTTTGCAACTAATACATAACAACAACCTAATACCTTCATATCTTAGATAAATTATTTAGTAGAGAGCATTTTTTTTGTCTTCTCTTCCTTCAGAGGTAATAAAACTACCTTTATACCACCTTTCCAAAAAGTGTACATGTTCTTTGCTCCATCATGAATTAATTTCCTATCAAATTTTCATGGTCTCCCCTATAAAAAATGGCATGAATTCATCATAATAACATCACACCATATTTCATCATTATATGTTTTTCTTATAGAAAACATGATTAAACACCTTTTACCTATTATAAATTCATTCACATTGCAAACATAGTTTCTCTATCATTTCTTTCTAAACCATATTTTCACAACTACCACCATCTATAATTACTTTGCATAGCTTTCCACCTGAAATACATCTTGTTAAAAAAAATTGATCACAACCATGCATCATGACCATATTTATTCTACACTTATTCCTTTCTTATAGTAATTATTGTTATTTTCAACATGAGATTCTCTCCAACATCTATAGGTGCAACTTTAGTATTTCACTTTTTATCTTAGTCTCAACTAGATTTGCTCTTGGATTATCTTCTTGCCTTCTTTCTTGATATTAATAGTGCAGACATTAAATAATCTATGTCCTTCTTGTCCACATCTATAAAAAACATGATATCTATGTTGATTCAGAAACCATCCTCTAGCACCACTATAACCTCACCTCTTTAAAATCCTCTTCCTCTTTGTTGATATTAAAACCCTTTCCTATTGTCATCTTGCCTTTTTGTACTATATGATGATTCACCTTTATTGGTATTAAACCCACCTCATCCTCTTATTGGAGGGGATCTGCCTCATCTTGGATCAAGAGATGTTCTTCTACAATTATGTCTATTTTGTTTTTCTTCTACCTTCAAAGCTATTTGATAAGCTTCCTCTATACAAAGTATTATATGCATGCTTATTTCATCTTGAATAGTAAATTTCAAACCATTTACATACCTTTCATTCATTTTTTCTTTCTTTTTCTCATGCTCCACTCATATATAAATCTTATAAAACTCATTTGTATACTCTTGTATATTATGATTTTTTTTCCTAAAATTATAAAATCTTTTGTATAGGGTTTTGTTCTTAATCTACAAGAAGAAATTTCTCCCTCAACTTCTCCATATTTTTACATGAATTAATCTTCTCTTCACCTTTTATCTATATCTCTTTCTACAAGTAATCCCACCAAATCATTGGATGGATTTTCAACTTTATGCATGCAAATTTTACCTTCTTGTCTTCTCTCATAGTCTTCCACTCTAAAAAATTCTCCATTTTATTCATCCAATCTATCAACTCTTGTCATTTTAAACTACCTCCATAATCTAGAACATCAACTTTGATTCTTTAATTTCTTCCTTTTAAATCCTGAACTATCTTCTCTTCTACCGATGGTAGCTACTCTTGTTGTTCTTCTTGCTAAACTTCTTCATCACAATCTATGTCCTCCTCATCACCACCTTATCTTATTCTTTGATTGGTAAAAACCTTAGTTAATAATTCCACTTACCTTTGTAGCTCTTATATAGTCCAATTCATCTATGCAATACCTCCTCATCCTCTCACCATGTCTTACTCCACCAAGATTCATACTTGCTCTGATACCAAATAATGAACTTGAAAACTATAAAGATAATAATTTATCAATAAACAAAACTTCTAAAAACAATAACTTGTATTGATTCGTATTAAATGACTTAAAATAATTACAAACCCAAACCATGATTAAATAAATCTCAACTTGTAATTTAGAGTTGACATGCAAAAATTTGAAAAAAAGAAAATGTCTATTTTATAGCAGCTTCTATTTATAGTAATTTTCACATGCAAATTTGCATATCTATAAAAATCTCTCGAAATACTATAAACACTAAAGTTAGCCTATGGTATGAAATTTAACTGAAGTTGATGTCTAGTTATAAAAATATAAATTTATAAAAATAGAAAATTCTAAAAAAAAATTATTAAAATATAATTTTGTACCCTTAGATGATAACATATAGCCTTTAAAAAATATTAAAATCAACTCTAAGAAGATAGGTAATCTTAGGGAAGGAATGAAAATTTCAAGATGATTGTTTTGGGACATGGAAGAGCTCAAACAGAGTTATGGGTCAAACATTATGGCCTCTAGAAGCTTAGCCTATTTTTTATACATTAGATTGAAGGATTTTTTTAATTTTAAAATAAATTTAAAAGATATATAACATGAGTTTATGATGATTATAACATTAAAAATTATTTTAATAATTTGATATTTAATTTTTGGTTTTAAAGATATTCAAAATGAATGAATTCATTTTTTTAACAAATTGAAAATATATTAAATTTTTTTTATAATATTTAAAAAAATGATTTCATTTCAAAGTTAAAAAATATAGAACACAAGGTTTATGATGATTATAAAAAATTAATGAAACTGAAAATTATCAAGATAATAAAATTACCAATAACTAAGATCTAAAACAATAACTCTTTATTGAATGAATTAAAATAATTACAAGCTGTACATAAGTAAGCATCAACTCAAAATTAAATTTGACATGCAATTTTAAAAAAAAACTAAAATCTAAAATAAATGTTATTTTTAATAGCTGTTATTTTTGGCAAGTTTCGCATGCAATTGCATCCAACTCTAAAAATATCCCAAAATACTCTAAACACTATAATTAGTTTATAAGATGAATTTTAACTAAATTTAATGTTTGATCATAAAAATATATAATTTATTAAAATAGAAAATTCTCAAAAAAATAATTAAATGATAATTTTGGACCCTCAAATGATCACGTATGGCCTTCAAAAATTATCGATAAAAACTTTAAGAAAAAAGCTTAGGGAAGAAAGGAAATTTTCATGATGGTCTTGTTGTCATATATAAGAGCTCAAATAGAGAAATGGGTCAAAATTTATGGCTTCTATAATATTGGCCTATTTTTTCTATATCATTCACCTCTGGTTGAAAACAACTCAACTCCTACAAGTTGCACTAGTTATACTATTGTCATTTTTTTTAATTAATCTTATTTATCTCTAATTGTATAATCCAAATGTTGTCTTCTTACTTTAATCCTTACCACTATACCAAATATCTATTATAATTCCCTTACCTTATGCTCATTGTCTTCATATCCAAAACCTACATTATCTTTTACTTCTTCTTTAGAACCTATTACTCCCAATTTACTTGTTCATCTTTATCATCTTGACCACATTCTCCATGGAATTCATATAAATTTGAAATACTAAATATTGTATAGATATCAAAATTATGTGGTAAACTCACCTCATAAGCATTATCATTGATTTTCTTCACAATTTTGCATTGTCCAATTTTCTTGTACTTCAACTTGTATGTGCCTTTTGGAAACCATTCTTTCCTCTCAAGTAAATTATTACCAACTCTCATTATTCAAATAACTTATATCTTGTTTTGAGATCTACTGATACTTTATATTTCTCATTACTTTGTTATAACTTTCTTCTTACTCCTTGAAATTACTGCATATGCTCTACAAACTCTTCTACATCATCAATAATTTGATCTGCAGTTAAAAATTGTATTAAATCTAAAATACACATAAGATTTATCCTATAAATAATTTGAAATGGTGATTATCTTATTGATCTATTTACTAAAATGTTATTTTCAAACTCGGCTTATGGTAAAGCCATGTCCCATTGCTTGGGCTTCCTTCCCACTACGTATCTAAACAAATTTCCCAAGCTCCTCTTCACAACTTCTATTTGTACATCTATTTATGGGTGATATGCAATACTAAATTATATCTTAGTACCAATATTTTTCCATAAATTCCTCTAAAAATGACTTTGAAATTTCATGTTCCTATCTGAAGTATAGTTTTTAGAACACCATGCAATCTCACAATATCCTTAAAAATTAATTCTACAACTCTAGTGGCATCATTGGTTTTATTACATGCAATAAAATGAACCATTTTATAAGACATTTCTACAACAACAAATATTGAATCATGACTTCTCTATGTGTTTGGTAATCTCAACACAAAATCCAAACTAAAATTTGTCTATGGTCCTCTTGGAACTAGTAATGACATGTATAGTCTAGTTTTTTATGTATATCCTTTAGCCACCTGACATATCATATACCTTGAAACATACCTTGTGATATCTCTCTTCATATTTTGACAAAAATATTTTTCCTCCACCAAAGCTATTATCTTTATCATACTAAATTGTCTACCCAAACCACCGCTATGTAATTATCTTATTATATTATCTCCTAGAGACCTAATTAGATTCATACTTGTTTCCCTTTTAAGAGATAACCTTATTAGATAAGATAATCATCATGAATAGTATCTATCCCACCTATTAGTTTATTCTTACACTACTCAACTACCTTGTAGAAATATGGATTGTTATCATATAATTATATGATAACTTCAAATCCAACTAGTTCACTCACCATAGCAGTTAATTGTTACTCTCCTTCTCAATGCATCAGCTACTTCATTCTATTTTATATATTTATGTTTTAACATAAAAGTATACCCCTAAAATAAAGATACCCATTTTTTATTCCTACTATTCAACTTCTTTTGTGTATTCACATCAAAGCCTCATGATCTGTAAATAAGATAAATTCCTTAGGCACTAGATAATGCCTCCAATGTCTTAATGCTGGTACAATTTCATAAAATTCAACATCATAGGTAGAACACTTTCTTCTTACCTCCTTTAATTTTTCACTATAATATGCTATTATATTTCCTTCTTGACTCAATACACACCAATTCCAACAAATGAAGCATCACAATCAACCCCAAACACTTTGTTAAAATATGGTAATACTAAAATTGGTCTTTCTATCATCTTTTTCTTCAAAAATTCAAAGATTTCTATGATATCTCTAGTCCATACAGATTCTTTCCCTCTCATGTAATTTGTTATTGGTTCTACAATACTACAAAAAAAATTAATAAATTTTCTCTAAAAATTTGATAAACCATGGAAACTTCTTACCTCTATAATGCTTTTTGGAATAAGCATCTCAATAATTAATTTTATTTTTTCTTCATCCATTCTGACACCATCTACTAAAAATATAAATCCTAAAAATACAAAACTATTCTGCATAAACTTGGACTTCTTCAAATTTACATTCAACTTCTCCTTTCTTAACAAATCCAGTACCATTCTCTAATGTTATAAGTTCTCTTATTTAATCTTACTAAATCTCAAAATATCATCAAAATAAATAACCACAAACATACTAATATATTCTCATATCACTGTATTCATCACCCTCATAAATGTGATAGATGCATTAGATAATCCAAAGGGCATCACCATCCACTCATACAATCCATCCCTAGTCTTAACATCTCCTTGAAGAATTCAAATATGATAATAACCACTCAAATCAATCTTGGTAAAGTATTTTTATCCTAAAAGTACATCCATAATCTCATCTATATGAAGTATAGGAAATATATAATTGATTGCAATTTTATTAATTTTCCTACTATCCATACACATTCTCCATCCTCTATCTTTATTTGGAGTTAACAATGCTAGTGTTGCACATGGACTCATACTCTCCTTTATCACCTTCTTTCCTAGCAATTCAGTAACTTATTTATTTAATTTTGCATGTTATGTTGGACTCATCCTATACAATGCTTGATTGGATAGAGTTGATCCTAAATTCAAATAAATGGGATGTTGAATATCTCTCTTTGGTGGTAAACCATCTGGTAACTCATCAGACATAAGATTTTCATATTGTTTCAACACTCTTGTTACTTTTACTAATATTTCAACATTTTTGTGTGTTCATTATTTACTACTGATACATAAAAAAACTTACCACCTTTATATATTGGATAAATTATGTATTAGAGAGCACACTTTCTTCCTTCTCTTCCTATTTAAGAGATAACAAAACTACCTTCATACCACCTTTTTAAAAAGTGTATGTGTTCTTTGCTCCATCATAAATTACTTTCTTGTCAAATTGCCATGATCTTCCCAATAACATATGGAATGCATCCATTGGAATAACATCACACCATATTTCATCATTATGACTTTTTATTATAGAAAATGTGATTAAGCACCTTTTATCTACTGTAACTTCACTCCCTTTACTACTTTGCATACCTTTGCACCCAAAGTACATTTTGTTTGAAATTTTTTTAATCACAGCCATGAATCACCTCCTTCTTTATTTTAAACTTATTTCTTACTCAAAATTATCATTATCCTTCTCATCATGAGATTCTCTCCAACATCTACTGGTGCAACTTTAGTATTTTGTTCTTCTATCTTAGCGTCAACTAGATTTACTCTTAGGTGATCCTCTTGCCTCCTTTCTTGATCTTGATAGTGTAGACGTTCAAGTTATATGTGCCCTTCTTATCCACATCTATAATAAATATAAGATATATGTTGATTTATAAACCATCCTCTAGCACCACTGTAACTTCATCCTCTCTAAAATCCTCTTCCTCTTTCTAAGTATTGAAACCCTTACCTACTATTATCATCTTGTCTTTTTGTACCACATGATTATTCACCTCTATTGGTATTAGGCACATCTCTAGTGGTATTTAACCCATCTCATCCCCTTACTGAAGAGTATCTACCTCTAATTGGACCAAGATATGTTCTTCTAAAATTTTATCTATTTTGTTTTTCTTCTACTTTTAAAGGTAATTTATAAGCCTCTTCCATGCAAAGTATTCTATGCATACTTAATTCATCTTGAGTAGTAAATTTCAAACCATTTACATACCTTACATCCATATATTATTCATTTTTTGTTAGTTTCCACTTATATAAATCTTATAAAACTCATCTATATACTCTTGTATACTATGATCTTTTTGCCTCAAATTCTAAAATTTTTTATATAGGGTTTGTGCATAATCCATTGAAATAAATTTCTCCCTCAACTTCTCCATTTTTTTCACATATTAGTCTTATATTTACCTTTTCTCTATCTCTCTTTCTGTAGATGATCCCCCCAAATCCTTGCATAATAACCTTTCAATTTCATGCATGCAAACTTTACCTTCTTGTCTTCTCTCATAGTCTTCCACTTGAAAAAATTCTCCATGCTATTCATCCAATCTATCAAATCTTCTAGTTTTAAACTACACCCATAATATGTAACATCAACCTTGATTCCTTCATTTCTTCCTTCTAAATCTCAATCCATCCTCTCTTCCATTTATTGTGGTAGATCTTGTTATTCTTTTTCTTGCTAAATTTCTTCATCATGATCATGTCTTCCTCATCACCACCTTGTCTTCTCCTCTGATTGGTGATAATCTCAGTTAATTGTTTCACTTACATCTATAGCTTTTGTATAGTTGAGTTTATCTCTATAATACCTCCTCATTCTCTCATCATTTCTTTACTCCAAGATTCAAACTTTCTTTGATAACAAATAATGAAATAAAAAACTATCAAGATAATTAAATTACCAATAGGCCAAGATTTCAAATAATAAATCTATATTGATTCATGTTGAATGAATTAAAAAAATTATAATCCATGCATAAATAAGCCTCAACTTATAATTAGAGTTGACATGCAAATTTTTGAAGAAAACCAAAATCTAAAAAAATCCTATTTTTTAGCAACTATTGTTTTTGGCAAGTTTTGCATGCAAGTGCAAGTATCTCTAAAAGTCTCTTGAAATACTCTAAACACTATAATTAGTGTATAATATGAATTTAAACTAACTTTAACATTTGGTCATAAAAATATAAAACTTTTAAAAAATCATTAAATGGTAATTTTTGACCCTCAAATGATGTGTATGACCTCCAAAAAATATTTAAAATAACTTTAAGTGGAAATCACAAAATAGAAAAGTGATGAAATTATTGAGATGATCATTTTGAGATGTGGAAGATCTCAGATGGAGCTACAGATTAAAAGTTATGGCCTCTGAAAGATTGGCCTATGTTTTCTCTACAAAAAATACACATAAATTTAGAACATGTGCCTTTGTGTTTTTTTTATAATTCATTGTAACATTAAAATTTTAGTAATTTAGTATTAAAAATTAAATTATTTTACTCACTTTCAATATGTTTAAAATCAAAAACTTCAATATCAAACTATAATTCATAAAATACACATTCAAAATGTAGTTATTAATGTTAAAATATAATTTTTAAAAGATAGAATTATAAAATCAATATGTTTTAATACATGAAATCATCATAAACAATTAAAAAATATAGAACATGAGTTTATGATGATTAAAAAAATATACAAAAATTTTGAATTGAAGGATTTTTTGATTTTAAACATATTCAAAATGAGTAAAAATCATTTAAGTTTTAATATTATAACTTAAATGATCATGTCTATTTTTTGAAATCATAAGTTAAACCATTAAAATTTTAAAGTTACAATGTATAAAATCATTTCATTTCTAATATTAAATTATTAAAATTTCAAAGTTATAATGTATTATAAAAATACATAATTTTTTTTAATATTATGAATGTTTGATATTTTTTAACGTTACAATTTTAATATTAATAAAAAAACATCATAATGCATTATAATTTTGAACATTAATTTTTAATTTAATTAATTTTATGCATTTTAATTTTGTATTTAATTTTTTTTATTTTAAACATATTTAAAATGACTAAAATCATTTATGTTTTAATATTAAATTATCAAAATTTCAAAGTTATAATGCATTATAAAAAATACACAAATTTAAACTGTTGACTATGAAGGTTTAGCTTTTAGATGTAGGTGTTATTTTGAGACAGAATGTTTTGCTAATTCTTGCACTTTAGGCAGGAGCAAAAAATAAGGTATTTCATGGGCAAGAAATGCTAACAGATATTTGTTGATAGTAGAAGCAAAAATTTATGAAAGAAATGAAGAAAAGTCTTCAGAAGAGAAAGAAGCAATTGAAAATAATTTAGAATTTTTAAACCAGTTAGTTGGAGATATAACATAAAATAAATGCTTTGATGTGGAAGGAGAAAAGGAAATAGAATTGGTTTTAGAGTAAGATGATGAAGTGGCTCCACAAGAAACCATTGCTCCAAATATGATATCCTCAAGTGGTAAAGATAATAGAGGTTGGATCAAAGTCTAGAGAAAGAAAATAAAATATGGAGACCCAATCATTGAGCTTGCTTCAACCTGAAGGTCCTATAAGACATCACTTGGAATGAGGAAGCAAGGCCTAATTCATTTGGGCACATACTGTGTTAGCTCCTAGTTTTCATGAACTTTTTTGGGAGCTATTTTCATTTCCTTTTTTTATTTTAGGTATTCTTTGGGTTGGCTTCAACCCTTTCCTTGGGTTAGTTGTCTTTGTCTGACTTATGGTGTATTTAGGTTTTTAGACCTTGTCTTGCTACTTGTCTCCTAGGGTATGGGGTCCCTAATTCAAAAAAAGCCTCCCCATTATCCTTAATAAAAAAATACAAAAAATTTTTAATATTATTTTATTTCAAATTAATGTATAAAAAGTAATTTTAATAATCATCATTAATCCTTATAATATAATAACACTACTATATTTTATACAATAAGGATTAATATTAAAAACATAAAACAAAAATTACATTTATTGTATATATTTTTTATTAAATGATTTTGAATAATTAAGATTTAATGATTTCACTTATATTTATTAATTATATTAAAACTTATATAATGCATTATATTTTACAACTTTGAATTTAATACATTAAATTATGATGATGAGTTTATTATAATGTTTTTAATTAAATTAGTAGGAAAAAAGGGTCTTAAACCTTATACAAAGCAACCCCCAGGGCAAGAAGGTCTCAAACATGCTAGGAATATCACATTAACAACACACAATAGACTAAACAATAACCAAACCTGACCTAGCAAGTTGAACACCCTTGGCTCAAAAGTGGGTCTACGAAACGTGCTTAAGAAGACCTCACTTCCTCCTTTGGACAACAATCCAATATGTAGTATTATCTCCATTCATACAATTAAGAGATGAAGGAGGTGAAAAACTCACTAATTCCTCATAGGGGGTACATTTTGGGGAGAGAACATAATAACATCAGTCTCAACAGTAAACAATGCACTAATAAAAATAGTTCTAGTCTTAGTCATAGTAGCAACAATAGTAATATCATGGGAGAAAATAAGGTAGGACCTTATTATTGTTCTAGTGGTAGTAGGGGAAGGTCATGCAATATTCCTAATAGCTGCAATAGTAGTGGAGGTCCCAACAGTAGTCCCAATATCATCAACAATAGCAAGGAAGGACCCTATAGGAGTCTTAATAGTAGAAGAGTTGTGTAGTGGGGGAAGGGGATCCTCATCTTCAGAAGGAAGCTTACAATCATTTGAGTTAGAATCAACACCTACCATAAGGTGTTATTGAAGAGAATCCTTCCACTAAGATGAATTCTGAGTAACCTTCAAGTGGGGGCTTTCATAAGCTAAATGGACTGTATTAAAGCACCTTTGACAATGAAATGAGATACCTTCATAATCTAAAGGCTGGCACCAATAACGATCAACAACTTGTAACATAACCTATTCTGGGAGAGGCATAGACAAATTCAAATCCACTAAAATATGAGCATATGTCATGTGAGATAAGAAAGTAGTGCCCCGATCTACCATGATGAAATGGCCCATTGAGTTTCCAATGCCTTTATATCAAGATTCACACCAAAATGAAGAGGTATATTTGGAAGATGAATCCAAACTGGTAGCCTATTGAAATATTTAGTGAGAGGGTTAAAGGTGGAAACCTAGGGCTTTAGCAGTAGTTCATGTTGTCTCCAAAACCAAGACCAACCATTAAAAATAACATTTTTATCAGAGATTAGATCAAAACCAACTATAAAAAATCCTTTATCGCATGGTATATTTCTATGTTCCCCTCTATTAGGGGATGCCATTGCTCAAAGATGTAGGTGTTTAGATCCTAAAACTATGGCCAAAATCTATCAAAATGTATATCAATCCCCTTTGAGAAAAATATTCTTCATTTTTTAACACTTCATCCCTTAAAATCATAACAAGATGGGGTAATGCATAAGGTTTCAACTTACCCCCAATCACAAGAGTAGAATGGACAGTCTTCTTCTAGGGAGATGAGACTCCAACATGAACCACGTTAGCAAAAGAGTTAGGATCACCAGAAGAAGAACCTAGAATAGAAGAATACACCATAGCCATAATAACAAGCAGCGTCCTAGTAGTTAATCGATCAAGTGATGCATCTTTAGCAACAAAACCCCTTGACTCAAATGGCACTCCAATATTAACACCAGATAGCACACCAAGAGTTGTAGAATAACCTACAATAGGCTCAGCTACAATAGATCCAGATGGCGTACTAGTAGTCGAAACCTTCAAACCAAACACTTGGGTGGGAAGAGGAGTAGGAGAAGCCATTTTAAAGATGAGTTTATTATAATATTATTATTTATAATAATAAGTCATAAATTTACGTTTAAAATGATTTTTATGTGTTTTAATAAATAATAAAAAAGTTATTTATTAAATTATTATATAATAAATTATCATATAATGGACAAATGATGATTATTTAAATCATCATAAATTCATGTTCTATATTTTTACATTTTATTATAAAATGAAAACATACTTGAATTTTTTAATTTATGTGTATTTTTTATAATGCATCGTAACTTACAAATTTTAATAAATTAATATTAAAACTTAAATAATTTTACGCATTTTAAATACATTTAAAATCATCATAAACTCATGTTCTCTATTTTTTTAACTATTATTATAAAATGAAAAAATCTATTAATTTTAAATTAATGTGTATTTTTTTTATAATGCATTTTAATTTTGAAATTTTAATAATTTAGTATTAAAACTTAAATAATTTTAATAATACAATATTTATTTTTCTGATTTTATACATGAGTTTAGGATTATTTTAACATTAAAAATGATTTTAATAATTTGATATTTATGTTTTTAATTTTAAGCATATTCAAAATGAGTATGATAATTTAAGTTTTAATAATTAAAAAAATGAAATATATTTTACATAATTAAATACACATAATTCAAGTTCAAAAATGATATTATGTATTTTATTATTTTAGCTAGTAAATTTAATCAAATCATCATAAAATCACACATTTAAACATTTATAGATTAAATTATTTTTATAATAGTTAAAATATGATTTCATTTTAAAATTAAAAAATATAAAACTTGAGTAATATTTAAAATCAAAAACTTAAATATAAAATTGCAATGCATAAAATCATTTAATGTTACAAAAACATAAATTAAAACTCATTATCAACTAAATATAGAACATCATAAACTCATGTTTAGAATATGCTTAAAATAAAAAAATATTCAAACTTGTTATTTAATATAATCATCATATATTTATTTGTACTTTTTGTAATCAACATAAACTCATGAGCATCCTTCAATTCAAAATTTATGTGTATTTTTTATAATCATCATAAAATCATGTTCTATATTTTTTAAATTTATTATAAAATTAAAAAAAATTAAAATGAAATTAAAAAATCCTTAAATTCAAAATTATTAAAACTTAAATGGCTTTTAATGTTAAAATCTAAAACTTAAAAAAAATTAGAAAATGTCAAAAAAGATAAAATTATAAAATCAATAGGTAACTTAAATACTAAAATCATACCATAAATTAGTATTAAAATTATACAAAATTTGAAATATATTCCTTATAATATGTTTAATATGTTAAAAAATTATTTTATGTAATGTTCTATCATTGTGTTGAAATTTTATTAATTTAATATTAAAATTTAAATAACAAAGTTACAATGCATTATAAAAATACACAAATTTATGATGCTAATAATAAATAATAGGTTTGAATATTTTTTTATTTTAAACATATTCTAAACACAAGTTTATGATATTTTAAATTAAGTTTATGATGAGTTTTGTTTTATGTTTTTGTAACATTAAATGATTTTATGCATTGTAATTTGATATTTAAGTTATTTATTTTAAATTTTACTCATAATCTATATTTTTTAATTTTATAAAGAAATCATTGTTTACTATTATAAAAACAATTCAATTTATAAAATATTTGAATGTATGATTTTATGATGATTTGACTAAATTTATTAAAAATAAAAAATAAAATGAATAATATTATTTTTTAAAATTTAATTATCTGTATTTAATTATGTAAAATATATTTCATTTTTTAACTATTAAAAATTAAAAGATTTTACTCATTCAAAATGAATAAAAATTATTTACGTTTTAATATTATAAATCAAATCATTATCTATATTTTTTTAAATCATCATAAACTCATGTTCTATATTTTTCTAACTATTGTTATAAAATTAACCAACCTTAAATTCAAATTTTATTTAAATTTTTTTATAGTACATTATAAATTAGAATAATTTAATAATAAAATTTATATGATTTTCATAATTTAATATTTATGCTTTTGATTTTAAACATAGTCAAAATGAGTAAAATCATTTAAGTTTAATATTAAAAATGAATATTAATATCATAAAAATAATTTAAAATTACACAACTTGTATAATAATAATAATAATAATAATAATAATAATAATAATAATAATAATAATAATAATAATAATAATAATAATAATAATAATAGTTTATGATGATTATAAAAAATACATAGAAATTTTGAATTAAAAGATTTTTTGATTTTATTATAAAGTAAAACAATATACAACATGAGTTTTGGATGATTTTAACATTAAAAGTTATTTTAATATTTTCATATTACTCATTTTAATATTTATTTTAATAATGTATTGTTAATTTGAAATTTTAATGAGATAATAAATTAAAATTAAAATAATTTTACTCATTTTGAGCATGCTTAAAATAAAAAACTTAAATATCAAATTATTTTCAAAGTTATGTTTACTAAAATTATCATATTAAAAAATTATATTATGTATTTTACTTTTTTAGTTAACAAAGTTAAAAATTATAGATCATGAATTTATTATAATTTTAACATTAAAAATGATTTTAGTGTTTTTATATTACTCATTGTAAAATATTTTTTTATAATGTATTAAAAATTTGAAATTTTAATAAGTTAATAATTTAAAATTAAAATAATTTTACTCATTTTGATTATGTTTAAAATAGAAAACTTAAATATCAAATTATTAAAATTATTTTTAATGTTAAAATCTTAATAAACTCATGTTCTATAATTTTTTAACTTTATTATAATATCAAATTACAATACATAAAATGATTTAAGTTTTAATAGTAAATTATGAAAATTTCAAAGTTACAATGCATTATAAAAAATAGGCATAAATTTTGAATTCAAGGATTTTTCATTTCATTTTAAAGTTAAAAAATATATAACATGATTTTATGATGATTATAACATTAAAAATGAATATAGTAATTTTATGTTTATTTTCTTCATTTTAAACATATTCAAAATGAGTAAATTTAAAATGATGATTATAACATTAAAATGATTCTAATAAGTTGATGATTTTACCCATTTACTTATTTTTTATGGGATGTTAGAAAGTTTAATCTAAGATGGTGGATATATTATAAATATTAGATTAGGACTAATATGATACAATATCAAGAAAAATTAGATGAAATTAGTAATGTTAGTGATGAAATAAGAAAATTTAGATGCATACATTTCACTCCTTTTTGAAAGAGTATTAAGAATGAATGAAATAGAAGGATTAATGTTCTTTCAAAGATGAAATACACTCATTCTAGAGTAATGCTAAAAAAATAAAATCATTTATATTAGAGATTCAAAGTTACTATGTATTATAAAAATTACACATAAATTTTAAACATATGCCTTATGTATAAATACTTAATAGTTAAAAAATAATTTCATTTTAAAGAGAAAAGATATATAACATGAGTTTATGAGGATTATAAAAAATACACATAAATTTTGAACATACGCCTTTGTGTATTTTTTATAATGTATTGTAACATTGAAATTTTAATAATTTAATATTAAAACTCAAATTATTGTACACATTTTGAATATGTTTAAAATCAAAAACTTAAATATAAAATTAGAATTCATAAAATACACATTCAAAATTTAATTGTTAGTGTTAAAATATAATAGTTAAAACTTAGAATTGTAAAATAAATATATTTTAATACATAAAATCATGATAAATTCATGTTATACGTTTTCTATTTTAAAGCTAAAAAAAATATAACATGAGTTTATGATGATTATTAAAAATACACATAAATTTTGAATGAAGGTCGTCTTTTATTTTAAACATAATCAAAATGAGTAGAAGTCATTTATGTTTTAAAAGTATAACTTCAATCATCATGTATATTTTTCAAAATAATAAGTTAAACCATTAAAATTTTAAGTTAAACTGCATAAAATCAATTAAGTCTTAATATTAAATTATTGAAATTTAAAAGTTACAATGCATTATAAAAATACACATAAATTTTTAATATAATTTATGTTTGATATTTATTAACTTTATAATTTTAATATTAATAAAAAATCAATATAATGCATTATAGGTTTGAACATTATTTTTTAACTTAAATGATTTTATGCATTGTAATTTTATATTTATGTTTTTCATTTTTAGCATATTTAAAGTGTGTAAAAATATTTAAGTTTTAATATTAAATTATCAAAATTTCAAAGTTACAATGCATTATAAAAATCACATATCAATTTTAATATTATAAAAAATATTTCAAATTAATGTATAAAATATGATTTTAATAATCATCATTAATCCTTTTAATATAATTAAAATATTTTATTTTATACAATAATGATTAATATTGAAAACTTAAAAATATTTTCAATTTATTTTATATATCTTTTATTAAATGATTTTAAATAATATATTATTTAATGATTTTATTTAAATTTATTATTTATATTAAAGCTTATAATTCATTGTTTTTTACAATTTTAAAACTTAATGCATTAATTTATGATGATTATAAAAATACACATAATTTTTTATGTAATAAGGTAAAAATCAGGTTTTACAGGGACTTAAAATCACTAGAGTGCAGTATAAGAGTATCAACAGGTCATCAACAACGCCCACAAACCAAAAAATATAAAATTATAGAACTAAAATGAAAACAAGAAAATAGGAAAATAGAATAGAACTAGCAGGAAAGTCCCTCCTCAGGGTCTTCAACACCTGCAATGTCCTTCACTACAATGATCTTTTTTTCCTTTGATATTTTTGTGGGAGTGTGGTTCCTAGGGCCTTCAGTTGCTTCTATGGGGATGATCATACTAGTGTGTTTTTTCCTTTTAACCTGAATAAATTTTAAATTTAAGGCTATTTTATTTTAAACATATTTTGATATTTTTATTATGTTTACATAAATTCATAAAGTTATTTTAACTAAAAACATACTTTCAAATTTATAATAATATTATTAAATTATTATGTTTGATTTTTTAATATCAAACTTTTAATATAGGTAAAATATGAATTATCATCGCTAAAATAATTAGTGATTTGCAATGTCCTTCACTACAATGATCTTTTTTTCCTTTGATATTTTTGTGGGAGTGTGGTTCCTAGGGCCTTCAGTTGCTTCTATGGGGATGATCATACTGGTGTGTTTTTTCCCTTTAACCTGCATAAATTTTAAATTTAAGGCTATTTTATTTTAAACATATTTTGATATTTTTAATATGTTTACATAAATTAATAAAGTTATTTTAACTAAAAACATACTTTAAAATTTATAATAATATTATTAAATTATTATGTTTGACTTTTTAATATCAAACTTTTAATATAGGTAAAAAATGAATTATCATCTCTAAAATAATTTGTGTGTGTGTGTGTGTGTGTGTGTGTGTGTGTGTGTGTGTGTGTGTGTGTGTGTGTGTTTGATGAGTTTATAATGTATTAATTTTTATATTAATATTTTAATGTATTATTTTATTTTGTATTATATTCATGTATGAAAAAATTAATAATTTAAATGAAATTTTGAAACTCATGTACTTTTGTCTATTTTTTATAATGTATTGTAACTATATAATTTTAATAATTTAATACTCAAACTTAAATGATTTTAATAATTTTATATTTAAGTTTTTTATATTAAACATATTCAAAATGAGTAAAAATTTTTATGTTTTAATATTAAATTACTAAAATTTTAATGTTACAATGCATTTTAAAAAATACACAAATTTAAAATTGAAATATTTTCTGATTTCATAATAAAGTTAAAAAATATAAAACATGAATTTATGATGTTTTTTAATGTGTATATTTTTTTTAATTTGAATGCACTATAATAATACATAAAGGAACATGAGTTTAAAATTTCATTTTAAATTATTAATTTCTTCGTACATTATATAAAATTTATGATTAAAATTTAACATTCAAACATTAGAATTAAAAAAATGATTTTACAAACATAATAACTTAATAATAATATTATAACATTAAAAGTATCATTTTAGTTAAAATAAATTTATGTAAACATATTAAAAAATCAAAACATGTTTACAATTAAAAAATCATTCAATTCAAAATTTATGTGTATTTTTTATAATCATCATAAATTAATGTATTAAATTCAAAATTATTATTATTATATATATATATATATATATATATATATATATATATATATATATATATATAATTTTTAATATAATTAATAAATTTAAGTAAAATCATTAAATCATAAATTATTCTAAATCACTTAATAAAAAATATATAAAATAAATTGAAAATATTTTTATGTTTTTAATATTAATCCTTAATTTATAAAATATAATAGTGTATTTATATTATAAAGATTAGTGATGATTATTAAAATAAAATTTTATACATTAATTTGAAACATTAATTTAAGTATATTATTCAAACATTGTCAATATATTTTTAATGATTTTATATGATGATATATTGAATTATTTTATATTAAATTGTTTTTATAATAGTAAAAAAATGATTTCCTTTAGTTCAAAAATTTAAAATATGAGCTTATGATGATCATTTAAAAAAAAAATGAAACTTTATGATGATTATATTTTATGCATGATATTTTATTTTAATAGTTAATAAAGTTTAAAAAAATATAAAATATTAGTTTATATAATTTCAACATTAAAAATGATTTTACTCATTTTGAATATGTTTAAAATTGAAAAAATATTTTAATTCAAAATTTATTTATATTGTTTATTTTTAATATTATAATGCACTCTTAAAATCAATTTCTAGGCTTATTTTGAATTGAAGTAATTTTTTAAATGTGTATTAAATTATTAAAATTTCAAAGATACAATGCATAAAATCATTTAATTTTAATATTAAAAATGATTAAAATCATTTCAAAAAATCCTTCAAATAAGAAATACACTCATTATAGAACAAAGTTAAGTTCACAATGATTTTAACATGGGTTTTGAATTTGGTTTTATGTGACTATTTATTTTTAATTAGAATGTAACTATTTTTTATGGAAGAGGAAGTACAGAAGGAAGTGGACTTGTTGGATAACTTACTAAAAGAGGTAGACTTGCAGGAGTGGATTGAGGGGGAGAAGCTGACAAAGGAGGAGGAGCTGATAGAGGAGGAGCTAACAGAGGAGGAGGAGCATGAAGCACCACTTGAGGGAGCCATAGAGGATTTGCTAGAAAAGATAAAGACTTAGTCAAGGTTAAAGGTGGAACTAGGAAAGTACCCTAAATTTACTATTTACAAATCTTAGAAGGAATGTATCTTTGATTATGCATGATAAAAACAAACTTAAGGTAGAGGCATCTCCTTGGCATATGGGTGGTAAAGGAGCTTGTGCTAGATTTACGTTTCTCCCCTCAAATTATATGGTTTAATGTTAAATTCCCTTCCCTGAGGAATTCCTCTTTGTGAGAGCCTATGGTTGATTTTGGAGTTGAGGCCATGATTGAGAATGGCATTAGATCTAAACTAGCAAGAATTTTAAAAAATTATGTTTACTTTTTTATTTTAGGGATGGATGAGGATGACGTTGGTGACTACTCTATGTTTGAAAGTCTAGAAGAGAAACCAAAATAACTAGATCTCCTCTGGGATGGAGAGTACTATGTAAAGGACTCAAAGCTACCAATAAATGGGTTAGATGGTTTCCTTTGTTCATTGGATAGCATTTGGCTATCTCAACCTCCATTTGGAAATCATACTTGGGACCTAGGCATCCTAAGGTCTAGGACCATGGGATTTTTTTAGTTTGAGGAAGAATAGGCCTTTGGATAATATTCCTCTATGCCCTCAATTAGATGGATTCTAACATGAATCCTCCTCTGCTTGACTTTCAAGTTTCATTGTCCCCTAAAAGACACTTACCAATCACAACATTCGATGAGATCTTTCAATTGGGATACACTCATTATAATTCCCTAGATCAAGGTACTCGAATAGTTTGGAAAAGAATAAATGATTAAATGGACATTCTTTATGTCCTCAACTAGAAGGACTACCAACCCTACATTTTAGCCTTTTACTCGTGTCTTTTGAATATATGAGCCTATTTTGGCTCTTTATGAATGAGGGAGAAATAATTATTTTAGAAATAGCTCCTTTGAGGTCTTAATTAGACTTGTCTAGAAGGTCATCTTGATGTGCATTTTAGAATCAAAATTGTGGTTTTTAACATGAACTATCTAGCTAAGAAAACCATAAGATCTACAATTGGGTGGAAGTTTTGGGTTCTCTTTCAAGTTTTTGTTAGTTTGAATTTTTGTCATATGCTATATGTTTTTTGTTATTGGCCATCAAACCAAACTACACTACTCATAAGTAAAATGCACTATAGCTACATGATTCTGAGAGGTGGGCATGTTTTTCTTCCCTTGACTTGGCCTTCTAAAGCCTTCCACTGGTTCTCCATCCTCGAGAAGGCCTTGGTTGACCTTCCATTCTCTTAGGTGGTGACATGGTGGTAAAATTATGTGTAGCATGGAACTTGACTCTACTTTAATATCAATTTTGGACCATTGGATTCATTAGTGTGAGGTCATATGTTTGTTGGACCCTCTTGATTACTTTGATGGGATTTATTTTCAAGAATTCAAAATTCATTTTTATTTGATCCTTTTTGGAAAAAAAGTAATGATTGGTTATGTGGACCTTGGACCAATTTGATTTATTTGTTGGGTTTTATGTCCAAGAATTCAAATTATAACTTTACTCTCTCTCTTGGGAAAGAAGTTTGTTACACCTAGCTTGTTAGACTCAGTCCTTTTAATTTTGAAACTTGGGGGATGGAAGCAATCATGCTATATGAATTAATAGTTTTAATTTTGGGTTTGACACCCCTCTTACCCCATTGCACCCTAGCACCCCCACTATACCAGTCTTTTGGGGACTTATCATGTTTAAATTTTTAGTCTTGATGATCGAGGATTTTTTTTGGCTCTTTCTTTTACTTCTCAAATCTCCTTGGGGGTCCTGCTTTAACTTTTGACTTTGTTTGGGGACTTTGGCCCCTTTGTGCTAAGGATTAAATTTTTTTGCTCCATTCTTCTTGTTGTGATTTGATAGGTCATGAATCTTAGATGTGTAGATTCCTCGAGAGGTGAAAGACCTATTTTTCCTATTGGACTTAAGTTTTATACCTTACTTCTTGTTGTGACCTACTAGGCTAAGAATTTTATAGGGAAAATAAACCCCCTCACTATTTTTATATTGTATGAAGGATGTGTTAAAGGATTAGAAATTTATTTTATAACTCAAATCCCCATAGGGTTCCTTTATTATTTAATAATTCTCTTTGGTAACCTTGGCTTCCTTATGCCAAGGCTTAAAATGATCCATTCTTTACTTCCTATTGAGATATACTAGCTACAATTCCTAGAGGAAAGATAATCCCTCTAACTTTAACTCTACTATTTGAGGACTACATGGATGATCCCAATGGAAGAGGACCTCTCTCTCAGGTGGACCTCATGGTGTGCAGTGCCCCACATGATGACATAATGAAGGGATTTCACCCCTTGAGACTCATTTTCTAGCTTTTCCTTGGTTCTTGTTTCCTATTATTTATTCTTATTATTTGTCATTTATCTCCTTATCCCTATTGTTGGGCTATTTAATCTATTTTAATATGATTTGGTGGTTCTAAGGCCCTTAAAAATTAGCTTTTACCCTATCAAATAAAAATTAATATATTAATATTTTTTATAATGCATTGCAACTTGGAAGTCTTTTAATTTTTTATATTAAATTTCCATAGTTACAATGCATAAAATCATTCAAGTTTCAATATTAAATTTATTAACAAAACCAAAAACTATCAAGACAATAAAATTACTAATAGGCCAAGATCTTAAACAATATTTTAATTGATTCGTATTTAATGAATTAAAATAATTACATACCATGCATAAATAAGCCTCAACATAAAATTAGAGTTGACATGCAAAAATTTGAAACAATAAAAAATCTAAAACATGTTATTTTTAGCAATTGTTATTTTTGACAAGTTTCATATGCAAGCATGTGCATCTCTAAAAATGTCTCAAAATAATCTAAACTCTAAAATTAGCCTATAAGATGAATTTCAACTAAATTTAACATCTATTCATAAAAATATACAGTTTTTAAAAATAGAAAATTCTTAAAAAAATCATTAAATGGTAATTTTGAACCCATAAATGATCACGTATGGCCTCCAAAAAAAATACAAAACACCTCTAAGTAGAAACATCATTTTAGGAATTAATAAAAAAATTGATATAGTCATTTTGACATGTAGAAGAGCTCAAATAGGGCTATAGGTCAAAATTTATAGCCTCCAAAAGGTTGGCCTATATTTTCTACATCATTCTCTTCTGGTTGAAAACAACTCAAGTCCTATGAGTTTCCTTGATTGTATTGCTACCATTTTTATTTATCAATCTTCTTTATCTCCCATTCAATAATCCAAGTGTTGTCTTATTACTATAAGCATTCCCATTGTACCAAATACATATTATAATTCCTTTTCCTTATGGTCACTCTCTTCATATCTAAAACTTGTACTATCTTTTCCTTCGTCTTCAGTGGAACCTAATGCTACCAATTTACTTCTTCATTTTTGTTATCTTCACCATCTTCTCGATGGAATACATATAAATCTAAAATATTAAGTACTAGAGGGATATCAAAATTCAATGGTAAACTAACCTCATAACCATTGTCAGTGATTTTCTTCAAAAAATTTCAAAGCCCAATTTTATTATATTTAAACTTGTTATACATACCTTTTGGAAATCTTTCTTTCCTCAAGTAAATGATTACCAACTCTCTTTATTGAAAATACCTTGGATATTCTTCTGACATATGTTGATGCTTTATATCTCACATTTCTTTTTTACAACTTTCTTCTCACTCCTTGAAAATATTTCATATGCTCTAAAAATGCTTCTATATAATCACTAATTCAATTTTCAATTGGTATTTGTACCAAATATAAAATACCTATAAGATTTCTCCTATAAATTTTTTGAAACAATAACTTTTATGTTGATCTATTCACTAAACAGTAATTTTAAGTTGATCTATTCACAGTAAAGCCAAATACCATTGCTTGGGATTCTCTCCCACTATGCATCTCAACAAATGTCCGAAGATCCTATTCATAACTTTTGTCTATCCATTTGTTTATGGGTGATATGCACTACTAAATTGTAACTTAGTACCCATCTTCTTCCATATAGTCCTCCAAAAAAAATTGACAAAATTTGTGTCCCTATTTGGAATAATAGTTTTTAGAACACCTTGCAACCTCACAATATACTAAAAAAACTAATTCTACAACTCTAGTGGCATCATTAGTTTTATTACATGCAATGAAATGAACCATTTTAAAAAATCTATCTACAAACACAAAAATTGAATGATTACCTCTGTGTGTTTTTGGTAATCTCAATACAAAATCCAATACTCAAATCTGTCCATGTTCCTCTTAGAATTGGTAATGGCATGTATAATCTATTATTTTATGCATGTCCTTTATCCACCTGACATATCCTACACCTTACAACATACCTTATCACATCTCTATTCATCGTTGGCCAAAAATACTTTTCCTTCACCAAAATTATTGTCTTTGTCTTAACAAATGTCCATCTAAATAGCCACTATGTAATTCTCTTATTATATTATCTTGTAGAGACCCAATTGGAATGTATATTTCTTTCCCCTTGAAGAGACAACCTTCTTGTATAAGATACTCATCATAGATAGTATATATGCCATCTACTAATGGATTCTTACACTACTTAATTATTGTGCCAAAATATGGATCAATATCATATAATTCTTTGATAGATTCAAATCCAACTACTTCACTCACCATAGTAGTAAATAATACTACATTCCTACTCAATTCATCAGTTACCTAATTTTGTTTTCCTTATTTATGTTTCAACACAGAAATATACCCTTACAAGAAAGATGCCCACTTTACATGCCTACTATTCAACTTATTTTGTGTATTCACATAATTAAAAGCCTCATGATCTATAAATATGATAAACTTCTTAAGCACTAGGCAATGCCTCTAATGTATTAATGCTTGTACAATTACATAAAATTCAACATCATAAGTAGAATACTTTGTTCTTATCTCATTTAATTTCTCACTAAAATATGATATTGGCTTTCTTTCATGACTCAATACAACACTAATTCACACAAACAAAGCATCACAATCAACCTCAAATCCTTTATTAAAATTTGGTAATGCTAAAATTGGTTTTTCTATAATGTTCTTGTTCAAAATTTCAAATCTTTTTGTTGAAGCTCTAGTCCATGCAAGTTCCTTCCCTCTCATGCAATCTATTATTGATGCCACAATACTACTAAATTTTTAAATAAATTCTATGTAAAAATTTGCTAAACCATGGAAACTTCTTACCTCTATAATTCTTTTTTAAGTAAGCCACTCAATAATTGCCTTTATCTTTTCTTCATCCATTCTCACACCATCTACTAAAATTATAAATCCTAAAAATACTAAACAATTATGCATAAGCCTTCACTTCTTCAAATTTACATACAACTTCTCCTTTCTTAACAAATACATTACCATTCTCAAATTTTGTAAGTGTTCTTATTTATTCTTATTGAATATCAAAATAAACAAACACAAACTTACCAATATATTATCAAAACATTGTATTCATCACCCTCATAAATGTGCTAGGTGAATTAGATAATCCAAAGTGCATCACCATCCACTCATATAATCCATCCATACTCTTGAATGTATTTTTATACTCATATCCTTCATGGATTTGAATCTAATAATAACCACTCCTTAGATCAATTTTGGTAAAATATTTTTTTCCTGCAAGCACATCCATCATATCATCTGAACAAGGTATAGGAAAACTATACTTGATTGTAATTCTATTAATTTCTCTATTATTTACACAGTTTCTCCATCCTCCATATTTCTTTGGAGTTAGCAATGCTGGTGTTGTACACAGACTCATACTCTCCCTTATCATCTTATTTCTTAAATATTTAGTAACCTATTTATTTAATTTTACATATTTTACTAGACTCATCCTATTATCTATTTAATTGGGTCTAGAGCTAATCCTAGAATAAAATAAATATGATGTTAAATATTTATCTTCAGTTATAAACCATCCGGTAACTCCTCAGGCATAACATCTACATATTCTTTCAACACTCTTATTTTTTTTATTGGTATTTGCACCATTTTGTGTCTTCATTATTTACTAATAATACATAACAACAACCTATGATATTCGTATCTTAGATAAATTCTTTAGTATAAAGCATGATTGCTGCCTTATCTTCCTCTTTAAGAGATAACAAAACTAACTTTGTACCACCTTTCTAAAAGGTATGTGTTATTTCCCCCATCATAAATTACTTTTCTATCAAATTACCACAGTCTTTCCAATAACACATAACATGCATCCATCAAAATAGCATCACATCATATTTCATAATTATAACTTTTTGCTATAGAAAACTTGATTAAGCACCTTTTATGTACAGTAACCTCATTCCAATTCTTAAACTATGAAATATGATAAAGATTATGATGATTTTTATAATGTAAATTTAGTTTCTCTATTATTTTTTTTAAACCATGTTTTCACAACTACCACCATATATAATTACTTTGCATACCTTTCCACCTAAAGTAAATCTTATTCAAAAAATATTTGATTGTATCCATGCATCCCCACCTTCTTTATTCTGCACTTGTTCCTTCCTTAGAATGATCATTATTATTCTCATCATGAGATTCTCTTAGGTGATCCTCTTGCCTCCTTTATTGAGTTTGATAGTGTGAACACTCAAATTCTTTGTGACCTTATCCACATCTATAACAAACATAAGATATACACTGATTTGAAAACTATCCTCTGGCACCACCGTAACCTCATCCTCTCTGAAATCCTCTTCGAAGCTCTTTGTTGGTATTGAAACTATTACCTGTTGTCATCTTGCCTTTTTGCACCACATGATGATTCAACTCTATTGGTGTTAGACCTACCTCTAATGGTACTAAACTCACCTCATCCCTTTATTAAAGACAATCTACCTCTTCTTGGACAAAGAGATGTTCTTCTAAAATTGTATCTATTTTATTTTTCTTCTACCTTCAAAGCAATTGATAAGCCTTATCCATGCAAAGTATTCTATAAATGATTAATTCATCTCAAATAGAAAATTTAAAACCATTTACATACCTTACAACCATCTTCTCTTCTATTTCATCATGCTCCACTCATATGGAAAGATTATAAATCTCATCTATATACTCTTGTATACTATGATCTCTTAACCTCAAATTCTAAAATATTTTGTATAAGGTTTGTGTATAATCCATAAAAAGAAATTTCTCCCTCATCTTATTTCTCAACATTTTCTACATATTAATCTTATCTTTATCTTTTCTCTATCTTTCTTCTTTAGGTGATCACACTAAATCATTGCATGACCTTTCAATTTCATGCATGCAAAATTCACCTTCTTATCTTCTCTCATAGTCTTCCACTCGAATAACTTCTCCATGCTATTAATCCATTATATCAATGCCTCTAGTTTTAAACTACCTCCACAATCTAGAACATCAACCTTGATTCTTCATTTCTTCCTTCTAAATCCTAAACCATCCTCTCTTCCATCAATGGTGGTTGATCTTATTATTCTTCTTCTTACTAAATTTCTTCATCACGATTTGTGTCTTACTCATCACCACCTTATCTTCTTCTCTAGTTGGTGATAACCTTAGTTAATTATTCCACTTGCCTCTGTAGCTCTTGTATAGTCTAGTTTATCTACGTAATACCTCATCTCTTCTCACCATTTCTTACTCATCCAAGATTTAAACTAGCTATAATACCAATTATTGAAACCAAAAATTATCAAGATAATAAAATTACTAATAGGTCAAGTTATAAAACAATCTCTAAATTTATTCATATTTAATGAATTGAAATAATTACATACCATGAATAAATAAGCCTCAACTCAGAATTAGAGTTAACATACGCAAATTAGAAAAAAAAATCTAAAAAAAATGTTATTTTTAGCAACTGCTATTTTTGGCAAGTTTTACATGCAAGTGCATGCAACTCTAAAAATCTCTATAAATACTCTAAACTCTAAAATTATCCTATAAGACAAATTTTAAATGAATTTAACATCTGGTCAAAAAAATATACAACTCTTAAAAATAAAAAATTCTAAAAAAATCATTAAATGGTAATTTTTGGACCTGATCACATATAGCCTCCAAAAAATATCAAAAATACATCTAAATAGAAAGCATAGCTTAGGTCAGCAAAAAACCCTTTGAGATTATCATTTTGGCATGTGAAAAAGTTCAAACAGAGCTGAGGGTCAAAATTTATAGCCTCTAGAAAGTTAGTCTATTTTTTCTACATCAGTTATAATGCATTGTAATTTTATATTTAAGTTTTTGATTTTAAATTAATTCAAAATGTTGTAAAGTATTTTTTTAATAAAAAATACAGACAAATATATATGATGATAATAACATATATAATTTAATTTTAATTTACATATAATAACATGAGTTTACTATTATTAAATTATTAGAATCATAATAAATGTTGTATATATATTTACTTTATTAATACACATAAGTTTAGTATAACTTAATATCTATACTAAATTAAAATATATATAACATGAGCATATTAGAATGTTCTATATTTTAAACTCATGAATATAAACATGAGTTTAAATAATAACATGAGTTTTTTTAATAAGCATGAGTTTAAAATTATTATATTATTAATTTAATAAGGATTTATAGTTTTATTAGTATTATAAAGTTAAATAATAATAAGTTAAATTAGCATTGTTATATACATATATAAATTAATGATGTTAGTGAGGGAGTGAATAAATTTAGATGCATACATTTTGCCCCTCTTTGAAGGGTATTACGACTGAATAAAATAAAAGGATTAATATCTTTAAAAGAATTGAAAAAATCATTATATAACAATGCTAGAAAACAAAATCATTTATATTAAAATATATAATATTTTAATATGATTAAAATTAAAATATATGTATTATTATCACCATATATTAAATATAAAAATACAATGCATTATAACATTAATATTAAAACTTAAATGGTTTTATGCATTATAACTAATAAAATTTAATAATCTAATATTGAAACTTAAATGATTTAAAAGTTACAATGAATTATAAAAATTATTAATATATTCTAGTTAAAAATAAATAATTACATAAAATAAAATTCAAAACTCATGTTAAAAGCATCATAAACCTATTACCATTGTTCTATAATGAATGTATTAGTTAAAAAATACTTTATTAAACTCATCATAAATTAATGTATTAAATTAAAAATTATAAGAAAAATACATAATTTTTCGAAAATATAGAACATAAATGATATTACGTAAATATAGAACATGAGTCACTGAGTTTAATAATTTAATATAGAACATGATTTTGAAATGTACATGAAATTATTTTTTAACTATTATAAAAATAATTATTTAACTCATGTACTCATCTACTCATGTTTTATATTTTTTATATTTTAAATGTGTATAATCATTATAAATTAATGTATTAAATTCAAAATTGTAAAAAATAATATATTATAAGTTTTAATATAATTAATAAATTTAAGTAAAATCATAAATTATTCGAAATCATTTAATTATATATATATATATATATATATATATATATATATATATGTATATATATATATGTATATATATATATATATATATATATGTATATATATATATATATGTATATATATACATATATATATATGTATGTATATATATATATATATATAAATGTATATATGTATATATATATGTATATATATATATATATGTATGTATATATATATATGTATGTATATATATATATGTATATATGTATATATATATATATACATATACATATATATACATATATATGTATATATACATATATACATATATATATATACATATATATGTATATATATATATATATATATATATATATATATATGTATGTATGTATGTATATATATATATATATGTATATATATATATATTTTGAAAATATTTCTAAGTTTTTTACATATTGAATTTATACATATTCAAAAATAATAAAATATTTTTTTAATAAATTGAATTGTTTTTAATAAGAAACCTTTAATTCAAAATTTTATAATACACTGTAACATTGAAATTATGATAATTTAATATTAAAATTAAATTATTTTAATAGAGGAATCTAATATTTGACTAGTATAGGGAATTTAATATTTGACCCGTATAGGGAAGGGTAATGCCATTATAATAGAGGAATCTAAGGTATGAATCTTGCCTATTGAACATTTGAAATGAAATTTTCTAGCATTTGTTTGTTTTTCTCAAATTCCACTATTATAATGGCACTACCCTTCCAATCTATGGTGGTGGGAGACATAATTTAAATGGGTTTGGGCTTGGAGATGAAAAACAACCTAAGTAAGAGGTCGTTAGGTGGGGATTTGGATAAGCTATTTTGGGGGAAGCATTCAAGAGGTGGCTAGGATCCCTCTATAGAAACTTCCTCTTGGGAGTCCTACTCGAAAGATGATCCTCCCAAGGGAACCATAAGACCTAAAAAGGTCTGGCCATGTTTTACAAGTAGAAGGATAAGACCTTGATGGAGAATGGGGTTAGTATCATTAATCTAATGGAGTGGAATAATGATTTCTAAAGACTTAAGAAGGAAGTAAGGGAGGCTAATTTTAAAACTGATAAAATTATCAAGTAATAAGAAATGGTGTGAGAAAAATAGGGTGCACTTACATTCTAGAGTCATGTACCTCATGCCCTGAATGCAGATGTCAAGCCAATATCATGGTAGGTCAGTGCAAGGAAATCCCTTCTTCTTAGTTTGGACAAAGTCATTAGTTCAAAAGAAATGTTGTAGGGATTAGTGTTTCTTAGATTGGTCTTTGAATTCTTTAGCACTGGCATACGACATACCCGTGACATCATCAATAAAATCTTTTGAGATGTTTATGGAAATGGCCCACATAGTGACCTTCCTTTTTCTCCATGCAATGATGAATGAAATCTTGAACCATCATGGCATTGTGATTGGTAATGCACTTCATAAACATTTTAATTCCCCCTTCTTAAGTTTTTTTTAGACCTTCTTCTATTCTCAAACCTCTTTGCAAAAAGTTGGCTCTAAATTGTCTTTATCACCACCTATGGTTACTATAAGGGCAGGAGTGAAGAGAGTGAGCTAAGAGTTCTAGACGCAGTCTAAACGGATAGGGCTTGAATGAAATGGAATGCCCACCAAAGCAACATTAACATAATTGTATCACCTTACCCTGAAATGAATTTCAATCTATACGATCGTCATTAGGCCCATTGAGTTGAGGGGTTGCACATGTGAGGAGATAATGATTTTAAGTTTCATATGTACCTTTTGTGTGGATGACACTAAACACCATGGTGGGGGGGGGGATACCTTCATCATAATACACATAAATTTTCAATTAAAGGATTTTTTAATTTTAAACATATTTAAAATGATTAAAAAAATTTATATTTTAATATTAAATTATTGAAATTTTAAAGTTACAATGCATCAAAAAAAATACACAAATTTTGAGTTGATTTTTTTTTTTGTTTTTATAATAATAATTAAAAAAATATAGAACATGAGTTTATGATGATTATAAAAAATACACATAAATTTTGAATTGAAGGATTTTTTTAGTTTAAATATATTCAATGTAACTAAAATCATTTAAATTTTAATATTTAAATTATTAAAAAATTTAAATTACAAAGATTTATAAAAAAAATACACAAATTTTGAATTGAAGGTTTTTTTAATTTTAAACATATTGAAAATTAGTAAAATTGATACCATTTTAATGTTCTACATAACTTTAAAATCAAATACTAAAATATAAATTCATTTTTACATAAAGGCACATGAATTTAAGATACACATAATAAATTTAAACAATATTTTAATTTTTTTTAATAAAATCATTATAAATTTTTTTCAAAATATTTAATTTTATTATAAAGTTAAAAAAATATAGAACATTAGTTTATGATGATTTTATTAAAATATTAATACTCATAAACTGATGTTAAATTAGGTTACAATGTATTATAAAAAATACACAAAGGCACATGAGTTTAAAATTTAATTGAATATGTTTATTTTTTAACTTTATTAGAATTTTTTTAATTTAAAACAAAAAAATTAAATGTTGAAAAAGATAGAATTGTAAAATCAATATGTAACTTAAATATTAAAATCATAACATAAAGTTATGTTAAAAATATATAAGTTTTGAAACATATTCCTTACAATATGTGTATATGTTATTTTTTTACGTAATGTTCTATCATCATGTGGAAATTTTAATAATTTATTAAAACTTACAATACACTATTAAAAACACATAAATTTGTGTTGATTATAATAAATAATAAGTTTGAATTTTTTATATTCTAAATTATTCTAAACGTGAATTAAAACTTAAATCATTTTACTCATTTTAAATTTTAATATAAAATATCAACTATAAATTTTAGGTGGACTTGAATTAAAAATGTATAAATATTTTGTTAATAAAGTAATAAAATTATTTGTGGACTTGAATTAAAAATGTATAAATATTTTGTCAATAAAGTAATAAAATAATGATGTAAGTAGTTTTTTACTCATTTTGAATATGTTTAAAATAGAAAAATAAACATGACGAATATATTAAACTATTAAAATTTCAACATTTTTTTATTTGATAAGATAAAATTTGGCTTTTATAGGGACCTAGAACCACTAGAGTGTAGTACAAGGTATCAACAAGCCATCGATAGGGTTGAGAAACCAAAAAATGAAAAGTTACAGTACTTAGAATGAAAAGTAAGAGTAGGAAACCAAAATAGAACTAGGAGGAAAGTCCCTCTTGAGGATATTTAGCATCTACAGTGTCCTTCATAGGAATGATCTATCTTTATTTTGATATGTTAGCCTAAGTGCAATTTCTAAGGCCTTTTGATCATTTTGGGACACTTTTTTCCTTTAGCCTACATGGGGGATTGCTTGGGGGGTACCCCCTTGGGGGAACCTTGAGTGGGGGTTTTAAAACTTTTGGTGATTGAAAGGTAGGGGACTGAGTGGGCTTTGTATAAAGGATGAAATCCTAGAATGTGGCTTTAGCCTTCTTGTGGAGTGCATTCTAGTCCTGGATTAGTTTGGCCATGCCCAAACCTACTTGTTGGATAAAATTCTTAAGATGTAGTTTGTTCTTTTTCATCTACTCTATAACAATGGATTTCCCTTTCCAAGTTACCTTTGAAGGGGTTCCCAATACTAGAGTAATATGTTTTAGTTTAGGATAAATAGTTTAAGTGGAAGATCATCAGGGGGGACTTTGATCACTTATGATGGGGGTGTAATCAGATAGCTAGTGGGATCCATCAGTGGGATCCTCCATTGGGGGGTCCTCCTATGAGTCCTTGAAGGAGGAACCCCTTGGGGGACCTCTTGATCATAGAAATATTGGCCATGTTTAACCAAGAAGAGAATAAATCCTTGGTGAAGGATGGGTTTTGTGTCATTTACTTGGTATAACATGATAGTACTCTCAAGCTACTTTAGGAGAAAGTAAGGCAAACTGATTTTATACCTAGTGAAGTGATTTAAAAGTAGAAAATGGTGGGAGACTTAAAGTATATATTTAACTTCAGCTGTCATGTACCACATGAGTTAGAGGTAAAAATGTCAAGCTAGTAATGGGAGAGATCAGCCTAGGGAAAGCCTTTTTTATTTGTCTGCATAAAGTCATTTGTTTTAAAAAACTATTGTAATAACTCTTGTTTTTCTACTAGCCTTGAAAAGCTTTCATGCCTTTGCATGACATTCTGATAGATTTACTAATGAACTCCTCTAAAACTTTAATGGTGATGCTATATATGGTCACTTTTTGCTTATTGTAGGCCACCACAAAGTCATGGGCAATCTCAACATATGTTATGTAACCCATTCCATGAATTCTTTGAGTCCCCCCTTTTTCAGCTTCTTCCATACTTTCTTCCATTTGTAGACCTCCTTGCAAGAAGCAAGTTCTAGATTATCCCTATTACCTCCCATGGTGACTATGTGCATAGATCTAAAGTGGATGGGATGAAGTTTGGGGATGGGGAGAATTAGAAAATTAGCACTAATGGTTTGGAAGTCCCACCAGAGGCTCATAAAACTGATTAATATCTCTCTTTGGAATAAATTATAGATCTATCTAATTGAGATCTACCCTTTCAAGATGAGATCATACACGTACAGATACATCCTTTTTTAAACTTGCATTGATACCTTCAACTTGTATGGAATTTAAAACATTAGATGGGATGTTGCCTGTATCATTATAGCTAGTTAAAAGGTGGATATCAATTCCAAACTTGGCGAAGAGGTTGGCTACCCTGTTTCCTTCCTTGTAGGTGTATGAGTTAGACATGAGGTAATCCCTTTAAGAGATTATTAACATCATCAATGATGAACTTAATGGTGTGTGAGGGTGTAGTATTTCCTTAAAAATCATTTAGGATATTCATGGAGTTACCCTCAACAATGATCATATCATGGTTAGTGTTTATTACCAACTATATACTCCATATGGTAGCCTTGGCTTCAGCTAGGTGATTTGTTTGGGTTACCATTAGACATGCATATGCAACCAACATCTCCCATTTAGAATTTATTATAATACATCCACCCCTTAGAGGACCTGGGTTTCCCTGGAGGCACCATCACAATTTAGTTTCACCCAACCTTATAGAGGAGCCTTTCATTTGGTATGTTTGTAGACTAAATCTTTTGAGAGAGTGAAAAAGACCTATTGGATGTCCCAATTTTTAATAATGAACAAAGCTAGGGGCA
The DNA here is from genome assembly GCA_037957365.1 of Torreya grandis. NCBI lineage: Eukaryota > Viridiplantae > Streptophyta > Pinopsida > Cupressales > Taxaceae > Torreya > Torreya grandis. The sequence continues at coordinate 133,132 of JARHVA010001394.1, forward strand.
GGATCTTTGTCTTTAGAAGGGAAGCATTCTAGTTTTCCATAATGTTCTAGTAGAGGTAGGGGAAGACCCTTTTTAGCTGATGTCTTTTGTTGAGAAAAATACCATCATTACAAATTTTCTAAATACACTAAAACTAATGGGGGAGAATGAGGCACCAAATAAATACTAGGGAATGGATATTCTAGGGGGAATTCCATTAGAAAATGAGATCTAGGACATTGTTTGGTTTGACCCAAGCTAAGTTAAGTTGATTTAGTAAGTCATTAAATATAGACAAGATGAAAGGGCATTCGAGAAAAAGGTGTCAAACAAAATGTCTTTCAGTTTGACATATTAGGTACCTATCGAGAACAGTAAGCCCCCTTTTATCTAGATTATCTACTGTCAGAATTTTATTCTATGTCACAAGCAAAAAAAAGAAATTGACTTTGGGAGTTAGGTGTTTTACCCAAAAAAAATTCTATAGACTCCATTCACTTTCCATGTTAAGGTTAGTGGCATGGCCCAAAGCCACCAAATAGGATCCATTGTGTTCCACCCACCAAATGAAGTGATCCTCATTTGGAAAGTAGGGAATGTGGACCTATCTTAAGATAGGTTGAGATTCAGAATAGCCTAAGACTCTTCCAAAGATAGATCCTCGCTAGGAAGGATTTTCCAACACTTTGTTCCACCCTTGATTTCTCAATAATCTTTGAGTTTGGAGCCCCATCTCTGATTTAAATATCTATACCAACCCACCCAAATCCCCTGAGTAGAGAGGGGGGTGGAGGTTAACCAAAAGGTCAATTTTCTTGCCATTCCTAATTTTCCATAAGACGTCTTTCTTTAATAGGTCCTTGCAGCTAGATATGGCTTTCTAGAAGGTGGATCTATCAGAAGGGCCTTCTTTCCATAGGAAGATATCCTCTTCTACTCCTTTCAAGTACTTAACCTTAATGGTTCTTGCCCATTCCCCATTCTCCTTCATCACGTCTCATCCCATTTTTATCAATAGGGCTCTATTCATGTATTTTATGTATCTTAGGCAAAGACCCCCATTAGCTTTCAAAAGATAGGCTTTATCCATTACATTGAGATTCAATCTAAATTTTTATTCAGTTCCTCTCCATAGGATGTTTTTTGGCATTTGTTCAATCTTATAGGTAATATTAGATGACATTCTTAAAATAGACATTTGGTATATGTGGATGCTCTAAATTGAGTCCTTAAGAAGCTATTATTTTTCTAATTGGGTAATAAGTTGACCTTTCTAACCACTAATTTCATTTGAATGTGTTCAATTAGGGGGTTCTAGAGTTGAGAATCCAATTTACTTGAAAACAGAGGGATGCCCAAATGATTTGCTGACAATTTTTCCACTTGGTAATGTAGAATTTTTGTGATTCTTGTCTATTGTAGGGGGTGTTGATAAAGAAAAGGTAACTTTTTGGGAATTTGATAAATTAGATTGACACATTTTCATAGTTGTTTGAGATGCATTTCATATGTGTATCTTCTTCAACAAAAGCATCTCCTATGATAATAGTATCATCCACAAACTATTGGTGAGTTATAGGGTTAGTATTCTAGGCTACTGAGACACCTTTAATAAGGCCCTAAGTTCAAGCTCTCTCCAAGCTTCTTCCCAAGTAATAAACCTAAAAACTAACAAGACATTAAAAATTACCAATAGGCCAAGATTTTGATTAATAAATTGTATTAATGTATAATAAATGACTTGAAATAATTAAAAACCCAATCCATGCTTAAATAATCCTCAACTTAGAAATTAGAGCTTACATGCAAAATTTAAAAAAAAACTAAAATCTAAAAAAAATGTCTATTTTTAAAAAATCTTGAAATATCCAAAAAATCTCTTGAAATACCCTAAACACTATAATTCAATAATGGGATGAAATTAAACTAAATTTGATGTCTAGTTCTAAAATATATAATTTTAAAAAATAGAAAAAACTAAAAAAACTAATCAAATTGTAATTTTAGACCCTGAAAGGATCATGTACAGCCTTTGAAAAATATTGAAAACATTTATAGACTAGTGGAATGACCTAGTACATCAAAACCCTTTTGTATACAGTTATTTTGTCATGTGGAATAGGTCAAACAGAGTTAGGGGTCAAAAGTTATGGCCTCCAAAATGTTACCCTATTTTTTCTACATCATTCTCCTCTAGTTGAAAACAACTCAGCTCTTGCAAATTGCCTTGATTATACTACTGCCATTTTTACTTTTTAATCTCTTCAGCTCCCATTCTATAATCTAAGTGTTGTCTTCTTTCTAAAATCCTTCCCACTACACCAAATACCTATTATAATTCCCTTGCCTTATGCTTACTATTTTCATATCCAAGACCTATACTATTTTTTCTTTCTTCTTCTTTGAAATTTACCGCTCCCAATTTAATTCTTCGTCTTCATCATTTTCACCATATTCTCCATGAAATTCATATAAATCTAAAACATTAAATACTATAGATATATCAAAATTCTATGGTAAACTTACCTCAAAGGCATTATCATTGATTTTCTTCAAAATTTTGCATGGTCTAATTTTCTTGTACTTTAACTTATTGTATGTGTCTTTTGGAAATCTCTTTTTCCTCAAGTAAACCATTACAAACTCTCCTTCTTAAAATACCTTGGATCTTCTTTTGACATCCATTATTGCTTTATATTTCTCATTACTTTCCTATAACTTTCATCTTACTCTGTAAAACTATTCCATATTCTCTACGAATGCTTTAGCATCATCACTAATTTGATTTTCAATTGGAAAATGTACTAAGTCTAAAATACCCATAGGATTTCTCCAATAAATTATTTGAAAATGTGACTTTATTATTGATCTAATCACAAAACTATTATATGCAAAATTAGCTTGTGGTAAATCCAAGTCCCATTGCTTTGGCTTCTCTCCCACTATGCATCTCAATAAATTTCCCAAGCTCCTACTCGCAACTTTTGTCTATCCATCTATTTTTGGGTGATATGCACTACTAAATTGTAGCTTAGTACCCATATTCCACAAAGTCCTCCAAAAATGACTTAGAAATTTTGTGTCCCTATTTAAAGTAATAGTTTTTGTAACACCATGCAATCTCACAATATCCATAAAAAATAATTATATAACTTTAGTGGCATCATTGGTTTTCTTACATGCAATGAAATGAACCATTTTAAAAAAAATTGTCTACAACAACAAAAATTAAATTGTTACCTCTCTTTGTGTTTGGCAATCCCAACAGAAATTCCATACTCCAATCTATCCATGGTCCTCTTGAAATCGATAATGGCATGTATAATCCAATATTTTGTATATGTCCTTTAGCCACCTGACATTTTCTTCAACTTGAAACATACCAAGGTCACATCTCTCTTTATATTTGGTCAAAAATACTTTTCCTCTACGAAATCTATTTTCTTCCTCTTACCAAAGTGTCCAGCCAAACTGCCATTATGTAATTCTCTTATTATATTATCTCTTAGAGACCCAAATGGAATGCATAATTTTTTCCCTTTGAAGAGATAAACCTTCTTGTATAAGATACTCATCATGAATAATATCTATCCCACCTATTAATATATTCCTATACTATTCAACTATCTTGCCAAAATATGGATCAATATCATATAATTATTTGATAACTTCAAATCCAACTACTTCACTCACTATAGTAGTAAATAATGTTACTCTCTTTCTCAATGCATTAGTTACTTGATTTTGTTTCCCTGATTTATGCTTCATCACAGAATTATACCCCTACAAGAAAGAAACCCACTTTTCATGTCTACTATTCAACTTATTTTGTGTATTTACATACTTCAAATCCTCATGATCTATAAATAGGATAAACTCCTTAGGCACTAGGTAATGCCTCCAATGTCTTAATGATTGTATAATTTCATAAATTTCAACATCATAAGTATAATACTTTTTCCTTACCTCATTCAATTTCTCACTAAAAATATGTTATTGGCTTTCCTTCTTGACTCAACACAGCACCAAATCCCATAAACAAAGCATTATAATTAACCTCAAAAACTTTGTTAAAATCTGGTAATGCTAAAATTGGTGTTTCTATAATCTTCTTCAAATTATTCAAATCTTGATGTGGTTTCTCTAGTACATGAAAATCATTTCCCTCTTTTGAAATTTGCTATTGGTGCTACAATACTACTAAATTTTTTAATAAACTTTCTATAAAAAGTTGTTAAACCATGGAAACCTCTTACCTTTGTAATGCTTTTTGGAATAGGCCCCTCAACAATTTCTTTTACCTTTTCTTCATTCATTTTCACACACCATATTAAAACTACAAATCCCAAAAATACCAAACTATTTTGCATAAACCTGCACTTCTTTAAATTTGCATACTTCTCCTTTCTTAACAAATATAGTACCATTCACAAATCTTGTAAGTAAAATTATTTAATCTTATTGAATATCAAAATATCATAAAAATAAACAACCAAAAACTTAGCAATATATTCTTTTAGTATTGTATTCATCACCATCATAAATGTGCTAGGTGTATTAGATAATCTGAATGGCATCACCATCCACTCATATAAGGCATCCCTAGTCTTGAGTGTAGTTTTACACTCATCTCCTTCATGAATTTGAATCTGATAATAGGCACTCCTTAGATCAATATTGGTAAAATATTTTGCTCCAGCAAGCACATCTATGATATCATCTAAAAGAGGTATAGGGAACTTATAATTTATTATAATTTTATTAATTGCTCTACTATCTACACATATCTCTATCCTCTATCTTTATTTAGATTTAGAAATGTTTTTGTTGCATACAGACTCATACTCTCCCTTATCACCTTCTTCCTTAGCAATTTAGTAATCTATTTAATTAATTATACATGTTTTTTTGGACTCATATTATACGCTACTTGATTAGGTAGAGCTGATCCTAGAATCAAATCAATGTGATGTTATATATCTATCTTTGGTAGTAAACCATCTAGTAATTCATCAGGCATAATATCTTCATATTCTTTCAACACTCTTGTTGCTTCTATTGGTATAATCACCATTTTTGTTTCTTCATTCTTTTCTAATAATGCATAACAACAACTTGCTACTTTCATATCTTAGATAAATTCTTCAGTAGAGAGAATTATTTGTATCTTCACTTCCTCTTTAAGAGGTAACAAAAATAACTTTGCACCACATTTCCAAAAAGTGTATGTGTTATTTTCTCCATCATGAACTACTTTCCTACCAAATTGCTATGGTCTTCCCAATAACACATGACATGCATCCATCAAAATAAAATCATACCATTTCATTATCTACTGTAACTTCATTCCCTTTTTAAACCATGAAATCCTATAATGATTACAATTCTTTGGACATTACAAATTTATTTTCTCTATCATTTCTTTATAAACTATATTTTCACAATTACCACCATCTATAATTAATTTACATAATTTAACACCCAAAGTACATCTTGTTCATAGCCATGCATCATCACCTTCTTTATTCTACATTTTTTCCTTCCTTGGATCGATCATGGCTCTTCTTATCATGAGATTCTCTCCAACATCTATTGGTGTAACATCAATATTCTACTTTTCTATATTAGCCTCAGCTAGATTTACAATTGGGCAATCTTCTTGCCTCCTTTTTTGATCTTGATATTTTGGACACTCATTCTTTATGCCCTTATTCTCCATATATATAATATACATAAGACATATGTTGATTTAAAAACCATCCTCTATCACCATCGTAACCTCATTCTCTCTAAAATCCTCTTCTTCTTTGTTGGTATTGAAACCCTTTCTTATTATCATCTTGCCTTTCTGTACCACAAGATGATTCACCTTTATTTGCATTAAAGTTTCCTTTGGTAGTATTAAATCCACCTCATCCCCTTATTAGAGGGTATCTACCTATTTTTGGATCAATATATGTCCTAAAATTCTATCTATTTTATTTTTCTTCTACCTTCAAAGCTAATTTATAAGCCTCCTCCATGTTAAGTATTTTATTCATGCTTAATTCATCATGAATAGAAAATTTTAAACCATTTACATATCTTTCAGCCATTTAGTCTTCTATTTCATCAGGCTCTACTCATATGGAAAGTTTATAAAATTTATCTGTATACTCCTGTATACTGTGATCTTTTTACCTCAAATTTTAAAATCTTTTGTATAGGGTTTGTGTATAATCCACAAGAAGAATTTTCTCCCTGAGCTTCTTCTACATCTTTTTCTATGAATTAATCTTGTCTTCACCTTTTCTTTGTCTCTCTTTCTACATGTGATCCCACCAAATCATTATAAACTTTAATTTCTTATTTTATGACATAGTCTGCCACTCGAAGAACTTATCTATGCTATTCATCCACTCTATCAAATCCTCTAATTTTAAACTCATTGGTGGTGGTTTATCTTATTGTTCTTCTTATTTCTAAACTTATTCATCATGATATATGTCTTCCTCATCACTATCTTCTCTATTGACTACTGATAACCTCTATTAATCATTAAACTTACCTCTATATCTCTTGTACAGTCTGGTTCACCTGTGTAACACCTCCTCATCCTCTTTCCATTATTTACTCCTATAAGATTTGAACTTGATTTAATACCAGATAATGAATTAAAAAATTATCAAGTCAAATAAAATTACTAATAGGCCAAGATTATAAAAAATAACTTGTATTGATTCATATTGAATGACTTGAAATAATTACAAACCCAAACCATGCTTAAATAAGCCTCAATTTAGAAATTAGAGTTTACATGCAAAATTATGAAAAAACTAAAATCTAAAAAAATGCCTATTTTTAAAAACTCCTTAAATGTCCCAAAATTTTCCAAAAATATCTTAAAACTCTATAATTAGATGATGGGATGAAATTCAACTAAAGTTGATGTCTGGTTCTAAAATATACAATTTTTAAAAATTTAAAAAAAAATAATTATAATTTTAGACCCTCAAATGATCACATATGGCCTCAAAAAATATTGAAAACATTACCACACTAGTGAAATGACCTAAGAAGAAAAAATATTTTTGATATGGTCATTTTGGCAAGTGGAAGAGCTCAAACAAAGTTACAGGCTAAAAGTTATGGCCTCTAGAAGGTTGGCCTATTTTTTTTGCATCACCAAGGTTTTCGTTAAAATGATAAAGAGGTAAGGAGAGAGGGTATCTCCTTGTCTCATGCCTCTTCAAGTAGAAAATAAACCTTTTAGGATAAAATTTATAATAATTGATAACTTGGGGGTGGTAATTTAATTCCAAAACAATTTCCTAGTATCATTATTCAGCCCTAACTTTTCCATAATCTACATCAAGAAATAGCAAGAAACCTGGTCATAAGCTTTTGACATGTCCAATTTGAGTCAGGAAAATTTTGTCAATGATTTATTTACCTGTCACAATGCCTCTATTACTCCGCAATGACTTTATCTAGTAGAGATTGCATGTACTTTATCAATATAGAGGAGCAAATTTTATAGGTGTTATTACAAAGGTTGATATTTTAGTGGTGCCCTATTTTTTGGGATTAGAACCAATAAGGTATTGTTAATTTCTTTGACTAAAGATATGGATTGAAAAAATTATCTAGTAGCTTCTTCTATGTCTAGGTGAATAATATCCTAGAACTTATGGAAAAAAAATAGATGAAAATTGTTAGGTTCAGGTGCCTTAAACCCTTCCATGTGAAAAATGGTGTAGAAAAAATAGGCCAACCTTTCAAAGGCCATAAGCTTTGACCCAAGCTCCATTTGAGATCTTCCACACACCCAAATGATCATATCAAAAAATCTAATTCTACCCTATGCCACTCTATCCACATAGATTTGATTTAAATATTTTTTTAAGGTCAAGCGTGATTATCTGAGGGTTTAAAATTAATATTTATAATTTTTTAGGAATTTTCTATTTTTATAAATTGTATATTTTTAGAACCAAAATTTAACATCAGTTTAATTTCATCCCATAGGATAATTTTAGTATTTAGGTTATTTTGGGAAATTTTTAGATCCACATACACTTACATGTGAAACTTACTATGAATAGCGGTTGCTAAAAATAGACATTTTTTTTAGATTTTAGATTTTTTAAATTTTTTACATGTCAACTCTAAAATTATAAGTTGAGGCTTATTTAAAAATGGTTTGGGTTTATAATTATTTAAGTCATTGAATATGAATCAGTACAAGTTATTGTTCAAAATCTTGGCCTATTCGTAATTTTATTTTTTTGTTAGTTTTTAGGATCATTATTTGGTATCAAAATAAGTTCAAATCTTGGAGGAGTAAAAAATGTCAAGAGGATGAGGAGGTGTTGCACAAAGTAACTATACAAGAGCTATAGATACAAGTTCAGTAATTAATAGAGGTTATCACCAATCAACAAAGAAGACACAGATCATGATGAAGAAGTTTAGCAAGAAAAAGAACAATAAGAGCAGCCACCATCGATGGAAGAGAGGATGGTTTAGGTTTTAGGAGGAAGGAATGAAGGAATCAAGGTTGATGTTTTAGATTATGGAGGTAGTTTAAAACTAGAGTTGATAGATTGGATAAATAGCATGGAGAAGTTCTTCAAGTGGAAGACTATGAGAGAAGACAAGAAGGTAAAGTTTGCATGCATGAAATTGAAAGGTCATGCAATGATTTGATGGGATCACCTGTAGAAAGAAAGATAGAGAAAAGGTAAAGAGATGATTAATTCATGGAAAAATATGGTGAAGAAGCTGAGGGAGAAATTTCTTCCTATGGATTAAGCACAAACCCTATATAGAAGATTTCAAAATTTGAGGCAAAAAATCACAATATACAAGAGTATGCAGATAAATTTTGTATGTTTTCCATATGAGTGGAGCATGATGAAATTAAAGATTAGATGGTTACAAGGTATGTAAATAGTTAAAATTTTCTATTCAAGATGAATTAAGCATCCATAAAATACTTAACATGGAGGAGGCTTATCATTTAGCTTTGAAGGTAGAAGAAAAATAAAGTTCATAGAATTTTAAAAGGACATCTATTGGTCTAAAAAGAGCTATATCCCCTCCAATAAGGGCATGAGATAGGTTTACTACCACCAGAGGTGGATTTAATGCCAATAAAGGTAAATCATCATGTGGTACAAAAAATTAAGATGATAATAGACAAGCATTTCAATACCAACAAAGAGGACGAGGATTTCAGAGAGGATGAGGTTATGGTGGTGCTAGAGGATGGTTTCCAAATCAACATATATATTATGTCTATTATAGATGTGGAGAGGAAAGGCATAGAGTGTTTGAGTATCCACACTATCAAGATCAATAAAAGAGGCAAGATCACCAAAGAGTAAATCTAATTGAGGTTGAAATAGAAGAGAAAATACTAAAGTTACAACAGTTGATATTGGAAATAATCTCATGATGAGAGGAACCATGATCACTCCAAAAAAGGATCAAGTGCAGAATAAATAAGGTGGTGATGCATGGTTTTGATCAAATATTTTTCAAACAAGATGTACCTTAGGTGGAAAGGTATGCAAAGTAATTATGGATGGTGGTAGTTGTGAAAATATAGTTTCCAAAGAAATGATTGAAAAACTAAATATGAAATGTGAATATCATCCTAACCCTTATCATATTTCATGGATTAAGAAAGGGAATGAGGTCATAGTAGATAAAATGTGCTCAATCAGGTTTTCTATAGGAAAAATATATAATGATGAAATATGGTGTGATATTATTCTGATGGATGCATGTCATGTGTTATTTGGGAGACCATGGTAATTTGACAAGAAATTAGTTCATGTTGGATCAAAGAACACATATAATTTTTGGAAAGGTTGTATAAAGGTAGTTTTATAACCTCTTAAAGAGGAAGAAAAGATAAAAATCATGCTCTCTACTAAAGAATTTATCCAAGATATGGAGGTAGTAGGTTGTTGTTATGTATTAGTAAAAAAGAATGAAGAAACAAGAGTGTTGAAAGAATATAAAGATGTTATGTCTAATGAGTTATTAGATGGTTTACCACTAAAGGAGATATTCATCATCACATTGATTTGATTTAGGATCAGCTCTACCCAATCAAGAATCTTATAGGATGAGTCCAATAAAAAATGAAAAATAAAATAAATAATTTACTAAATTACTAAGAAAAAAGTGATAAGGGAGAGTATGAGTCCATGTGTAACACCAGTGTTTCTAACTCCAAATAAAGATGGAAGATGGATAATGTGTGTGGATACTAGAGGAACTAATAAAATTACAATGAAGTATAGGTTTCTTATACCTCATTTAGATGATATGATTGATGGCTTGTTAGAAAAAAATATCTTATCTAGATTTATCTAAGGAGTGGTTACTATCAGATTTAGATTTATGAAGAAGATGAGTGGGAAACTATATTCAAGACTAGGGATGGTTTATATGAGTGGATGGTGATGCCATTCAGATTATCTAATCCACCTAGCACATTTATGAGGGTGATGAATATAGTGATATGATAATATATTGGTAAGTTTATGATTTTTTATTTTGATAATATTTTTATATTCAATAAGACTAAAGAAGAACACTTACAACATTTGAGAATGGTAATGGATTTGTTAATAAAAGATATGCAAATTTGAAGAAGTACAGGTTTATGCATAATAATTTAGTATTTTTGGGATTTGTAGTTTTAGTAAATGGTGTGAAAATAGATGAAGAAAAGATAAAGGTAATTGTTGAGTGGCCTATTCTAAGAAGCATTATAGAGGTAAGAAGTTTCCATGGTTTAGAAACTTTTTATAAAAAAATTATCAAAAATTTTAGTAGTATTATGGCACCAATAATAGATTGCATGAGAGGGAAGCAATTTGCATCGACTAGAGTAGTGATAGAAAGTTTTGAAATTTTGAAGAAGATTACAAAAAGAACAAATTTTAGCATTACCAGATTTTAACAAAGTGTTTTAGGTTGATTGTGATGCTTTGTTTGTGGGAATTGATGCTATGTTGAGTCAAGAAGGAAAGCCAATAGTATATTTTAGTGAGAAATTAAATGATGTAAGGATAAATTATTCTACTTATGATGTTGAACTTTATGCAATTATACAAACATTAAGACATTGGAGGCATTACCTGCTACCTAAGGATTTTATCCTATTTATATATCATGAGGCTTTGAAGTATTTGAATACACAAAATAAGTTGAATAGTAGGCATACAAAGTGAGTTTCTTTGTTGCAGGGTTTTACTTTTGTGTTGAAACATAAATCAGGAAAATAGAAATAGGTAGATGATGCATTGAGCAAGAAGGTAGTGTTATTAACTACTATGATGAAAGTAGTTGGATTTGAATCTATCAAAGAATTATATGATATTGATCCACATTTTAACAAGGTAGTTGAGTAGTGTAGGAATCCATTAATAGGTGGGACATATGCTATTCATGATGAGTATCTTATACAATAAGGCTATCTCTTTAAGTGGAAATAATTATGCATTCTAATTAGGTCTTTACAAGACAATATAATAAAAGATTTATATAGTGGTGGTTTGGCTATACATTTTGGTAAGATGAAGATAATAGCTTTGGTGGAGGAAAATTATTTTTGGCTAAAGATGAAGAGAGATGTGACAAGGTATGTTTCAAGGGGTAGAATATGTTAGGTGGCTAAAGGACATGCATAAAATACTGGACTACCGGTTCCAAGAGGACCATGGATAGATTTGAGTATGGATTTTATGTTGGGTTTCCCAAACATATAGAGAGGTAATGATTCAATTTTTATTATTGTAGATAGATTTTCTAAAATAGTTCATTTCATTGCATGTAAGAAAACCAACAATGTCACTCAAGTTTTAGAATTACTTTTTATGGATATTGTGAGATTGCATGGTGTTCCAAAAACTATTACTTTAGATAGGGACATGAAATTTATAAGTCATTTTTGGAGGACCTTTTGGAAGATGGCTACTAAGCTACAAATTAGTAATACATATCACCCACAGATAGATTAATAGATAGAGGTTGTGAATAAGAGCTTGAGAAATTAATTGAGATGCATAGTGAGAGAGAAGCCAAAGCAATGGGACTTGGCTTTACCACAAACTGAGTTTGCATATAACATTTTAATGAATAGATCAACAAAAAAGTCAAATTTTAAAATTGTTTATAGGATAAATCCTATGGGTATTTTAGATTTGGTATAATTTCCAATTGTCAATTGAATTAGTGATGACGTAGAATCATTTGTAGATCATATGTAGTAGTTTCAAAGAGTAAGAAGAAAGTTGCAAGAAAGTAATGAGAAATATAAAGTAGCAGTGAATGTCAAAATATAATCTAAGGTATTTGAAGAATGAAAGTTTGTAGTAATTTACTTGAGAAAAGAGAGATTTCTAAAAGGCACATACAATAAGTTGAAGTAAATGAAAATTGGGTCATGCAAAATTATGAATAAAATCAATGATAATGCCTATGAGGTAAGTATAACATAAAATTATGATATATCTCTAGTATTTAATGTTTCAAATTAATATGAATTCTATTGAAAAATGGTGAAGATGATGAAGATGAAGAATTAAATAGGGAAAAACAAGTTCCAAAGAAGAAGAAATAAAAAATAGTGTAGATTTTGGATATGAAAATAGTGAGCACAAGGCAAGGAAATTATAACAGGTATTTGGTGTAGTGGGAAAGATTGAAGTAAAAATAAAACACTTAAATTATAGAATGGGAGCTGAAGAAGATTTTGACAAGGAAAAATAGAAGTAATACAATCAAGGCAAAATAGGCCAACCTTCCAGAGGCCATAACTTTTGACCTGCAACTCCATTTGAGCTATTCTATGCACCAAAATGATCGTATAAAATAAGTTTGATTCTTTATTAAATAGTTTTATCCACTTAGATTTTATTTTGATATTTTTTAGAGGCCAAATATGATCATCTAAGGGTTTGAAATTAACATTTAATGATTTTTCAAGAATTTTTTATTTTTAGAAATTGTATATTTTTAGAGCCCAAAGTCAACATCAGTTGACTTTCATCCCATAGGCTAATTTTAGTATTCGGGTTATTTTAGAAAAAAATTAGAGCTACACATGCTTATATGCAAACTTACTATAAATAGCGGCTACTAAAAATAATCATTTTTTTTAGATTTTAGATTTTTTGAATTTTTACATGTCAACTATAAAATTCTAAGTTGAGGCTTATTTAAGCATGGTTTGGGTTTGTAAATATTTCAAATCATTCAATATGAATCAATACAATTTATTATTTAGAATCTTGGCCTATTGATAATTTTATTTGTCTTGTTAGTTTTTGGGTTCATTAAAAAACTACACTTATAAAATTAAAATTTTAACATGATGATAGAACATTACATAAAATTAAAAAAATAGAATATTACACATATTATAAGGAATATATTTCAATTTTTATATAATTTCAAAATTTATTTATTTTATGATTTTAATATTAAAGTTACATATTGATTTTATAATTCTATCTTTTTGACATTTTCTATTTTTAAAGTTTATTATTATTATTATTTTTTGGTGTGTGTGTGTATGTATATGTATATGTAAAAAAATAAACATATTCAACATCATAATAAAATCATATTCTAGTCAACATAAACTCATGTTAAAATCATCACGAACTTAATATTGATTTTAAACATATTAAAAATTTATAAATTCATTTTTTTATAAAAATACACATAAATATATATAATAATAATAATAATAACATATATATTTTAATTTTAATTTATGTATGAATTTAAAAATATTAAATTATTAGTTGAATAATAAATTTTCTATATTTATTAAAAAAAACTCATGTTATTATTTCAACTCATGTTTATGTTCATGAGTTTAAAATATAAAAAATTATAATAATATCATGTTCTACATTTTTTAATTTAATATAGATATTAAGTTATACTAAACTTATATGTATTAATAAATTTAAAAAAAAATAGAACATTTATTATTATATTAATAGTTTAATAATTTTGAACTCATGTTATTATACAAAAATTAAAATTAAAATATATATATTATCATCATCATCTATATTTGTGTATTTTTTATGAAAAAAATGATTTTATACTTTTTTTTAATATGTTTAAAATTAACGCTAAGTTCATGATGAGTTTATGATGATTTCAACATGAGTTTTGAATTTGATTTTAACTATTTATTTTTAATTAGAATGTATTAATAATTTTTATAATTCATTGTAATTTTGAAATCATTGAAGCTTTAATATTAAATTATTAAAATTTCATAGTTACAATGAATAAAATCATTTAATTTTTAAAACTAGAGTTATAATGCATTGTAATTTGATATTTAAGTTTTTTATTTTGAACATATTAAAAATGTATTAAATTATTTTTATTAAAAGACACACATATATATATATGATTATGTGTGCGTGTGTGTATATTAATTTTTATTTTAATTTACATATAACAATATGAGTTTAAAATTATTAAATTAATAGTATAATTTATATATTTTAAATTAGTATATAATAATAAATTTTAATTATACATTATGATTTTGTGATGATCTAAATAATTATTGATGATTTTAAAAATATGGAACTTGATTTTAAAATAAATTTAAAAAAATCTAGAATATAAGTACATGAATCTTTGGATCTTAAATGTGTTCAAAACCACTCAAGTTCACATATCACATTGTTTAAATTAAAATTTGAATCTTTGGATCTTAAATACGTTGAAAAATGCTCTTGTTTTCCTATCACATTTTTCAAATTTTAAATTTGTGATACATTATGAGAAACATGCAAGTTTAAATCTTAGGATCTTAAATGCATTGAAAACTAATCAATTTCCCCTATCGCATTGTTTTTATTTAAAATTTATGATGCATTATGAGAAATGTGCATAAAGTTTGAATCTTTGGATATCAAATGCATTCAAAACTACTCAATTTCCCATATCGTATTGTTTAAATTTTAATGTTGTGATGCATTATGAGAAACAAGCATAAATTTCAAAGCTTTAGATTTTAAAATTATTTAAACCACTCAAGTCCCTGTATCACATTGTTTCAATTTCAAAGTTGCCATGCATTATGATAAATGCCCATAAAGTTTGAATATTTGGATCTTGAATAAATTAAAAACCATTCAAGATCCCATGTCACATTGTTTTAATTTCAAATATGTGATGCATTATGAGAAATGTGCATAAAGTTTGAATCTTTTGATCTTAAATATAATAAAAATTGCTCAAGTTCCCATACCACATTGTTTGATTTTCAAAGTTACAGTGCATTATGAAAAACACACATAAATTTTAATATTTGAATTTTAAACCCATTTAAAACCACTCAAGTTTCCCTATCATATTATTTGAATTTCAAAGTTATGATACATTATGATAAATGCACATAAAGTTTGAATCTTAAACACATTAAAAACCACTCAAGTTCCTATAGCACATTGTTTAAATTTCAAAGTGGTGATGCATTTTGAAAAACATGGATATAGTTCAAATTTTTAGATCTTAAACACATTCAACATTGCTCAAGTTCCTATATCACATTATTCAAATTTCAATGTTGTGATGTATTATGAGAAATGTGCATAAAATTTGAATATATATATATCTTAAATGTGTTCAAAACCACTCAAATTCCCCTATCACATTATTCAAAGTTCAAATTTTTGATGCATTATGAGAAATGTGCATAAATTTTAAATTTTTGGATCATAAACACGTTGAAATCTACTCAACTTCCTATATTATATTATTAAAATTTCAAAGTTGTTATTCATTATGAGAAACATGCATAAATTTTGAATTTTTAGATCTTACACGTGTTTAAAAATGCTCAAGTTCTAGTATCACATTATTCAAATTTGAAATTCATGATGCATTATGAGAAATGGGCATAAATTTCAAATCTTTTAATCTTAAATGCTAACAAAACTACTCAATTTCATGTATCATATTTTTTGAATTTTAAAGTTGTGATGCATTATGAGAAACATGCATAAATTTTGAATATTTGGATCTTAAACATATTCAAAACCACTCAAGTTCCCCTATCACATTGTTCAAATTTTAAATTTGTGATGCATTATGAGAAATGTCCATAAAGTTTTAATATTTATATCTTAAACACATTCACAACCAATGAAGTTCATGTATCACATTATTTGACTTTAAAATTTGTGATGCATTATGATAAGTGCACATAAATTCAATTTTTTAGATCTAAAACACATTCAAAACCAATCAATTTCCATATCACATTGTTTGAATTCCAAATTTGTAATTCATTATGACAAATTTGCATAAAATTTGAATCTTTTGATCTTAAACACATGCAAAACCACTCAAGTTCCCCTATTACATTGTTTAAATTTTAAATTTGTGATACATTATGACAAATACACATAAAGTTTAAATTTTTAAATCTTAAATGCATTAATAATCACTTAAGTATCCCTATCACATTTTTTAAATTTCAAAGTTATGATGAATTATGAAAAACACACATTAATTTTGAATCTTTGGATCTTAAATGTGTTCCAAACCACTGAAATTCACATATCATAGTGTTCAAATTTTAAAGTTATGATGCATTATGAAAAATGCAAATAAATTTAGAATCTTTGGATCTTAAATGTGTTCAAAACCACTCAAGTTCCCCTATCACATTATTCAAATTGAAAATTTGTGATGCATTATGAGAAACATGCATAAAGTTCGAATATTTGGATCTTAAATGCATTCAAAACCACTCAAGTTCCCCTATCACATTGTTTGAAGTTCAAATTTATAATGAATTATACGAAATATGCATAAAATTCAAATATTTGGATTTGAAATGTATTGAAACCCACTCAGGTTCCCCTATTATATTATTTAAATTTCAAATTTATGATGAATTATGATAAATGTTTATAAAGTTTAAATCTTTCAATCTTAAACACGTTCAAAACTACTCAAATTCTTGTATCACAAGGTTTTAATTTCAAATTTATGATCCATTATAATAAATGCATATAAATTTTAAATCTTTTGATCTAAAATGCATTCAAAACTACTCAAGTTCCCCTATCACATTGTTAAAGTTTCAAAGTTACGATACATTATGAGAAATGTGCATAAAGTTTGAATATTTGGATCTTAAATGCATTCAAAACCACTGAAATTCCCTTATTTCATTTCTTAAATTTCAAATTTATGATGCATTATGAGAAACATGCATAAAGTTTGAATCTTTGGATCTTAAATGTGATCAAAACTACTACATTTATGTGATCACATTGGTCAAATTTCAAAGTTTTGATGCATTATGAGAAATGCATATAAAGTTTGAATCTTTGGATCTTAATTTCATTAAAAATCATTCAAGTTTCCATATCATATTTTTTAAATTTCAAAGATCAATATCTTATTATAAACATGTATAAATTTTGACTCTTTGGATCTTAAACACATTCAAAACCATTCAATTTCCTATATCATATTTTATAAATTTAAAAATTATGATACATTATGAGAAACATGCATGAATATTTTGATCTTAAATGTGTTTAAAACCATTCAATTTCCCATATAACATTGTTTGAATTTTAATGTTGTGATGCATTATGAGAAACATGCATAAAGTTAAAATATTTACATCTTAAATGTATTCAAAACTATTCAAGATCCCATATCACATTTTTTGAATTTTAAAGTTGCCATGCATTATGAGAAATATGCATAAAATTTAACTATTTGGATTTAAATGCATTCAAAACTCCTCAAGTTTCTATATCACATCATTCAAATTTCAAGTTTATGATAAATTATAAGAAATGTGCATAAAGTTCAAATATTTGGATCTTAAATATGTTCAAAACTAATCAAGTTCTCATATCTCATTGTTTAAATTTCAGATTTACGATGCATTATGAGAAATGAGCATAAATTTTGAATCTTTTGATTTTAAATTCATTTAAAAATGCTAAAGTTCTTATATCACATTGTTTAAATTTCAAAGTTGTCATACATTATAAAAAACATGTATAAAGTTTGAATCTTTGGATCTTAAACATATTCAAAACTACTCAATTTCTCCAATCATATTGTTCAAATTTTAAAGTTATGATGCATTATGAGAAACATGCATAAAGTTTAAATATTTGGATCTTAAACCTGTTAAAAACCTCTTCATTTTCCATATTACATTGTCTGAGTTTCAAGGTTATGATGCATTATGACAAATGTGCATAAATTTTGAATCTTTAGATCTTAAACGCATTTAAAATCACTCAAGCTCTAATATCACATTGTTTAAATTTCAAAGCTAGGATGCATTATGAGGAACATGCATAAAGTTCAAATTTAACTATCTTAAATATATTCAAAACCATTCAAGTTCCTCTATCACATTATTCAAATTTTAAATTTGCAATGCATTATGAGAAATGCAAATAAATCTCAAATATATGGATCTTAAGAGTGCTCAAAACTACTTAAGTTCCCCTATCACATTATTCAATTTTTAAATTTTTGATACATTATGAAAAATGTACACAAAGTTTGAATCTTTGGATTTTAAATGTGTTCAAAACCACTAAAATTCCCTTATCACATTATTTAAATTTCAAAGTTGCAATGCATTATGAGAAATGTGTATAAAATTCAAATCATT
Organism: Torreya grandis; assembly: GCA_037957365.1. NCBI lineage: Eukaryota > Viridiplantae > Streptophyta > Pinopsida > Cupressales > Taxaceae > Torreya > Torreya grandis. The sequence continues at coordinate 151,811 of JARHVA010001394.1, forward strand.
GGATCTTACATGTGTTCAAAAGCACTCAAGTTCCCATACACATTATTTATATTTCAAAGTTATGATGTATTGTGATAAATGCACATAAAGTTAGAATCTTCAGATCTTAAACACATTCAAAACCAATCAATTCCCATATCACATTGTTCAAATTTCAAAGTTACAATGCATTATCACAAATACACATAAAGTTTAAATCTTTTGATCTTAAATGCATTTAAAATCACTCAAGTTCTTGTATCACATTTTTCAAATTTCAAAGTCATGATGCATTATGAGAAATATGTATAAATTTTGAATCTTTGGATCTTAAATGCATTTAAAATTTTTGAAGTTCCCATATCACATTGTTTCAATTTTAATATTGTAATGCATTATGAAAATTGTGCATAAAGTTCAAATCTTTAGATCTTAAACATGTATAAAACTGGTCAAGTTCCCATATCATGTTGTTCAAATTTCAAATTTGTGATGAATTATGAGAAATGTTCATAATTTTAGAATCTTTGGATCTTAAATGCATTCAAAAAGCTCAAGTTACCCTATCACATTGTTTGAATTTCAAATTTATGATGCATTATGAGAAACTTGCATAAAGTTTGAATCTTTGGATCTTAAACACGTTTAAAACCACTCAAGTTCCTACATCACCTTGTTTAAATTTTAAAGTTGTGATGCATTATGAAAAATACCCATAACAATTGAATTTTGGATCTTAAACACATTCAAAACTACTCAAGTTCCCATATCACTTTACTTTTATTTCAAAGTTGTGATACATTATGAGAAGTGTGGATAAAGTTATAATCTTTGGATCTTCAATGCATTCAAAACCACTCAAGTTCTTGTATCACATTGTTTTAATTTCACATTTTTGATGCATTATGATAAATACACATAAATTTCAAATCTTTGAATCTTAAATGCATTATTCAAAACTACTCAAGTTCCTATATAACATTGTTTAAATTTCAAAATTGTCATGCATTATGAGAAATGGACATAAAATTCAAATATCTAGATCCTAAACATGTTTAAAACCACTCATGTTCTCATATCACATTGCTATAATTTCATAGTTACGATGAATTGTAAGAAACACACATAAAGTTCAAATATTTAGATCTTAAATGCATTCAAAAGTTCTCAAGTTACCCTATGAGATTATTTGAATTTAAAAATTGTGATGAATTATGAGAAATACATATAAAACTCAAATCTTTGTATCTTAAATATGTTCAAAATTGCTCAAGTTCCCCTATCACATTGTTCAAATTTAAAAATTACATTGTATTATGAGAAATATGAATACAGTTTAAATCTTTGGATCTTCAATACATTTAAAACCACTCAAGTTAATATAACACATTGTTTAAATTTGAAAGTTGAAATTCATTATGAGAAATGCTCATAAATTTTAAATATTTTTATATTAAATGCCTTCAAAACCATGCAACTTCTTGTATCACATTGTTAGAATTTTAAACTCATGATTCATTATGAGAAACACCAATAAATTTAAAATCTTTGGATCTTAAATGCATTCAAAACTACTCATGTTTTATATCACACTGTTTAAATTTCAAAGTTGTGATTGATTATGAGAAATGTGCATAAAGTTCAAATTTTTAGATCTTAAATGCATTTAAAACTATTAAAATTACTCTATCACATTATTTGAATTTTAAATTTGTGATGCAATATGAGAAATTTGCATAAAGTTAGAATCTTTAGATCTTAGAGGCATTCAAAATCACTCAAGTTCTTGTATCACATTGTTTGAATTTTAAAGTTGCATTATGTATTATGAGAAAAGTGCATAAATTTAAAACCTTTAGATCTCAAATACATTAAAAACCAATCATGTTCCATATCACATTATTCAAATTTCAAAGTTACAATGCTTTATGACAAATACACATAAAGTTCAAATCATTGAATCTTGAATGCATTCAAAGCCACTCAAGTTCTCATATCACATTGTTCAAAATTTTAAGTTATGATACATAATGTCAAACACATATAAAGTTTTAATATTTGGATCTTAAATGTATTCAAATCAACTCAAGTTATTGCATCACATTATTTAAATTTCTAAGTTTCAATGCATTATGACAAATGTGTATAAAGTTCAAATCTTTGGATCTTAAAGTTTTAAAAACTGCTTAAGATCAAGTATCACATTATTAAAATTTAAAATTTATGATGCATTATGAGAAACATGAATAAATATTGAATATTTATATCTTAAATTCATTTAAAACTTCTCAAGTTCCCCTTTTGAATTATTTAAATTTTGAATTTTTGATGTATTATGAGAAACATGTATAAAGTTCAAATCTTTAGATCTTAAACATGTTTAAAATGGCTCATGTTCCCTTATCATATTATTTTAATTTTAAATTTATGATGAATTATGAGAAACACATATAAAGTTTGAATCTTTAGATCTTAAACACATTTGAAACTACTCATGTTCTTGTATCACATTGTTAGAATTTCAAAGTTGACATGCATTATGATAAATGTGCATAAAGTTTGAATCTTTGGTTCTTAAACATGTTCAAAACTACTTAATTTCTTATATCACAATGATAAAATTTAAAATTTTATGCATTATGATAAATATGCATAAATTTTAAATCTTTAGATATTAAATGCGTTTAAAACTGTTAAAGTTTCCTTATGCCATTGTTAGAATTTCAAAGTTACGATGCAGTATAAGAAATACACATAAAGCTAGAATATTTGGATCTTAAATGCATTGAAAACCAATCAAATTCCCTTATCACATTATTCAAATTTCAATGTTTTGATGTGTTATGAGAAACACATATAAAATTCATATCTTTAGATCTTAAATGTATTAAAAAATGCTTAATTTCCCCTATCACATTTTTTGAATTCCAAAGTTACGATGCATTATGATAAATGCAAAAAAAGTTTGAATCTTTGGGTCTTCAATGAATTCAAAACTACTAAAGTTTATGTATCACATTGTTTTAATTTCAAATTTGTGATTCATTATGAGAAATGCCTAGAATGAATAAATCTTTTGATCTGAAATGCATTCAAAACCACTCAAATTCATGTCTCACATTGTTTGATTTTTAAAATCTATAAATCAATCCTAACTCAGAGAAGATAGATCATACTTACACTTTCAATTGAAGATACATTAGATAATTGAGAACATGACCAATATGGGGACCCACTAGACCAAATTAGGGGATCACTTATCACAATAAACAATACTAGGGAGTTCTAAAGCCTCCAATCAAGCACAATCATGAAATAACCATAACTAAGCCCTATGTTTTCATATTCACTATATTAATAACAATTAAATAAAATAAATATAATCTACTACTAACCAAAGCTTGTGGCATAATATAGAGGTTAGTAAATAAACAAACATGCATAGGATAAGAAGAGTAATATTATTCGAAGCCAATATTTATGCTACTTCTATCTACTAAAGAGAGGAGCAAAGTTAGAGAATACTTACTTGAAAGATGAAAACATTGTGGCTCAATCTCATTCTTGGCTAAAAGGGATTTATAATAGGTTTGTATGGTTTTTAAGGATAACTAATAAAGGCCAAAGTATCCAAGACTTCTCCACAAGACTAGATTCTCCAAGTAAAAACCCTAAGCTAAGATTCCTTACGTAGAATGGTAGAAGATCAGATTGTAAAGAAGTGCAAGTGAATAATAACTCTTGATCAATGGTGAATAATGATGAAATGAACTTTTGTGTGTGTGTGTGTGTGTGTGTGGATTTAACCCTGAACTCTTCTAAAAATTTTAGCCAATATGGTCGACCTTGTCAACCTAGTACTATTATGGAAAAAATTTCACTAGGTCATGGGCTAGGTCATCCAAGAGCCAACCTAGACACTAAACGCATTTTACCCACAAGATTATAGGGTCAAAAGGAGCTTTAGGTGAGTAAAATAGGGATAAAATGTGGAAAACAACTAGATCAGTGTGAAAAAGAGGAGTAATAGCTTATAAAATGTTTCTTAGGAGTTGGTTAGATTGGTAATAAGTATAAATAAGGGACAATAATGTTATGAAGCACCAATGGTCTACCTACCTAATTCTTAGTAGACCCATTATGACATGCACACAAATATATTTAGACTCGATGGGTTACTACAAGATACAAATCATAATTATTTGATAAAAGTGTAAAAATATTATGCGTATACACTATTATCACATTGTTTGGATTTTAAAGTTGTGAAACATTATGAGAAACATGCATAAAATTCAAAACATTGGATCTTACATGTATTCAAAACCACTAAATTTCATGTATCAAATTATTTTAATTTTAAATTTATGATGCATAATGAGAAACATGCATAAATTTGGAGTCTTTGGATTTTAAACTCTTTCTATACCAGTCAATTTCCTCTATCACATTGTTCAAATTACAAATTTATGAGAAACTTGAATAAAATTAAAATCTTTGGATCTAAAATGCATTCAAAACCACTCAATTTACCTTATCACATTGTTCAAATTTTAAATTTGTGATGTACTATGAGAAACACACATAAAATTCAAATATTTAGATCTTAAATGCATTCAAAACCACACAAGTTCCTATATCACATTGTTTAAATTTAAAATTTATGATGCATTATAATAAATTTACATAAAGATCAAATCTTTTGATCTTCAATGTGATCAAAACCACTCAAGTTCCCATATCACATTATTCAAATTTAAAATTTGTCATGCATTATGATAAATACACATTAATTTCAAAACTTTGGATCTTCAATGCCTTTAAAATTGTTCAAGTTCCCAAATCGCATTGCTTAAATTTCAAAGCTATGATGCATTTTGAGAAACATGCATAAATTCCAAATATTTGGATCTTCATTTAATTCAAAACAACTCATGCTCCCCCATCACATTGTTTAAATATCAAAGTTGTGATGTATTACAAGAAATGTGCATAAAGTTCAAATATTTAGATCCTAAATGCATTCAAAACCACTCAAGTTTCCTTATCACATTTTTCAAATTTCAAAGTTGTGATGCATTATGAAAAACATGAATAAAGTTTGAGTATTTAGATATTAAGTGAGTTCAAAACTACTTGAGTACCTATATCACATTGTTTGAATTTCATATTGTGATGCATTATGAGAAATATGCATAAATTTCAAATCTTTGGATCTTAAGTACATTCAAAACCACTCAATTTTTCATAACACATTGTTCATATTTCAAAGTTGTGATACATTATGGTAAACATGCATAAAGTTTGAATCTTTGGATCTTAAACGCAATCAAAACCAATCAAGTTTTCTATAAATCACATTGTTCAAATTTCAAATTTGTGATGCATTATGAAAAATGTTTATAAGGTTTGATATTTGAATCTTAAATGCTTCAGAACCACTCAAGTTATTATATCACAATCTTTGAATTTTGAATTGCAATGCATTATAATAAATGTGAAAAAAGTTTAATTCTTTAGATCTTAAACTCATTTAAAACCACTTAAGTTATTGTTTCACATTATTTTAATTTCAAATTTATGATGCATTATGAGAAATGCATATGAATTTTGAATATTTTAATCTTAAACTCATTCAAAACTCCTTAAGTTACCATATCACATTATTCAAATTTCAAAGTTGGGATGCATTAAGAGAATTGCACATACAGTTCAAATCTTTGGATCTTAAATGAATTCATAGTAACTCAAGTTCCCATATCACATTTTTAAAATTTCAAACTTGCAATGAATTATGATAAATGTATAAAAATTGAAAATATTTTGATCTTAAATACATTCAAAATTCTTCAAATTCCCCTATCTCTATGTTTAAATTTCAATGTTGTGATGTATTATGAGAAACATGCATAAAGATCAAATATTTAGATTTTAAATGGTTTCAAAACCACTCAAGTTCGACTATCACATTGTTCAAATTTCAAAGTTGTGATGCATTATGAGAGATGCACATAAAGTTTGAATCTTTAGATCTTAAAAGAGTTCAAAATTGTTCAAGTTGCTACATCACATTATTTGAATTTTAAATTTATGATGCATTATGAAAAATGCACATAAAGTTTAAATCTTTGGATCTTAAATGCATTCAAAACTACTCAAGTTCTTGTATCACGTTGTTTGAATTTCAAATTGGTGATGCATTAGGAGAAACATGCATAAAGTTCAAAATTTTGAAAGTTAAATGCATTGAAAATCACTCAAGTTAACCTATAACATTGTTTTAATTTCAAAGTTATAATTCATTAAAGTAAATATGCATAAATTTGAAATATTTGGATCTTAAATGCATTTAAAACCATTCAATTTACCATATCACATTATTCAAATCTCAAAGTTGTGATACATTATGCGAAACACAAATAAATTTTAAATGTTTGGATCTTAAATGCAATCAAAACCACTCGAGTTCCCCTATCATATTACTCAACTTTTAAATTTGTGATGCATTATGATAAATTTGAATAAAATTCTAATGGTTGGATCTTGAATTCATTCAAAACCACTAAATTTCTCATATCATATTGTTTGAATTTTAAAGTTGTGATGCATTATTAGAAACATGAATAAAGTTTGAATCCTTAGATTTTACATGCATTAAAAAATTCTTAAGTTCTCATATCACATTGTTTGAATTTTAAATTTGTGATGCATTATGAGAAACATTCATAAAGTTTAAATTTAAGTATCTTTAACACATTCAAAACCACTAAAGTTCACATATCACATTTTCTAAATTTCAAAGTTGTGATGCATTATGAGAAATGTGCATAATGTTTAAATATTTGGATCTTAAACATGTTCAAAACCATTCAAAATCCCCTATCACATTATTTTAATTTTAAATTTGAGATGCATTATGATAAGCATGCATAAATTTTGAATCTTTAGATCTTAAATACATTTTAATTGCTAAAATTCTCCTATCACATTATTTGAATTTTAAACTTACATTTCATTATAATAAATTCATATAGATTTTGAATATTTAGATCTTAAACATGTTTAAAACCACTCAAGTTATCCTATCACATTTCTCAAACTTAAAATTTGCAATGCATTACAAGAAATATGCATAAAGTTTGAATCGTTGGATCTTAAATGCATTCAAAACTGCTCAAATTCTTGTATCACATTGTTTGAATTTTAAAGTTGTGATAAATATGATAAACCTGCACAAAATTTTAATCTTTGGATTTTAAATTTTTTCAAAACCAATCAAGTTCCCTTATCACATTGTTCAAAATTCAAAGTTTCAATGAATTACAAGAAATGTGTATAAATTTCAAATCTTTAGATCTTAAATGCCTTTAAAAACACTAATGTTCTAGTATCACATGGTTGGAATTTAAAATTTGTGATGCATTATGATAAATTCACATAAATTTTGAATATTTGGATATTTAATGTGTTGAAAACTATTCAAGTTCCCTTATCACATTGTTTGAATTTCAATGTTGCAATGCATTATGAGAAATATGCATAAAGTTTAAATATTTGGATCTTAACATGATCAAAACTAGTTAATTTATCATATCACATTGTATTAATTTCAAATTTGTGATTCACTATGAGAAATGTGCATAAATTTTGAATCTTTTGATCTTCATTGAATTTAGAGCTACTCAAGTTCCCTTGTCACATTTGTTTAAATTTAAAAGTTGTGATGCATTATGAGAATTTCACATAAATTTTGAATCTTTTATCTTAAATGCATTCAAGACCACTCAAATTCCTATATTACACTATTCAAATTTAAGATTTATGATGAATGTGATAAACATGGATAAAGTTTGAGTCTTTTGATCTTATACAATTTAAAACTGCTCAAGTTTCCCTATCACATTGTTTGAATTTCCTGTTGTGATGCATTATGATAAATGTGCATAACATTATAATCTTTGGATCTTAAACATGATTAAAACTAGTTAATTTATCATATCACATTGTATTAATTTCAAATTTATGATTCACTATGAGAAATGTGCATAAATTTTGAATCTTTTGATCTTCAATGCATTTAGAGCTACTCAAGTTCCCTTGTGACATTTGTTTAAATTTAAAAGTTGTGATGCATTATGAGAATTTCACATAAATTTTGAATCTTTTATCTTAAATGCATTCAAGACCACTCAAATTCCTATATTACACTATTCAAATTTAAAATTTATGATGAATGTGATAAACATGGATAAAGTTTGAATCTTTTGATCTTATACAATTTAAAACTGCTCAAGTTTCCCTATCACATTGTTTGAATTTCCTGTTGTGATGCATTATGATAAATGTGCATAACATTATAATCTTTGGATCTTAAACATGTTCAAAACCACTCAAGTTCCCATATCATATTATTTAAAATTTAAAGTTGCATTACATTATGAGAAACATGCATAAAGTTAATATTTTGCTCTTAAATACATTCAAAACCACTCAAATTCCCATAACACATTATTCAAATTTTAAAGTTGTGATGCATTACAATAAATACACATAAATTTCAAATATTTAGATCTTAAATGCATTAAAAACTACTCAAGTTCCTATATCACATTGTTTAAATTTTAAGGTTGTGATGCATTATGAGAAATGTGCATAAAGTTCAAATCTTTGGATCTTAAACATGTTTAAAATCACTCAAGTTCCCGTATAACATTTTCCAAATTTCAAAGTTATGATGAATTATGATAAAAACACATAAATTTTAAATCTTTAGATCTTCAGGCATTTAAAAATGCTCAAGGTCCCATATTACATTGTTCAAATTTCAAATATGTGATGTATTATGAGAAACATGTATAACGTTTGAATCTTTCTATTTCAAATGTGTTCAAAACCACTTAATTCTCCTATCAAATTATTTTAATTTCAAATTTGTGATGCATTATGATAAATGTGTATAAATTTCAAATCTTTTGATCTTAAACACATTCAAAAGCACTCATTTTCTCATATCACATTATTTGAATCTCAAAGTTGTGATGCATTGTGAGAAACATGCATAAATCTTAAACATTTTGATCTTAAATGCATTCAAAATTGCTTAAGTTCTCCTATCACATTATTTTAATTTAATATTTGCTATGCATTATGAGAAATACAAATAAAATTTGAATCTTTGGATCTTAAACCCATTCAAAACTACTCAACTTCACATACCACATTGTTCAAATTTCAAAGTTGTGATGCATTATGAGAAACATGCATAAATTTTAAATATTTGGATCTTAAATGTGTTAAAAATTTCTCAAGTTCTAATATCATATTGTTTGAATTTCAAAGTTACGATGCATTATGATAATCACACATAAAGTTTGAATCTTTGGATCTTAAACACATTCAAAATCACTCAAGTTCTTGTATCAAATTGTTAAAATTTGATTTTTGTGATGCATTACGATAAATACAAATAATTTTTGAATATTTAGATATTAAACATGTTCAAAACTACTCAAGTTCTCATATCACATTGTTTAAATTTCAAAGGTATGATGTTATATGATAAATAAACTTGACATTTAAATATTTGGATTTTCAATGCCTTCAAAACTGCTCAAGTTACTATATCACATTGTCAAAACTTAAAATCCTTGATGTATTATGACAAATGCTCATCAAGCTCAAATCTTTATATCTTAAACAAGTTCAAAACCACTAAAATTCCATTATTAAATTGTTCAAATTTTAAACATGTGATGCATTATGAGAAAAATGCATAAAGTTTGAATTTTGGATCTTAAATGCATTTAAAACCACTCAAGTTCTCCTATCACATTATTTTAATTTCGATGTTTTGATGTATTATGAGAAATGTGCATAAAGTTTGAGTCCTTAGATCTTTAATGTATTCAAAATTGCTCAAGTTCCCCTATCACATTATTTGAATTTGAAAGTTATGATGCATTATGAGAAACATGCATAAAGTTTAAAACATTGGATATTAAATGCATTCAAAACCCCTCAATTTTTCCTATCACATTATTTAAATTTAAAATTTATGATTCAATATGAGAAACATGCATAAAGTTCAAATCTTTGGATCTCAAATGTGATCAAAACTGCTCAAATTCCCTATCACATTATTTAAATTTCAAATTTGTGATGCATTATAATAAACATGCATAAAGTTTGAATATTTGGATCTTAAATGCATTTAAAACCACTCAAGTTCCCATATCACATTTTTCAAATTTCAAAGTTTTGATGCATTATGAGAAATGTGTATAAAGTTCAAAACTTTAGAACTTGAATACATTCAAAACTACTCAAGTTCCCCTATCACATTATTCAAATTTCAAAGTCACAAAACATTATGAGAAATGCACATAAAGCTTGAATCTTTGGATCTTAAATGAATCAAAAATCACTAAAGTTCCCCTATTGCATTGTATGAATTTCAAATTTGTGATGCATTATGATAAATGCACATAAATTTCAAATCTTTAGATCTTAAACTCATTCAAAAACATTGAAGTTCCCTTATTACATTGGTCAAATTTCAAAGTTATAATGCACTATGAGAAACATGCACAAATTTTGAATCTTTGGATCTTAAACACATTTAAAAACTACTCAAGTTCCACTATGACAATATTCAAATATGAAAATTGTGATGCATTATGAGAAACGTGCATAAATTTTGAATCTTTGGATCTTAAACTCATTTAAAACTACTCAAGTTCCCCTATCGCATTGTTTGAATTTTAAAGATGGGATGCATTATGAAATATGTGCATAAATTTTGAATCTTTAGATAATTAAATATGTTTAAAACTGCTCATGTTCTCAAATCACATTATTTTAATTTCAAAGTTGTAATGCATTATGAGAAACATGCACAAAGTTCAAATCTTTAGATCTTAAACATGTTTAAAACCACTCAAGTTTCCCTAACACATTGTTCCAATTTCATAGTTGTGATGTATTGTGATAAATGTATAAAAATTTAAAATATATGGATCTTAAACTTGTTCAAAACCGCTCAAGTTCCCCTATCACATTGATCAAATTTCAAAGTTGTGATACATTATGATAAATGTGCATAAGTTCAAATCTTTAGATCTTAAATGCATTTAAAACTACTAAAGTTCCCATATCACATTGTTCAAATTTTAAAGTTGTGATGCATTATGAGAAATACACATAAAGTTTAAATCTTTAGATCATAAATGTTTTTAAAACCACTCAAGTTCTTATATGACATTATTTGAATTTTAAAGTTGAGATACATTTTGAGAAATGTGCATAAAGTTTGAATAGCTGAATCTTAAATGTGTTCAAAACCACTCAAGTTCCCTTATCCAATTTTTCAAAATTCAATTTTATGATGCATTATGATAAAGTCGCATAAATTTTGAATCTTTAGATCTTAAAGGCATTCAAAGCCACTTAAGTTCCCCTATCACATTGTTTGAATTTCAAATTTGTGATGCATTATGAAAAATCCACCTAAGGTCAAATATTTGGATCTTAAATACATTAAAAACCACTCAAGTTTCCATATCACATGGTTTAAATTTGAATGTTAGGATGCATCATGAGAAATGCATAAAAAGTTTAAATTTTTAGATCTTAAATGCATTTAAAATAGATCAACCTCTTGTATCACATTGCTCAAATTTCAATGTTGTGATGCATTATGAGAAATATGCATAAAGTTTTAATTTTTGGATCTTTAATGCTATAGTCATATAAAATTCAAACTTGGATGACTTAGGCATGGCTAATGAAACACAACCCATAGGTCCTCCTTCTAGTTCACACAACCTTTCTAGGCTATTCTTTCACTAATTCTTAGTCATTCATAGCCCTTTGAACTTAGCCATTTCAGACCCAAGCAACCCTTTTAGACCCAAATTTATCCCCCTATATCTCATCCCCTTAGGACAATAGTGCCAAAATTTGATAGGAGTGCTACAACCCATGGTGTCTTATTTCTAACATTGTTGTCCAAGTGTATTGTTACCTCTAACAGTCAGATTTTCCCAAATTTGTATCTTTTTCCCTATCAACCTAATATAATTTCATTTAACCCACGATCATTAATTACCCTATAAAAAGCCATTAAAATTCCATTTAGAAGGGTCAACACTCATTTGGAGAAAAAAATCAAGAATACAAGTAAGTACACTCAAGCACTCTTCGCTATTCTCTAAATACAACTTTCTAAGATCATTTCGATCCTATTCAAGCACTCATACTAATCCCTAGTCATCTAAAGTACTTCCAATTTTGCATCTAGTTACATACATTACACACAATTACACCAAGCACTTTAATGGGACAACTACATTAACCTGATCTCTCTTTGGAGTATTGGTATATAGGCACCATGCCTACACATATGGTGTGAAGTGTATCAAAGGTATCCTTTACACACTAACCCCTTCTCTTTCTTTCCCAAAATTTCATTTAAGTTGAAGCACAAAGAGCTCCTAAGGGTTTTCAATACTAAATAGAACACGCAATGAGATTTTTAGGCTTTTAGGCCTCAAAAATTCATAGATAGTGTAACACAAGCCTATCGAACAGAACCCAAAAAGTTTTCAGCCTCAAGACAATAACACCAAAATAGGACTACAACATCAAATAGCAGGGTGTTTACTTTTGGTGCTCCTATCCAACCTAGAAATTATGTTTAGGGAACCTATTCTAGCCTATTTTCTAGTCCTGCTCCAGTATCAAGCCCTGTCTTAGTCTAGATCAACCAGAATAAGTTAAGTTCTATTTTATTTCACTTCTTACTATGTTTAGAAAAGGCAAAAAATACTATATATTTACACAAATTAGTAGATTAATTAAATCATATTATTCACTTGTTTACATTGCTCAGACCGATTTATTATTTAGGAATTAAACACCTAATTTCCTAAAATAGTAGAACATTTGGTGAACCTGACTTACTTCAAATTTTTATACAAAAACCCTAGAAACCCTAGGGATAATTATTTATAGTTTTTTTTCCATAAATTCTTATTTTTTATTAAATTTAAAAATCTAAAATCTACCAATTAATTGCAAAAATATCATATATTTTGTTCAAACCTTAGTTTGTACATACTATATCCTTTTTTCATAAAAACACTAGGAAACATATATCTCTAAGTTTAGAAATATTTTTTGATTTTTCCTAAATTTTTCAAGCAAAACTTTAAAAAAATTCTCTGAATTTTTCAAATTATTGCACTAATTTTTTTTTAAAAAAATCATTCAAAGCCCTAGTTACATCAACTAAACTCCTAGTTATTTTCCCATACTTTTCACATCATTTTCTAAATTTTTAGTTGCATATCAAACTTAGAAATCAATTTCAACATTAAAAATTCATATTATTTTTCACAAGTATTTCTAAAAAATCTTTAGTTGCATATACTAGAACTTCTTTACTTCTTGTGGTATCACCTTACATCTCTCATTAAATTGCAAAAATTATGTTATTTTATTTACAAACTTTTCTTATATTTCTTACAAATAATAAAAAACCATAATAGGTCCTATCATGTACATGTATGATGAAGTTTATCATATGCTAGTACAAAGTTTTATTCTTTGAATTTCATGCTTAATTTTCATAATAAGGGATGATATTACAACAATTATTGCTATAATTACACAAGATTTCAATATGTCTTTTGCATCTCTCTATATCTCATATGGAAAAAATTTCAAGTTTATCATGTTAAACATGTTAGAAATATTATGTCACATGTCAAAATTATTTATGCATTCATGCACAATTTCATGCTCTTTAACCTTTTCTCTCTATCTCTCATAGGAAAAAATATATAATTTCATCATACTAAACACATTAGAAATGTCATAGCACATGTCATAATGTCTTATGCATACATGCACAAATTCATTCTTTCTATCCCTAGTTTTCTATCTTTCATGTGAAATGTTCTCTATAATCATATTCATATACAATTTATAACTCCACTTAGATGCATTCTAGCCTACATGCATAGTTTTTTGGTAGATGTATATGCCTCTTTGGCTACTCTTGTTTCAATGTCATATTTCATGCAGAGGGAAGAAATCCTTCTCCTCCTCTCCCTTAAGAGGGTGATAGCTACTTTCCCTCTAGCCAGGCCCATGATATCACCCCTCCAAAAGGTTAGGTAGCCTATGCTATTTCTCTTAATGAATAAATTTCAACTATAGCTTCTTCAAACCCTCTTCAATATATCTGCTTACATCTTCAATCAGAAGTAGCTAAGGTTTGCACTTGTGAGACTCTAAGGAATCAAATAACTAACATGATCAAGCTATTTTCATATTTACAAATTTATAATCAACTATTACATGAAAATATCACAACATTGAAAAATTAGATTATAATAAAAAATATTCAAAGGTACCCTATTGCCAATCATGTATATGCACCTTCACCTAGTCAATTGGTTGCAAGCAATGTTACATATCAAAAACAAATCATATCCTATAATAAGCACTATAGAGAATAGTAGTAAGGCACCATTACACTTTGATTTAGAGAGCGATAGCTCATATTTTATATTATCATCACTACTAGATAGGAGGTTAATCACATTGCCTTCTACTCATTGACAGGATCCACATCTCCTACATAGGTAGCCACATCGACCCTTTTACAACTACTATCATATCTATGGACACAGAGATAATGATTGTTATGAACTCAAGAATTCCATTAATAGATGAATTGATAATGGAATCATATAATTTACATAGGGGGAACCTATAACTCCTTCATCATGAAACCATAGACCTCATTCCTCCATGATTGAGCCCTCCTAAGACATTCCTTCTTAGGAATCATTGATTACACATCATGAGAGTAATGCAATTTATCAAATAGAGCCTCATAAGAGATCTCCTATCCCACCTACTTAGTAGATTTGGAGACCAGTAAAATAAGCTCATCCCACATATAGTAATGTATTTCACATCATATATAGTACATTTCTATACACATCCACATCACAGAGTACTACTTCATCAAAATATTCACTACAACCAAGTTTTTTAGGACGTATTTTAAGTTGTAACCCATTATGATTAGTATTAAATGAGTCACTAGCATATGTTTTAGCTCCATTTTGATCTATTTCTTAGTCATACAAATCATAGAGTACCACTTCAAATAAATATTTACAACAAGCAGTTTTTTTAGGACCTATTTCACATAACAACCCACTATAATTGGTTTTAAATGAGCCACCATGATATAAGACACCATGATAGGGAGTCTCCCATAAGACTCATTAGTTAGTATCATTCCTTCCTGGTTTTTCCTGTACATATCTTATATAAAAATACAAAAATAATACAAAAATTAAAAATACAAAAACATATCAAAAATACAATAGATTTTGATTATATGGATCATCCATGCTAGGACTTACATTTGTTATTTCATACTATTGTATGTCAATTTTCTATATTACCATGCTTCACTTGATCTTCTTTGAGTGTGTATAGTAACATCCAACTACTTTATTTCTTCATTCTACCCATAGAGGGGGCACCCCTACTTCTGCATTCAAGACACACATCGATATACACACCTACTGGGGGCATCTTATACATTACTACACACTCTAACTTATCATGTTGATGTATTTTACTTTATAGCTTACATAGAATATTATATCAACATTTAACTAGTATTTAGCACTTGTGTATCTCTTAGCATATACCTTGTCTTGTACTACACATGTTTTGCATACTTTCACATTTTCTTTGATTAGTTAGATGTGCTTGTATCTTTCCAATTTTTACACTCTTTCCTTTTTTACTTAACGTATCTAGATGAGATTGTATTTCTAGTTCCACTTTTGCTTTTTATGTATGCCTCAGGATATATACCAGTGTCCTTTACTTCTATTCATGTGTCTATGCCTTTGGACATTTTCCAATATCCCTTGATTATACTCTACCATGTGCCTGTGGCCCTTGTGCCAATCTTTTCTTGTTTCAAATTGTATGTGTATGCGGTATTTGATCATGCCTTGTATGCTTTATTTTTATCTAGAGTGGCATGTGTCCATGTACCTTATTTATGTGGCCCCTTAGCCAACCTTGTATGATTCTTGCTTCTTGATTATTTCTCCATGTGCTTGTTTTCTTGATTACTTATTTTATTGTTGAAATGTCATGATCCATATCATGCATTTTCCTTGATTTCTCAAATGCCATGATGGACATCATTCTCCATCCCTCCTTGATAACTAACAACTAACATTTAACATTTCTATTTCTAGTTTAGTACATTACACATGATTTTACATTGCTATATTTATCTAGGCATACCCCTATTGATCTGACAATCTATCAATGCAAACATTTCTATATCTTGAAACATATTATCAAATATCAAATGTTAGATCATATATCTATGTAGCTTAATACACTTGTAGGACACTTTTATTCTAAGGGTAGTCATTGTAGGTTCATCATTCCTACCCTTAGAAGAGACCAAAGCTCCTAACACTTAAAACAATAACATTCAAACCACTCAATATAGAATCCAGAGGTTAAACTAGTCAAAATAGAGCAAAAAATAGTGACAATTCTAGATTAGTAACCAGTTTTCACACCAAACAACAATGCCAAAAATAGAGAGTAGTGACAAACATAGGGGTGGTGATATTTTGGCACTCCTATCTAGGTATAAAAACACATGTTTTATAGAAATAGGTAAAAAAATTAGTTTAAAGATAGTTTTTGCACTTCCATATCAATCAAATTCAGTAGTTTTCTTATAGTTTTCTAAAGCATAGGGGGTTATCATGCATAGCATGATGGTTCTCACTTTTAGTTTAGATTGGGAAATTGGCATAACTTCTAGATTAGAATCCATGTTCTAGACATCATTAATTAGGGGCAATGTGTGTAGCACCTTGATCTTCTTTTATTTTCAAGTTTAGTTTATTCTAGGCATTCTCAGTAGTTACATGTCTTACTCCATCTACAAGAAGTTGGCATCATTTTCAAGTTGAACTTTGATACAAGTTTAACTTTTTCATTACCCAAGTTCTTGAGTTGGCTTTCATATAATCCTAGTACATTAGTTTTGGAGTTCCTTTCATACAAGCCTAACCTCCATCATTCAAAATGGCCAAGAGTGGCCTAGTTTCCAACATACATTTAGGTTATCCATAACATATTATCAAATTTCCATCACATTAATGGGATCCATGAGCCATTTCATATGACATCTATTCTATACTAGTATCAATTCATAGCTTAACTTCATGGGATAATTTGTATTCTTGAGCCACCTATTTAGAAGGATTAGACACAGTCTAAACATTGATTAGCACATGCATGATTCATTAACTTCACTTAGTTGGAAATGATGGAGCCAAAGGGCCAACCTTTGCATTATTAAGCCACATTATAGGGAATTGAGCGCTCAACTATATTAATGATATTACTCTTGACTCAACACATACTCAATACAATTCAATATAATCTAGCATCACAACAGGTTTGATATTGGTTTCCATACCCGATGAGGTGTATTCATTACTTTCTCTTCCTTTTACTTAGCTTTTGTATGTTCTTATTATAGATATAGTGTATCTAGTAAGAATTAATCTACTTTATGTTTTCATTTGTAGATTTACACTTCACAACATCCTCTCTCTATGGATTTTCAATATCACATAGTTTCATGAGATTCTCCCTTATAGGTAAGTTTAGGTATTCTTTCTTTTTTTCCTTTATCCTAGTATTTTGCTTTACTACATCACTAGAATAAAATGGGACCAAATTTAGTCATGTAAAATGTGAAATTGGATAAATTAGGCATAGATAATGACACCCAACCCATAGGTCCTCCTTCTAGCTCACATAACCCTTCTAGGCTATTCTTTCACTAATTCCCAATCATCCATAGCCTTATAAACTTATCTCTTTTAGACCCAGGTAGGCCTTTTAGTCATAGATATATTCCCCATAGGTCTTATCCCCTTAGGAAAATAGCACCCAAATTGGATAGGAGTGCTAGAACCTTGGGTGTATTATTTTTAATGCTATTGTCTAACTGCATTTTTACCTCTAACAATCAAATTTTCTTGAATCCTTATCTTTTTCTCTATTGACCTAATACAAGTTCATTTAACCCATAATCATTAATTGCCCTATAAAAGGCCATTCAAAGTCCATTCAGAAGGGTTGACACTCACTTAGAGGAAATAAGTAAGATTACAAGTAAATAAACTCAATGACTCTTCCCTATTCTCTACATACAACCTTCAAAGAGCATTTCAAGCCTATTCAAGCATTCATACCAATCCCTAGTCATCCAAAGTACATCTCGTTTTGCATCTAGTTATATACATCACACACAATTGCACCAAGCACTTCAATGGGAGAACTACATTAGCTTGATCCCTCTTCAAAGTATTGATATGTAAGTAATGTGTCCATATATAGGGTGTGAATTGCATATAGCATTTCCTTTACACATTAACCTCTTCTCTTTCTTTCCCAAATTTACATTAAATTTTAAGCACAAAGAGCTCTTAAGAATTTTGAATAATAAATTAGACACAAAATGAGCTTCATAGGATTCTAGGCCTTAAAAACTCATAGATAGGGTAACATGGGCTTGTTGAAGAGAACCCAAAAAGCTTTCAACCTCAAGACAATAGCACTAGAATAGGACTACGACATTGGACAGTAGGGTTTCCACTTTTGATGCTCTTATCCAACCTAGGGTGTTCAAGAATTTTTTCAAGCCTATTTTCTAGTATTAATCCTCTAGTACCAATCCCTATCTTTATTTAGATCAAACAAAATAAACTAAGTTCTATTTTCTTTCACTTTCTACTATATTTAGAAAAATAAAAAAGACTATCTGTTTACACAAATTAGTATCTAATTAAAGCATGTTATTCACTAACTTAAATTTCTCAAACCCATTTATTATTTACGAATTAAACACCTAATTTACTAAAACAATAAAATAAACATGTTAAAAACCACTCAAGTTTCTATATCACATTATTCAAATATCAAAGTCATGATCCATTATGAAAAAATACACATAAAGCTTAAATCTTTGGATCCTAAACACATTCAAAACCACTAAAGTTCTCCTATTAAATTGTTTAAATTTCAAAGATGTAATGTATTATAATAAATGTGGATAAATTTTGTATCTTTTGATCTTAAATTCACTCAAAACCACTCAAGTTCCTCTGTCACATTATTCAAATTTTAGTGTTGCAATGCATTACAAAAAATGAGCATAAAATTTAATTCTTTGGATATTTAATGAATTAAAAAAACACTTAAATTCATTTTAAAGTTGGGATGCATTATGATAAATGCACAAAAAGTTTACAAATCTAGATCTTAAATTCATTGACAACCCCTCAAGTTACCCTATCACATGTTTTAAATTTCAAATTTGTGATTCATTATGAGAAATGTGCATAAAGTTCAAATATTTGGATATCAAATGTGATCAAAACCACTCAAGTTACCCTATCACATTGTTTGAATTTAAACTTTGTGATAAATTATACAAAATGCACATAAAGTTTGAATCTTTAGATCTTAAACACGTTCAAAACCACTCAAATTTTAAATTCATGATGTATTATGAGAAATGCACATAAAGCTCAAATATTTACATCTTAAAAGCATTCAAAACTACTAAGTTTCCCCTATTACATTATTTGAATTTCAATGTTATGATGCATTATGAGAAATGTGCTTAAAGTTCAAATATTTGGATCTTAAACACTTTCAAAACCACTGAAGTTAACCTATTACATTGGTTTAATTTCAAATTTGTGATGCATTATGAGAAAAACACATAAATTTTGAATCTTTGGATTTTAAACACATTCAAAACTCCTCAAGTTCTCTTATCACATTATTTAAATTTAAAAATTATGATGCATTATGAAAAACATGCATAAATTTTGAATTTTTAGATCTTAAAATCATTCAAAACCACTCAAGTTCCCCTATCACATTATTGGAATTTTAAATTTGGGGTGCAGTATGAGAAATACACATAAATTTTAAATCTTTGGATATTAAATTCATTCAAAATTGTTCAGGTTCTCAAATCACATTGCTCAAATTTCAAAGTTACAATGAATTATGGTAAATTTGCATAAAGTTTGAATTTTTGGATCTTAAAGATGTTAAAAATTGATCAAGTTCCCCTATCACATTGTTCAAATTCTGAATTTAGGATGTATTATGAGAAATGTGCATAAATTTTGAATAGTTGGATCTTAAATGCATTCAAAACTACTAGAGTTCATGTATCACATTATTTGAATTTTAAACTCATGATGCCTTATGAGAAATATGCATAAAGTTTGAAACTTTAGATCTTAAATTGTTTCAAAACTACTCAATTTCCCATATAACATTATTCTAATTTCAAAGTCATAATGAATTATGAAAAATGCACATGAATTTTGAATCTTCGGATCTTGAATGCATTCAAAACTACTCAATTTCCTGCATCACATTGTTCAAATTTCAAAGTTGTAATGCATTATGAGAAATGGGCTTAAAGTTTGAATATTTGGACCTTAAATGTGTTCAAAACCACTCAAATTCCCTTATCACATTGTTTTAAATTCATATTTTTGATGCGTTATGAAAAAGGCTCTTAAAGTTTGAATATTTGTATCTTAAATGCATTCAAAACTGCTTAAGTTCCCCTATCACATTGTTCGGATTTCAATTTTACAATGCATTATAAGAAACACACATAAATTTTGAATCTTTGGATCTTAAATACATAAAAACCACTTAAGTCTCCCTACCATATTGTTGAATTTGAATGTTGGGATGCATTATGATAAATGCACATATAGTTCAAATCTTAAGATCTTAAATGTGTTCAAAACTACTCAAGTTCATGTATCACATTGTTCAAATTTTAAAGTAATGATGAATTATGAGAAATACACATAAATATTGAGCATTTGAATCTTAAATGCATTCAAAACCACAAAATTTCCCCTACTACATTAGTCAGATTTAAAATTTGGGATGCATTATGAGAAATGTAAAAAAAGTTTGATTCTTTAGACCTTAAAAACCTTCAAATCTACTCAAGTGCCCATACCACATTATTTAAATATCAAAGTTGTGAGGCATTATGAGAAATGTGCATAAATTTTAAATATTTTAATCTTGAATGCATTCAAAACCACTCAAGTTCCCCTATCACATTGTTTGAATTTCAATGTTGTGATGCATTATGATAAATGTGCATAAAGTTTAAAACTTTGTATCTTAAATGAATTTCAAAACCCCTCAAGCTCCATATCACATTGTTTTAATTTAAAATTTATAATGCATTATGAGAAATGTGCAACAATTTCAAATATTTAGATCTCAAATGCAATCAAAATTGTTCAAGTTCCCCTATCACATTGTTTGAATTTCAAATTTGAGATGCATTAAGAGAAATGTGCATAAAGCTCAAATCTTTGGATCTTAAACACAATCAAAACTTCTCAAGTTCTTATATCAAGTTATTTAAATTTTAAAGTTATGATGCATTATGATAAATGTGCATAAAGCTCAAATATTTTGATCTTAAATTCATTCAAAACTATTGAAGTTCCCCTATTACATTTTTTGAATTTTAAAGTTATGATGCGTAATGATAAATGCCCATAAATTTAAAATATTTGGATCTTAAATGAGTTTAAAACCACTAAAGTTCCCTTACTACATTGGTAAAATTTTAAAGTTATGATGCAACATGTATAAATTATAAATCTTTGGATCTTAAATGCATTAAAAACTACTCAAGTTCCCCTATCACATTATTCAAATTTCAAAATTATGATGATGTGAAAAGTGCATAAAGTCTGAATATTTAGATCTTAAACTCATTCAAAACCACTCAAGTTCCCCTACCACATTATTTGAATTTCGAATTTGGGATGCATTATGATAAATGTAAATGATTTTTGAATCTTTGGATATTATACATGTTTGAAACTACTCAAGTTATCAAATCACATTGTTTGAATTTCAAAGTTACAATGCATTATGATAAATGTGCGAAAAGCTTGAATCTTTGGATCTTAAATGTGTTTAAAACTACTCAAGTTTCCCTATCACATTGTTTACATTTCAAAGTTATGATGTACTATAAGAAACATGCATAATGTTTAAATATTTGAATCTTAAAGTTGTTTAAAATCATTCAAGTTCACCTATCACATTGTATGAATTTTAAAGTTGTGATGAATTATGAGAAACACACATAAAATTCAAACCTTTGGATCTTCAACACATTTTAAATTTCTCAAGTTACCATATCACATTATTCAATTTTCAAAGTTGTGATGCATTATGAGAAATACGTGTAAGTTTAAATATTTAGATCTTAAATGTGTTCAAAGTTTCTCAAGTTCCTCTATCACATTGTTTAAATTTCAAAGTTTTGATGCATTATGAGAAATACATATAAAGTTAAAATATTTGGACCTTGAATGTGTTCAAAACTAGTCAAGTTCCTATATCATATTATTCTAATTTTAAAAATGTGATGCATTATGGGAAAAGCACATAAATTTAAAATCTTTGGGTCCTAAATTCAAACCACTCAAGTTTTTATATCACATTGTTAAAATTTAAAAATTTTAATGCATTATGAGAAATGTGCATAATGTTTGAATTTTTGGATCTTGAATGCATTCAAAACTGCTTAAGTTTATGTATCACATTATTCAAAGTTGTGATGAATTATGATATATGTGTATAAAGTTTGAATATTTGGATCTTAAACACATTTAAAAATTCTCAAGTTCTCTTATCATATTGTTCAATTTCAAAGTTATGATCCATTATGTGAAATACACATAAAGTTCAAATATTTGGATCTTGAACTGGTTTAAAACTGCTCAATTTCCCTATCACATTATTTAAATTTACAAGCTATGATGCATTATGAGAAATACAAATAAATGTCAAATATTTGTATCTTAAATGTGTTCAAAACTACTCAAGTTCCCATATCACATTATAGTAATTTCAAATTTGCAATGCATTATGAGAAATGTGCATAAGGTTTGAATCTTAAATGCATTCAAAATTGCTCAGGTTCACCTATCACATTGTCCAAATTTCAATGTTATGATGCATTATGAGAAATGGACATAAAGTTTGAATCTTTAGATCTTAAACGAATTCAATAACACTCAAGTTCCTATATCAGATTGTTAAAATTTCAATGTTTTTTTGCATTATGACAAACACACATAAATTTTGAATCTTTAGATATTAAACTCATTCAAAAGAACTCAAGTTCTCGTATCACATTATTCAAATTTTAAATTTACAGTGCATTATGTGAAATTCACATAAATTTTGAATCTTTGAATCTTAGACACATTTAAAACCACTCAATTTCCCATATCACATTGTCTAAATTTCAAAGTTGTAATGATTTATGATAAATGCACAAAAAGTTCAAATCTTTAGATCTTAAACACATTCAGAACCACATAAGTTACTGTATCACATTTTTTTAATTTCATATTTGTAATTCATTATGAGAAATTCCCATAAAGTTTGAATCTTTAGATGTAAAATGCATTCAAAACTTCTCAAGTTCCCGTATCACATTGTTGAATTTCAAAGATGTGATGCATTACGAAAAAGAAGCATAAATGTCAATTTTTTAAATCTTAAATGCATTCAAAACCTCTCAATTTCCCCTATCATGTTGTTTTAATTTTGAAGTTATGATGCATTATGAGAAGAATACATAAAATTCAAATATTTAGATCTTAAATGTGTTTAAAACCTCTCATGTTTCCATATCACATTGATCAAATTTCAAAGTTATGATGTATTATGACAAATGCACATAAATTTTGAATCTTTGGATCTTGAACTCATTCAAAACTACTCAACTTTCCATATCACATTGTTTGAATTTCAAAAAGGTGATGCATTATGAGAAACATGAAAAAATTTCAAATCTTTGAATTTTAAATGCATTCAAAACCACTCAAGTTCCCCTATCACATTATTCAAATTTC
The DNA here is from genome assembly GCA_037957365.1 of Torreya grandis. NCBI lineage: Eukaryota > Viridiplantae > Streptophyta > Pinopsida > Cupressales > Taxaceae > Torreya > Torreya grandis. Next base: position 175,876 of record JARHVA010001394.1, read on the forward strand.
AAATTTGTGATACATTATGAGAGATGTGCATAAATTTTGAATCTTTGGATCTTAAATACATCTAAAGATGCTTAAGTTCTCATATCACATTATTTGAATCTCTAAGTTGTGATGCATTATTGGAGACACACATAAATTTCAAATATTTGGATTTTAAACATGTTTAAAACCACACAAGTTCTACTATGAATTTTTTTTGAATTTCAAAATTGTGATGCATTTTGAGAAATGTGCATAAAGTTTTAATCTTAAATGCATTTAAATCCACTCAAGTCCCCTTATCAGATTGTTCAAGTTTTAAAGTTGTGATGCTAATTTAATAGTTTTTGGAATAATAGAGTTTTATTCCTTATTTAGTTAAGGGTCTGGGTTGACTAAATCACTAAATAATAGTGCAATAATTTAACCACTAATTTGTATAATTTAGTTGTATTTTTAACCTTTCTATAAATAACAATATATATGGATAAAATAAGAATTGGCTCAAAATAAATTGAAATGGGTGTTGTAGGGTCTGATATCAATTTTGTAGGATTGGGATAGTGACACAAATCATGATCTAGCTTTGGTTTTTCGAAAGGATAGGAGTGCTAAAATAAGACACCCTAGAGTCTAGTGTTATTTTCCTTTTCTACCACTATTGTCTAAATTACTCATAGAACCTAAGTTTTTTGGGTTTTGTTCTCTATCCATATGTGAGCCTACCTATGAAATCTCAACTACTGAAAGTCTACAAAAATATTTGTAGATCTGATTTAATATTAAAACCCTAGATTTCATTATGCTTTGATAAAACTTTGAGAAATAAAGGGGGTTAATGTGTGTAAGATGCACTAAACATATATCCATACCCTTTATATGGACATGATTCCTACATACCAATACTCTATAGAGGGATCAAGCCGTGTATAGTTCTCCCACTTAATGTGCTTTGTGCAATACAATAATGCAAATGTAAAAATGCTGAAATGGATGTATTTGAGGTGGCTAGAGATGGGTGTGAGGATTTGGATATGTTTGTATCTATATTGGATGGTTGTATGCAGAGAATAGGGAAATTCACCTCATTGGTTTCATTTGTATTCTTGATTACTTTGTAATATTTTCCAACCACTTTCTGAATGAAATTTGAATGGAATTATATAGAGATCTATTGGTCATGGGTTAAATGTATTTGTGCTAGGCTAACAAGATGAAGGATAGAAACTAAAAGGAAAAAACCATTAGAGCTTAAAATGTAATTGGACAAGAGTACCAAAATTCAACACCCTAGGGTCTAGTGCTATAGTCCAAGTTGGGTGCTCTTGCCTATAGGTGTGAGACCTAGAAGGATAGATTGGCTTGGGAAATGTTGCCTGGTTGAGGTGAAATGATCATTTGGAAAGCTCAAGATGATTAAGAATAAGCAAAAAGGTGTCTATAAGGGTCATGAGAGCATGCAAGAAAGACCTATGGGTTTGGTGTCACAAGCCACATTCAAGCTACCAATTTTGACATTTTATATGACTATATTTAACCCCCATTATTTTAGTGATTCAACAAAGTGAAATACTAGTATAAAGGAAAAGTAGAAAGCATACCTAAACCTACAAGGGTGAATCTCATGAAGTTGTGTGATATTGGGTGTGCATAGAGAGAGCACATCATGAAGTGCAAATCTAAAAATAGAAAATCAGGAGTAGATTAATTCTTAATAGACATGCTATGTCTAAATTAAAACCATATAAAAATCTAGATAAAAAAGAGAGGAAGAGAAAGGAATGAATACACCTCATCGAGTATGTGAACCAATACAAAACCTATTATGATGATGAGTGATGTTAGGTATATGATGAATGATGTTGTACCAAGAATAATATCATGAATGGATTTGAGTACTCAAATTCCCTAAGTGTGGCTCAAGAATATAAAGGCTAGCCTTTTAGCTCCACCGTCACCCACTAAGTGAATCTATGTGATCCTGCATGTGTTAATCGATGTTTGGAATTAGTGTCTAATCCCTTTGATTAGGTGGCTCAAGAATACAAAATCTATCTAGTCCTTTGGCTCTATTATTGCCCTATGAAGTGAAGCTATGAACTGATACTAGTATGAGTGTGTGTTGTATGAGATGGATCTTGAATCCCATGAATGCTTTGTAATTTGACAATGTGATGTGGATATTTGAGTATTTTCTAGAATTTAGATCACTCTTGGCCAATCAAAAAATGTGGAGATTAGGATTATATGAAAGCCACTCGAAAACTAGGAAATAGGCTTATATGGGAGCCACTCAAGAATGATGCCAACCACCTGTAGATGGAATAAGGTATGAAATTATTGCAAATACATAGGTAATGTACTAAACTTGAAAATAAAATAAGTCAAATGTGTTACACATAATTGATTAGAAGTCCAATCAATGGTGTTTGTAACATAGATTTTGATCTAGAAGTTATACAAACTGCCATATGTAAAACTAGAAGTGAGAGCCATCATGTCACGCATGATGCCCCTATATCTATATTATTTTAGAAAAACTATACTAAAACTATTGATTCTAAATTGAACTATTGCTGACAAAATTGTAACTATACTTACTTTTTTGTCTATTTTTGGAAAATCTAGTTTTTTACTATTTAGACAAGAGCACCAAAATAAGACACCATACTATCTTGCACTATAGTCCAAATTTGGTTTTCTTTTATTATGTTGATTATAAATAATATAAAGTAATTTTCACTATCTATCTGGTCTATTCTACATGGTTTAAACTTTGGTTGTTGTTCTAGGTGTTTTGAAAGTGGATTTTTAACTGGTTAGAGGCTTTGATCTTTGTGATATAAATCCCTATTTGTTACCCACTCTTCTAAGTGTAGGAATGAAGAACCTAAAATGACTATCCTTAGAATAAATATCCCTAAAATTGTGTTATGCTATGAAAATACATGATATATCAATGATAATTGAAAAGATATCTCAAGATATAACATAGTTTGTAAGGGAAATTGGTAGAGGGGTATGCTTAAATAGATGTAACAATGTAATAGTGTGTGTAATATACTAAATTAAAACAAGAAATGTTAGTTTTTAGTTGTTAGTTATCAAAGAAGGATGAAGCATGATGTCCATCATGGCATTTAAGAAAGCAAGATAATGCATGACGTGGATCATGGCATTACAAACAATTGAGAAGCAATCAAGCAACAAGAACACAAGGCAAGAAGCAAGAAGCGTACAATAGTGGCCAAGGGGCCAGAAAACAAGGGACATGGTAATATGTCACTAAAAGTAGAAATAAATCATAAAAGGCATCTTCAAATGCCACATACATATAAAAATGAAACAAGCAAGGTTGGCATAAGGGCCATAGACGAGTAGAAGCAAAGAACATTGGAAAATGTCCTAAGGCACACACAAGACATAAAATAGGAAATGAGAAATGCAATCATATCTAGATACACAAATAAATAAAGGAAAGCATGTAAATACTAGAAATACAATTGCATCTAACTAATCAAAGAAATAAGTGAAAGTATGCAAGAGATGTAGTACAAGACTAGGTATATGTTAAGAAATACACAAGTGCTATATACTAGTGAGTGTATGAATGACATAACCTGGATGGTGTAGTCATGTAGAAGATGCCTACAGTAGGTAGATATATTGATATGTGTCTTAAATGTATGAAGTAGGATTCCCCCTTAATAGGTAGAGTGAAACAATCAAGGATATGGATTTCACTACACACACTCAAATAAGATCAAGTGAAGCATGGTAATGTAGATAAATTGACAAACTATATCATAAAAAAACAAAATGTAAGTCTAGCATTGTAGTGAAAATTTAAAGCATGGATAATGTATACAATTGTAATGTTTTTGGTATTTTTGATTTATGTGAATGTTTTTGGATTTTTGATATATTTTAATTTTTTTGGATTTTTTGGATTAAGCTATATACAATAAAGTATTATGATATTATGTACAATAAATAATAAGAAACTATGTACAAGTAAGGAAAAAGAAACTATGTACAAGTAATTCTAAAAAATTATGTACAATATAATGTGTGAAATGCTATATATAGAATCTGGATAGATGCATAATATTCATTGGATTTTTTAGTTTATTTCCTTTAAGTGAGGCTAGAATATACAATTTAAGTCTAATATTTTTATTAATAATGTATGGACCTAACCAATTTAGTTTGAATTTTCATTTGACTTCTTCTTTGGCATTGGCATTGAGAAGATTTTCTTTAAGAACGAGATCATTACCTTCAAATTCTCTAGCATGAACTCATTTTTTATAGGATCATTATATTCATTGATGGTAGATTCTAAGATGTTCTACTACTTGAATGTGTGTATGCTTTAATTGTTTAAGCTGGTGTAGATGATTTTCATGATACTAGTCATTTCTAAGAATACCTTTAAGGGAGACACAAAGAGATGAAATTTATAATTCTAATGGTAAAATTATTTTTGTGCCATAAATGAGTGAATAATGAGTGGATCTTATGGGTGTATGAATATTTATGCAATATGCCTATAATGCAAAGACTAGTTAATTATGCCAATCATCTCTGAATTTGGTCACTATTTTGATTAGAATGTTGTTGTTGGTTTTATTTGTAGCCTCTACTTGACCATTTCCTTATGGGGTAGTATGGAGTGGAGAATGTGTGGTTAATATTATATTTTTTTAAAAATTTCTTGACATTTTTGTTCTTGAATGATGTTTTATTATCCAAAATGATAGCTATGGGTAGGCTAAAGCATGAAATAATGTGAGTCATGATGAAGCTACAAATGTCCTCCCCTATGGTAGATTGAAGTGGAATGGCTTGCACCCCCTTGGTAAAGTATTATGTAGCTATGATGATGAACTTATGCCCATCAACAGATTTAGGGTTAATTTTTCTAACAAGATCAATTTCCCATAACTTAAATGGCCATGGAGATACAGTAGGTTGCAATTATTATGATGGTACATGTTGTAGGTTACTAGGTCATTAACATTTATCACATAGTTTTGCATATTTTATGAACATTTATCTTTCATGGTGGGCTAATAGTACCCTTATTAAATTAATTTGTGTGGCATGGCCTTTCCACTAAAGTGACCACTAGACTCACTAGCATGTATCTATGTAAGAGTAATTTTGGCTTCTATTGAATTCAAGCATCGAAGTAATTTTCCATCAAAGGATCGCTTAAAAAGGTCTCCACCAATAGAGTGTTTATTTTATAACTTGCATTTATCATTTCATGAAAAAGTATTTGGTGTAATGTATTTTTTTATAAAGTTATAAATATCAAAGAACCACTCTGGATTTGTGGAACCACGTGTAGTGGATAAAATGTAAGAGGTAATCAAATCTAAGCTGGAAATTAATGGTGATTGTAAGCATTTAGTTATGAAAATAGCTTGATCATCATTAATTTCAATATAAATCAAGGATGTGGCACTTACCATTCCATCTACATGTTAGTTATCTTCTATTTGTATACTTTGTATAGAAAAGTAGTTAAACTGAGATGATAAACATTGTAACATGTTGTAGTATGGGATAAGATGTTCTTCTTTTGTCTGATAGACATCATTGAATTGATTGACCATAAGTTGTGAATCATCAAAGACTTAAATAGATCTAATTTGAAGAGACTGGGAAAAAAATAAGCCTAAGATAAGTGCTTCATATTCTATGGTGTTATTGGTGCAGGTAAAGCTTAATCGATATGCAATAGGAATTGTGTGACTAGAAGGGTCAACAACTACAATACCTACCCCTATTGTAGATGCACATTGAGAACCATCAAATAACATGGTCCAAGTGTTGGAATGAGTATAATAGGTATTAAAATAATCTCTAAATATGTCATTAATATGATTGGTGTATAGGAGTGGTATGGTTGCCAAATGGTCCATAATGATTTGGCCCTTTATTAATTTTTAGAGAACTATCTTTAAGTCAAACTCTATTCATAACATGACCCATTTTATGATGCCACCAGAGAGATTTGATTTTTATATTATAAACTTAAGGGATCTACTTTTTTGATAACCCGAGTCTCATTATTGACCATGTAATGTCGAAGTCTTTTGTGGCAAAAACTAATGCTAGACATAGTTTTTCTATTACAAAATAATTTTTTTCATAATCAACCAATGTGTGATTAATGTAATAAACTACTTGATTGGTATTTTGATAATTATTTTGTGCTAAGGGTGCTCCTAATGCATGATATGTTGCTAATATATATAGTAGGAAATGCCTATCAGGGACAGGTGGTACTAAAATAAGTAGATTAAGAAGATATTACTTAATTGTATCAAATCTTTCTTAATAGGCTTAGTCCCAAAAGAAATTTGTATCTTTCTTTAATAATTAGGTGAATGATTGAGTTTTATTAGAAAGTTGAGCTATAAAATGATAGATTGTTTAGATCTTGCCTTGTAAGGATTGCAGTTGTTTTAACTTTGTGGGAGGTGGCATGTCGATAATTTCTTTATCTTTCTTAGGGTCAACCTCTATGCCATGTTTTGAAATAATGAAACCTAAGATTTTGTCTATTGTAACTCCAAAAACACATTTCTTTAGGTTTAATCAAGCATTATATTATCTAAGTTTTTGAAATATATTGTGTAAATCAATAGCATGATGTTGTCATTATTTGGATTTAGCTAATATGTGATCAACATAATCCTCAATAGTATGGTGAATTGAGTCATGAAAAATATACATCATAGTATACTGATATGTGGCTCCAAAATTTTTTTATACAAAGGGCATGATAATGTAATAAAATATACCCCAAGGTGCTATAAAAGATGTTCTCTCTTGATCTTCTTTGGCAATTTTGATCTAATTTTATCCTTAAAATCCATCTATAAATGATAACATTTCATAATTGGTTGTGGAATCTACGATCATGTCAATTTTAGGTAAAGGTAAATCATCTTTTGGGCATACTTTATTTATCTCAAGAATCATAACAACACCGAATTTATCCATTAGGTTTTACCATGACGACTATATTAGAAACCCAATTAGGGTGTGCTACTAGTATAATAAATCCAACATATAAGAGGTGTTGGATCTCATATTTAACTAAGAGAGCCACCTTAGGATGTATTTTGAATTTTTTTCTTAACTAGGTTAACATCTAGGTATAAAGTAATTTAATGGATTGCAATAGATGTATCAATTCCTAGCATATTTGAGTAAGACCAAGTAAAGACTTCTATAAAATCTATTAAAGTTTGACAAATATCTATATATTCTTCCTTTAATAGGGTAGTGAATAATAAGACAATGCAGGGATCTTGATCAATTCTAAACTTAAAATTAACTATTTCCTTGTTAAGTAATGTGGAATGATCTAGTGTGTATAGGGTTGTAGAAATAGTATCATCTGAATCAATTGGTATGTCTTGGGGAGAATCTAGATTTTATCTAAATTATGCATGGGAATTTGTGTGATGAGGAAATTTATTTTTATGATATCAAGATGGGAAGTCCTCATATGCTCTAAGAAATTATAAGAAGGACTCATTGTTAGAGAATCCATATAATGTGAACATATCTAGTGAAACTATGTCATGAATGAGATCAAGATAGATAAATGATAATGGTCAAGTATGGTTAATGGTGTGGTCTACCAGTGTAATGGGTGGAAAAAAATTTATAAGCCTTAAATCAATGGAAGAAGGTTTATCATGAAGAAGGTTAAGTTGATATCCTAACCCTTAATTTCCATGTTGTGTTTGTGCCTCGAGAGGATTGATGATTCCTTGTTCATTCTTTCTAAGACCTTTGCCATGATATCCCATCTTATCTTATACATTTGAGTATAAAAGGGGATGTAAACTAGTGATTTGATATTGATGTTAGTACAAAACATGGAATCTTCTGATGTGTTGCATGGTTTGAGGATACCCTATGAGCAATAGGTTGTGTAGGTATATTACCAAGATTAAAGTCTGGAATATAATTCTATGGATATTAGGCAACCTATTAGTATTTAAAAGGTTCATTATCTATTGGGAATGTGCATATGTAGCCTTTATGACTAAGTTTTAGACAAGCATGGAGTGTAGAAAAGACTACATACATATCATGAATCCAAGGCTTACCAAGTAATAAATTATAATTTAGGTCATTTGTCATTACTTGGTAGGTAGTTGGTAGTGTCTTAGGTCCTAAAGTAATATTGGGTGTTATTCGACCCATGACTTTCCATAGAATGTTGTTAAAACCTCTTATGTTCATATTTGAATGGTCTAGATCTTGAGGTTGTATATTAAGACATTTAAAAAAAGAAATTTTGCAAATGTTGAGTCCTAAAATATTATCAAATAACACTCTTTTTACCCCTACATCATTAATTCTTAATTGGATATATAGAGGTAGATGTTGTTCAATGATGTGGCATGGGGGTAAATCTTCTTTCTGAAAGGAAATATGCCCTTCAATCCATTGTATTATGTTGAGGATACAGGAAACATAAGTTTTTTTTGCTAAAATAAGAATTCTAGTATTATGAAGGGATGTAAATAATATATCTTTGTAACCATCGAATTAATGAAGGAGCTTGAGAACTAAAACTGTATTGAAAGGGGTGCTAACCTATCCATGGGTATAATCAGCCTACCTATCTTTATAAACTTGGGTGATAACATGTACCACATGATCTACTATAGGCATAGAGATTCTAGTAGGTGAGGGACAAGATCTAGATGTACCAATTTTGAAGGGAGGAGGGATAGATATCAATACTAGTGTTTGCTTGTGTCTAATAGTGATATGGAAATACTCAAAATTAGCCAATGAGTTTATATGAATTTAAGTATAAATCATGTATGTGGAATGAAATGCATGAAATTTGAGTTACAAGTTGTATCAATATGCTTATAAAGAGAATTCCAAATGAGAGATAGGAAGCAAGGGATAGAGAGCATGGAATTGTGCATTAATGTGTAAAGAACTTTGATATGTACTATGATATATCTAATATTTGTATCAAGATAAACTTGAAAAAATTTCCATGTGAGAGATGAGAATCAAGAAATGAAACCTTGTATTAAATACAAGTTAACATTGCTTTGAAGGAGAGGTATTTTACTATGTTTAACAATAACTTTCTTCATATCATCCCATATTATGAAAATTAAGCATGAAAGGGAAAGAATGAAGCTTTGTATTAACATATGGTAGACTTCATCATTCATGTACATGATAATATTGATTATGGTATCCTTATTATTTTCAATAAATTTTTTGAAATAAATGAGATATATTTTTATTTTTATGTGAAATCTGATATTAGATGTAAGGTGATACCTCAAAAGCAAGGAGGCCTAATATATGTAACTAAGGTTTTGGAAAATGATATTTTTAAAAATTACTATGGAATTTTAATAATTAATGTGAATTTATGATTTAAATACTAGGTAAAAAATTAGAAATTTTTTTCCAAAATTTGCAAGAAAATTTTCTAAGGGTTTTTAGGGTTTTTGTGCACAAAAGAACCTAGTAAATTCAACTAGGGTTTGGAATAAATGATTTTGAAAATTAATAAGGTAAATTGAAAAATTATATGTTAATTTATAATTTAAAATATGTAGGAAAAATTAGAAAATTATTAAAAAATTCAACAAGGAAGGGTTTATGGGGTTTTATGCACAAACAAAGTAAGTCAGGTTCAATAAATGATTTAACAGTTTTTGAAATATTAGAGTCTTATTCCTAATTTAGTTAAGGGTTTGGGTTTACTAAATCAATCAATGATATTAAAATAATTTAACCACTATTTTATATAATTTATTTATATTTTAAAGCTTTCTATAAATAACAATAAATATGTAAAAAATAAGACAGCTTAAAATAAATTGAAATGATTATTGTAGGGTCTGATATTGGTTGTGAAAAAATGGAACAATGTCATAAGTCATGATCTAGATTTTGTTTTATGAAAGGTGTGGATTACCAAAATAAGACACCCTAGAGTTCAATGTTATTGTCCTCTTCTACCACTATTATCCAAACTACTCATAGAGACCTCAATTTTCTAGGTTTTATTCACTATCCCTGTGTGAGCCTACCTATGAAATCTTGACTACTAAAAGTCTAAAAAAGTCCTTGTAGATCTGATTTAATTTTCAAACCCTAGAATTCATTGTGCTTTAATAAAACTTTGAGAAACAAGGGGGGTTTAGTGTGTATAAGATGCACTAAACATGAATCTAAACCCCTTATGTGAGCATGCTACCTATATACTAATACTCCAAAGAGGGGTCAAGACATATGTAGTTCTCTCACTTAATGTGATTTATGTAATAGTGTAATGTTGATGTAAAAATTCTAAACTAGGTGTACTTGATGTGGATAGGAATTGGTGTGAGGATTTGGATACATTTTTAGCTATTTTAGATGGTTGTATGCAGAGAATAGGGAAATTTGCCTTAGTGGTTTTATTTGTATTCTTGATTTCATTGTAATATTTTCCAACCTCTTTCTAAATAAACTTTAAATGGGATTTTATATAGATCTCTTGGTCATGGGTTAAATGTATTAATATTGGGATGACAGGATGAAGGATAGGAACTGAAAGGAAATAACTATTGGAGCTCAAGATGCAAATGGTCAAGAGTGACAAAATAGGACACCCTAGGGTAAAGTGCTATAATCAAATATGGTCACTTATATCCTATAGGTGTGGGACTTAGGGGATAGGATTGGCCTAGGAAATGTTGCCTAGCTGAGGTGGAATGACCATTTGGAAATCTCAGAATGATTAGGAATAAGCAAAAGGGTGTGTAGAAAGGTCATGAGAGCATTCATGAAAAACCTATGGATTGGGTGTCACAAGCCACACTCAAGCTACCAATTTTTACATTTTATATGACTATAGATGCATTATGACAAATGTGCATAAAGCTCAAATCTTTGGATTTTAAATGCATTCAAAACCACTCAAGTTCTCAATACACATTATTCAAATTTCAATGTTGTTATGTATTATGAGAAATGTGTGTAAATATCAAATCTTTTGATCTTAAATACATTCAAAACCATTCAAGTTCAAATATCCCATTATTTGAGTTTTAAAGTTGTGTTTCATTATGAGAAACATGCATAAATTTTGAATATTTGGATCTTAAATGCATTCAAAATTGTTCAAGTTCCCTATCACATTAGTCAAATTTCAAAGTTGTAATGCATTGTAACAAAAATGCATAAATTTCAAATATTTAGATCTTAAATGCATTCAAAACCACTCATGTTCTTGTATCACATTCCTTTAATTTTAATGATGGAATGCATTATGATAATCATGCATAAAGTTCAAATCTCTAGATCTTCAATGCATTAAAAACCACTCAAATTCCCATATCACATTGTTTGAATTTCAAATTTGTGATGAAATATGAGAAATGAACATAAAGTTTGAATCTTTAGATATTAAACTTATTCAAAACTACTCAACTTCCTATATCACATTGTTCAAATTTCAAAGTTACGATGCATTGTGATAAATGTTCGTAAATCTCAAATCTTTGGACCTTAAATTCATTAGAAACTACTCAAGTTCCTATATTACATTATTTAAATTTAAAAGTTGTGATTAATTTTGAGAAACATGTATAAATTTCAAATATTTGGATCTTAAATGCATCCAAAACTACTCAAGTTCCCATATCACATTATTCAAATTTAAAAGTTGTGATGCATTATGAGAAATGTGCATAAAGTTTAAGTCTTTGGATTGTAGATCTTAAATGCATTCAAAACCCCTCAAGTTCCCCTAACACATTGTTCGAATTTAAAAGTTATGATGCATTATGAGAAACATGCATAAAGTTTAAATCTTTGGATCTTAAACACATTCAAAACCACTCAAATTATGTATCACATTGTTTGAATTTTAAAGTTATGATGTATTATGGGAAATGTGGATAAAGTTCAAATCTTTAGATCTTAAATGTATTCAAAACTAGTGAAGTTCCCCTATCACATTTTTCAAATTTCAAATTTGTGATGCATTATGAAAAATGCACATAAATTTCAAATCTTTGGTTCTAAAATAAGTTCAAAACCACTCAAGTTTCCTTATCATATTTATTGATATTCAAATTTTTGATGGATTATGAGAAACACAAAACAAGTTTAAATATTTATATCTTAAATGCATTAAAAAACACTCAAGTTCCCATCTCACATTGCTTAGATTTCAATGTTGTGATGCACTATGAGAAATATGCATAAAGTTTAAATCTTGGAATCTTCAATACGTTCAAACCTACTAAATATCCCCTATCACATTGTCTAAATTTCAAAGTTTCAATGCATTATGACAAACATGCATTAATTTAAACAATTTAGCTCTTAAATGCATTCAAAACCCCTCAATTTCTTATTCACATTGTTCAAATTTCCAATTTGTAATTCATTATGAGAAAGAAGCATAAATTTCAAATATTTGCATCTTAAATGCTTTGAAAACTACTCAAGTTCCCATATCACATTATCTGAACTTTGAATTTGTAATGCATTATGAGAAATGCACATAAATTTTAAATATTTAGATCCTAAATGCATTCAAAACCACTCAAGTTCCCCTATCACATTGTTCAAATTTCAAAGTTGCAATACATTATGAGAAATACACATAAATTTTTAATCTTTGTATCTTAAAAGAATTTAAAATCACTCAAGTTCCTATATCACATTATTCAAATTTCAAAGTTGTGATGGATTATGATAAATGCATATAAATTTTGAATATTTAGATCTTAAACTTATTCAAAACTACTCAAGTTCCCCTATCACATTGTTTGAATTTCTAAGTGGAAATGCATTAGAAAAAACATGCATAAAGTTCAAATATTTGGATTTTAAACTCATTCAAAACCAATCAAGTTCCCCTTTCACATATTTCAACTTTTGTGATGCATTATGAGGAATGTGCATAAAGTTTAAATTTTTGGATCTTAAATGCATTCAAAACTGCTCATTTCCCATGTTACATTATTTAAATTTCAAAGTTGTGATGCATTATGAGAAATGTGAATAATGTTTAAATATTTGGATCTTAAATGTGTTTAAAAGCACTCAAGTTCCTATATCACATTATTTGAATTTCAAAGTTGTAATGCATTTTGACAAATGTGCATAAAGTTTTAATATTTGGATCTTAAATATGTTCAAAACCACTCAAGTTCCCATATCACATTATTTAAAATTAAAAATTGTGATGAATTAGGAGAAATTCTCATAAAATTCAAATCTTTGAATGTTAGATGGAATAAAAGCTGCTCAAGTTCCCCTATCACATTATTTGAATTTTGAAAGAGAAACATGCATATTATAGCTTAAGAGAAGCTAGACCATCATTGCACATCATGCAGATATGAATGAACTAGCAAGTTTATGTATTTAATATAGGTTTCTAAAAAATTCAAATTAGGTAATATTATTTCATGGATATGTTGTCTATAATGAAAAGAAGGTACCCTAAAGATTTAGACTCTTGAAGTGTTCTATAGCTCAAGTTATAAGCCTTCAAAGTTTATTTTATAGACTATGATGGGCCAATGATCATCAAGTTTAACTATGTTGAAGTCTGAGGTCAAATAATCAAGATATATCTAATTGTGAGCATTCAATTGGATCTAAGATCAATGGTGAGTGTTTAATCAAATTGGATAATGATCTAACAAGGTGTGTGATCTTGTTAGTTATGATATAATGGTACATATTTATTCAATATGCCAAAGGATGCTTGTAAGATGCATGGGGATGCCAAGTGGTGGGAGATTATTGGAATTAATTTGTTAATGTATGTAGAAGGCATCTGGGACTACCAAGTAGAAAGATCATGGAAGCATAGATCAATGATCAATGGTGAGTGATGCAAGATAAATATCAGGTTACTTTAAGAATATCAATGTTGTGTATTTATCTAAATTTGTTAGGGATCATGAGATGAGGTTAAAGTGTTAGATGTTTAATATTTGCTTAGTGACTATTAGAATTTGAATATTCAAATTAATGAGGGAAAACTAGTGCTCATTTTTTAAGCTATATATTTTGATCCAGGATGAATTTCTTGATGCAATAAAAAGAAAAGTTGGTATAGGACTTCAAGGTGCATCTAGAGAATCTAGTTAGAAGGTCTGAATGTTTGTATAGAATAATGTTTGAATTTTTTTACTTTATAAGAAAAGTTTTTTGGCAAGAATAATCACCTAAATATGTCTTAGAGGTCATACAGAGTGGACCCATATACTTGAAAGTGATATTGTGTTCTTAATTTTCTTGATATAGTGTTAGAGGGGAAATAGGTATTCATGAGACCTTTAAGGGTTACTAGGGCATAATTGAAAGGTGTAGCTACTTAAGTGTGACCCATGGATGTTATGGAAAATTTTGGAGGATTGTATTAGGCTATAGAGATGTCTTAAAGGGTGAAGCCAATTATTATGGGTGACCTAGAAGTTGATATGCATGAAGATTTTATAAATAGTGCATACCAAGGTAATGGTTTATAGATTTGAATGTGGAAGAATTAAGAGATAAAAATATAGAGACAAAGGAAAAATATTAGAGATAGTGTGCTTAGTGGATGGACTTAAGTAAAGAGGAGAGTAAAGATGAGAAAAGAAGCCCAAAGTAATCCAAAAGGGGTGTTTGGAAGCATTGTTTGTATGAGAAAGTTTGAATATGTGTCATAAGTTGAAATAAAGGTGTTAAACATTATTCATAAAATAAAATTGATCTAAAATTAGAGTTTAGGACTTGTTGATTTCATAAGGTGTTGTGTGGTTTCTCAACATCTATAACAAGTAGGTGTTTATTCATACTTAGGGGTGGGTACTCCTTGTGAATTGGGTGTTTCACTAAAAGGTCTCATGTTTATGATTATATATATTATAGGATAATTATTCCATGTGTTTAAAATATTGAGAGTGGTTTTTATTCCTTAAGAGGATTTCTTATGTATATCTTGTGTTATATGTTTGATCTTGCATCATCTTGCTTATTCATTATTATGAACATCTTATATGTTTTATGAATGTTTGTGGTCATTTATTAGGAGTTTAAAAGGATTGAATTTTAAGTTTGAAATATCTTATATCATTGATTCACCCTTCCTATCAGTGATTATACCTCTAATAATTAATATCACAAGAGGACCTTCATTACAAGTTTAACCAATTTAAGGTGATCCAAGGTACAAAATGGTAAGTCAACAGATGCAATATTTTTATACAAATCAAGCACCATTATTTAATAGGTCAAATTATTTTTTCTATAGTATAAAGATGAGGACACAAATCATGTCTTTAGGGTTTGGTATTTGGTAATCTATAATGGATGGTTACACTACACCAACTACTCCTCTAGCTAGTGTTACTAACTAAAAAATTGAGTGAGAATAATTTCAAAGCTATGAATGTTATTATTTGTGGTATATCTAAGGCTAAGTTCACCAAAGTGATCCATTGTAAGTCTACCAAATAAATTTAGGTCAAATTATAGACTATCTATGAAAGAGACTTTAAGGTAAAATTACCTAAGTTGCAAACCTATCAAAGGAAATTTGAAGGTCTAAAAATGAAGAAAGAAGATACTATTCATCCTATATTATAATGGTTGATGAGGTGTTAAATATTATTATAGCTCTTGGAGAGGTGATTAATGAAGCTACTATAGTATAGAAGGTATTAAGGACTCTTAAACTCAAGTTTGATTCAAAGATTTCAACTATAGAAGAACGTCACGATCTCACTCAAATGAATATAGATGAATTGCAAGGCATCTTTACTTCTTAAGAGGTAAGATTTGATGAGGATAGACCTCCTAAGAAGAAATTATCCTTCAAGGTGATTAAGGAGACAAAATCCAAGTAGAACGAGTTAAGTATTGAATATTTTGATCATAATGAAGATCAACTTGAAGCCATGAGTGAAATAAAATTGAATGTACAATTAGGTAAGTGTGAATAAAAACTTCCTTTCAAATGTTTTTCATATGGTAAAGTTGGTCATTTTATAGCTATATGTCCAAGTAGAGATAACTTTGAACATAAAGAAGCTCATAAGGAATCTCATGAGGATGAACATAAGGCATATAAGGGTCCTAACAAGTAAAAAAAGTTATTCAAAAATCAAAATGGAAAGAAGAAATCATACAAAGGTAATAAGAGCCTTTACCATGAAGAAGATAGTAACTCATCTATCGAAGAAGTAAACACATCTAACAGTGATGATTCTTTTTATAATAAGGACAAGAAGACATTATTCATGGATTTTAGTGATGATGAAGGTGAATGTTCTTTAAGCGTAATTGTTTTGGTAGAGATAACACAGAGGAAGAAGATGAGAAAGTCACTCTTGAAGATAAATATCTATATACTATGGAAGAAATGAAGATACTACAAATAAAGAACATAAGATAAGATTCTTTGATCAAATATTATGAGGATCAAATTGGAATTTTTGGAGGAAGGCTTAGTAATGAAGTCAATGAGCATGATGAGATCAAACAACAACTTAAAACTCAGGTTTTTAATCTTAGTGAAGAAGTAAAGAGTAAGGATGAAGAGTTTATCATGTATCAATCAGAGATATATTCTTTGTAGATGAAAATAAATCATGCTATAATCAAAGATACAACTGATGATTTAGAAAATAAGGATGAATTGATGATTTCTCTTGAATATATAAATATTGAGAAGAAAAATAATAAATATATGATGTCACAAATCAATGACTATAAATAAAAATCTAGTGTGTTTGAAGCAAGATTAAATGATGACACTAGTGAATATGAGATATTGTCAAGCATCTCAATAGTTAGCTAGAACTATATCTATAAGCCTAAAACCCAAAGAAGATGACTACTTAAGGTATGTGATTGAAATTGAGTCATTAAAATCTGAGTTAGACAAGGCTTATTATAAGGTAAAGTCATTTATAAAGTTTCAAAAGAGCTAAAATGATCTTGATAATATTCTACGTAGTTAAAAGATTTAAGTGATAGAACTAGTATTGGATAAGAAAAGAACAAAAAAATATGACTCAAGACAAGATAAAGGCTGATGAGAACAAGGATAATCAAACTTTGAAGATAAATCATCAATCAAGGAAAGAAGGTATTGGTAGAATGAATAGAAATTAGATCAGACAACCAAATGCTATGAGGTATGCAAATTTCAATGGTCATTATTACTCTTACAATCAATTTGGTCATAAGTCAAATATTGTAAAAGATCTTTAAGGAATGAATTTGCATGGAATTATGATAAAAATAATGATAAACATGAAGAGCATCATAACTCATTATAGTCAATAAGTTCACAAGGAAAGAATGATCTTTTGCTACAAGCGTCAAGGATTTGGTCATATTACAAATGTTTGTAATATTTTCATCAAGAGACCAAATGATCAATTACATAAACAAATTCATAAAACTTTAAGGAATCATAATACATCTAAATCAAAATCTATGTACAATCTGAGAAACCTCATTTGTTTCAAATGTCATCAGAGGTCACATAGTAAGGTTCTACAAGAATGATCAGTATTCTACTTTAAAAATTGTCAATCCTAACATGAAGAAGAGTCATAGCGAATGGAGGCCTAAGTAGGTAAATGAAAAATAGGCTCAAAATGGATTATTTTCCATGATAGAATAGGCAACAAGGTCAAGTATAAAGTAACAATCCTTATCTACCCAAATGGACAAAAAAATCAAGCATGATTATGAGATAAAAGAAAAGAATAAGATTAAAAACTCATTCAAAGATAATAAAAAGATGAGGAAGGATTGCAAGTCAAGTAAGAGCATGGAAATATGGGAATATCTTGATTTTTGGGATCTTTATTCCCTTTATGACAAGTGGGTGTCTCTACCTATTATTCCTAAGAGACATTTGTCAAGAGTGGAAGCAAGTGTGTGTGCTCTAAGTAATGATCAAAATGTCAATAATTACAAAGGTATGTTCTTTTCAATTTGATAATATGTAAGATGTGTTTGGCTAAGGGGTAGCTAACACAATTATCTTGAGTATCTTGAAGAAATATTTGCATGATGTAAGGGGGAACATATGTGAATATGCTTCAATCTTGATAGAAGTGTGAAGATGTCTACTACAATAGTGAATTCAATAATATTGACATGATGACTTGATCAAAACAAGTCATGGATTTTGACAAGGTATTGAATCTTCATGCATGAGCAAGGAAATAGTGAGTCTTTTAGGTAGATAGGTCTAAGGATCAAAAAATCCCAAGTTTAGATTGGTGTATGTCAAATAATAGATGACATGAGATGGATCTTGATGTTAGGGGTATCTTTCTAAGCTTTATGATTAGTTTATCAGGTCTAAGGATTAGAGAAGTCCAAGCTCAGATTAATGCATGTCAAAGGAAAATAATTAATTCATGTGATTAAAAGTATGTAAGTATCTTGAGCATCTTAAATAGTATTTGAATGCATACATAATGTTTAGGAATGACTTTTGGCATGTTGAGGAAGAGACCCTTTGTCATAAATGTCGAAGGGGGAGAAAAATCATAATCAAGAAGTTTAAATGAGTAAGAAGTCATTCTAAGGGTGTTTTACCATCAATGACAAAGGGGGAGATTCTTGGGCATAGTCATTGATGTCAAAAATAACATATGGTTATAGTGAATTAATGATAAAAAAAAGTTATGTTTGATAGCTTAGAGTGATATGGCACATTTTCATATTTGTAAGGATAAATAAGAAGTTGTGAGGCATTGATAGATGTCTTGGTGAAGTTATGGTGTGTCACTTGATCATTTAGAAATAGAAACATGAATCTTTTAGCTTGAGGGAAGCCATATTATCACTGCGCATCATGAAAATATTAATTAACCAATAAGTTTATGCACTCAAAAATTCAACTAAGGTTAAATGATTTCATGAAGATGTTGTCTATAGTGCCAAGAAGACACCCTAAAGATTTGAAGTCTTTAAGTGTTTTCTAGCTCAAGTTATAAACCTTTAAAGTTCATCTTATAGACCATGATGGGTTAGAGACTGTCAAGTTTAACTATGTCAAAGTCTGAGTTTAAATATTATAGGTAGATCTAACAATGAGCATTTAATCAGATCTAAGATTAATGGTGAACATTTAATCTGACTAGATAATGATATTATTAGTTGTGATCCAATGGTGTGTATTTAGTCAATATGTCAAATAATGCTCAGAAGACATGTGGGGCTACCAAGTGGTACGAGTTCATTGGAGTCAACTAGTCAATGTGCATAGAAGGCATGTGGGGCTACCAAATGACATGATCACAGAAGCACAAACCAATGATCAATGTGTGAGCAATGAAAGATAAAGACTAGGCTGCTCTAATAAGATCAACAATGCATATTTGTTAAAAGCTACTAGGGAACATGAGATGAGGTTAAATTTCTTGATGTTTAACATTTGTTTAGTGATTGTTCAAATTTGAATATTCAAATTAAAAAGGGAAAACTAGTACTCAATTTTTAAGCTATATCTTTTGATCCATAATGAATTTCATGATGTCATAAAAAGAAAAGTTGTAATGGACTTTAATGTGCATCTAAAGAATCTAGTTAGAAGGTTTGAGTGTTTTTACAATAAAATTTATGGAGATTAAAATTTTATTGTTTATTTGTTCATGGTGTTTCTATGTATAGAATAATGTTTGAGCAATTTGTGTTTTAGTAGAAAAGTGTTTTGGTAGGATTAATCACCTGAAGATGTCTTAAAGTTCATATAGAGTGGACCCATGTATTCAAAAGTGATCTTGTGTTCTTACTATTATTGATATAGTGATAAATGGGTAATAGGTGTCTATGAGACCTTTAAGGGCTACTAAGGCCTAATCAAAAGGTGTAGCTGCTTAAGTGTGACCCCATGGATGCTATGGTTGACCTTGAAAGATGGTATTAAGCTATGTAGATGTCTTAAGGCTTAAGTAAATTAATATGGCTAACCTAGAAGTTGATATGTGTGAAGACTCTATAAATAGTGGTGATTAAGGCAATGGTTTATAGAGATAAAAAGATAAAGATGAAGGAAAGAGATCATAGATAGTGTGCTTAATGGATTGACTAAAGTAAAAAGTAGATTGAGGATGAGAGAAGAAGCCTAGAGTGATCCAAAATGGGTGTTTTCATGCATTTATTATATGATCAAATTTGAGTATGTGTGATGAGTTTAAAGAGAGGTATTAAACATTATTTATCTAATCAAATTGATCTACAATCAGAGTTTAGGAGTTGTTTACTTCATAAGGTGTTGTGTGGGTACTCAACATCTACAAAAAGTGGGTGCTTCAATAAAAGGCCTCATTCTTGTGATCATCTTATAGGACAAGTAGTCTATGTGGTTGTAGGATTTATAATGGTTTTAATTCCACTTTCACATTGTTCAAATTTCAAAATTGTGATGGATTATGAGAAATGCACCTAAATTTCGAATCTTTGGATCTGAAACTGATTCAAAACTGCTCAAATTCCCGTAACACATTATTAAAATTTCAAAGTTATGATGTATTAATGGAAACACTTATAAAGTTTAAATATTTAGATCTTAAACATGTTCAAAACCAATGAAGTTCCTATATCACATTATTCAAATTTTAATGTTATGATCCATTATAAAAATGTGCATAAAGTTTAAATCTTTGGATCTTAAACATGTTCAATACCTCTCAAGTTCTTGCATCACATTGTTTGAATTAAAATTTGTGATGCATTATGAGAAAAATGTATAAAGTTTAAATCTTTGAATCTTAAACATATTAAAAACCACTCAAGTTCCCCTAACACATTGTTTGAATTTCAAATTTATGATGCATTCTTAGAAATGTGCTTAAAGTTGGAATCTTTAGATCTTAAGTGCATTCAAAACCACTCAAATTCCCATATCACATTTTTTTAATTTCAAATTTATGATGAATTATGAGAAACATCCATAAAGATCAAATCTTTTGACCTTCAATGTTTTAAAAACTGCTCAAGTTTCCCTATCACATTGTTCAAATTTCAAAATTGTGATGCATTATGAGAAATGCACATAAAGTTTGAAACTTGAAATCTTAAATGCATTAAAAACCTCTCAATTTCCCTATCACATTATTTGTATTTCAAATTTATGATGCATTTGGTAAAATGTGCATAAATTTCAAATCTTTGGATTTTAAACACGTTCAATACTGCTCAATTTCCCATATCACATTGTTCAAATTTCAATGTTGAGATGCATTATGACAAATGTGCATAAATTTCAAGTCTTTGGATCTTCAACTCATTCAATACCTCTCAAGTTACCCTATCACATTGTTCAAATTTTAAAGTTGTGATGCATTATGAGAAATGCGTATAAATTTCAAATCTTTGTATCTTAAATGCATTTTCATTATGCATTATGAGAAATTTGAATAAATTTTAATTATTTGGATCTATAATGAATATAAAACCACTCAAGTTCCACTATTACATTATTTGAATTCTAAAGTTGTGATGCATTATGAGAAACACATATAAAGTTAAAAAATTTGGATCTTAAATACATTAAAAACCACTCATGTTCCTATATCACATTATTTGAATTTTAAATTTGTGATGCATAATGAGAAATTCACATAAAATTTGAATCTTTGGATTTTAAATACATTCAAATCTGCTTAAATTCTTCTATCACATTGATTGAATTTAAAAGTTATGATGCATTATGATAAAGGCACATAAAGTTTGAATATTTGGATCTTAAATGTGTTTAAAACCACATAAGTTCCCCTATCACATTGTTAAAATTTCAAAGTTGTGATGCATTATAATAAATTCACATAAAGTTCAAATCTATGGATCTTAAACACATCTAAAATGACTCAAGTTCCCCTTCACATTATTCAAACTTCAAAGTTATCATGAATTATGATAAATGTGCATAAATTTTGACTCTTTGGATCTTAAACATGTTTAAAATGACTCAAGTTCCTATATTACATTACTTAGATTTCAATCATGATTTATGATAAATGCACATAAATTTTGAATCGTTGGTTCCTAAATGTATTCAAAACCATTAGAGAACTAAAATTTCAAAGCTGTGATGTATTATGAAAAATGTAGATGAATTTTGAATCTTTTGATCTTAAACATATTTAAAACTACTCAAGTTCCATTATCACATTATTTGAATTTTAAAATTGTGATGTATTATAACAAACACACATGAAGTTCAAAATTTTGGATCTTAAATGCATTCAAAACCACTCAAGTTCCCATTCACATTGTTTCAATTTCAAATTTGTGATGCATTATAAGAAAGCCACATAAAATTTGAATATTTGGATCTTAAACACATTCAAAACCACTCAAGTTCCCCTATCACATTGTTTAAATTTCAAAGTTGTGATGCATTATGAGAAATGTGCATAAAGTTTAAATATTTATATCCTAAATGTGTTCAATACCACTCAAGTTCCCCTATCACATTGTTTCAATTTCAAAGTTGTGATGCATTATCAGAAATGTGCATTGATGTTCAAATCTTTGGATCTTAAATGCATTTAAAATTATTCAAGTTCCCATATCACATTGTTTGATTTTCAAAGTTGTAACACATTATGACAAATACACATAAAGTTTAATTATTTAGATCTTAAACTCATTAAAAACCACTCAAGTTCCCATATCACATTGTTCAAATTTCAAATTTATTATGAACTATGAGAAACATACATAAAGCTTAAATATTTGGATCCTAAATGTGCTCAAAACCAGTCAAGCCCCCCTATCACATTATTTGAATTTCCAAGTTGTGATGCATTATGAGAAAAATGCATAAAGTTTGAATCTTTGGTAATTAAATGAGTTTAAAACTGTTCTTATTCCTCTATCTCATTTTTTAAATTTCAAAGTTATGATGCATTATGAGAAATATGCATAAATTTCAAATCTTTAGATCTAAATGCATTGAAAATTGCTCATTTTCCATATCACATTGTTTAAATTTCAAACTTGCAAAGCAATATGAGAAATGTGCATAAATTTTGAATCTTTAGATCATAAATGCATTCAAAACTACTCATCTCAAAGTTGTGATGCATTATGAAAAATGCATATAAAGTTTGAATATTTGGATATTAAATGCATTTAAAAACACTAAAGTTCACATTGTTTGAATTTCAAATTTTCTATTCATTATGAGAAATTAAGATAAATTTTGAATCTTTGTATCTTAAACATGCTAAAAAATTCTCAAGTTCATGTATCACATTATTTGAATTTGAAAGTTACGATGCATTATGAGAAACATGCATAAAGTTTGAATTTTTGGAACTTAAATACATTCAAAATCATTTAATTTCCTATATCACATTGTTTTAATTTCAAAGTTGTGATTTATTATGAGAATTATGCATAAATTTTGAATGCTTAAATTTAAATGCATTCAAAACTGCTCAAATTTTTGTGTCACCTTGTTCAAATTTCAAATTTATGATGCATTATGAGAAATGTAAAAAAAAGTTTGAATTTTCAGATCTTAAACATAATCAAAACTACTTATGTTCTAATATCACATTATTTTTATTTCAAGGTTATGATGCTTTACTAGAAATATGCATAAAGTTTGAATCTTTAGATCGTAAACATGTTCAAAACCACTCAAGTATATCACATTGGTCAAATTTCAAACTTGTGATGCATTATTATAAACACACATAAATTTCATATCTTCAGACCTTAAAAATGTTCAAAACCACTCAAGTTACTATATCACATTATTTAAATTTCAAATTTGTAATCCATTATGAAAAACATGCATAAAGTTCATATTTTTGGACATTAAAGGAGTTCAAAACTACTCAAGTTCCCATATCATTTTATTTAAATTTCAAAGTTGTGATGCAATATTAAAAATGTGCATAAAGTTCAAATCTTTATATCTTAAACAAGTTTAAAATCACTCAAGTTCCTATATCACATTATTTAAATTTCAAATTTGTGATGCATTATGACAAACACACAGAAATTATGAATCTTTGATTTTAAATGCATTCAAAACTTCTCAAGCTCCCATATAACATTATTCAAAATTCAAAGTTGTGATGCATTATGAGAAATACACAAAAATATTGAATCTTGGGATCTAAAACTCATTCAAAATTGCTTATGATAAACATGCATGAATTTTAAATATTTTGATCTTAAATGTGTTTAAAGTCACTCAAGTTTCCCTCTCACATTATTTAAATTTCAAAGTTATGATGAATTATGATAAACATGCATAATTTTTGAATGTTTGGATCTTAAATGTGTTCAAAATTGCTAATATTCTCATATCATAGTGTTCTAATTTCAAATTTGTGATGCATTAGGATAAATGCATATAAATTTTGAATATTTGGATCTTAAATTCAAATTGGTCAGGTTCCCCTATCACACTATTCGAATTTTAAAGTTGAAATGCATTATGATAAATGTCCATAAAGTTTGAATATTTATATCCTAAATGCATTCAAAGCTACACAAGTTCCCATAGCACATTATTTGAATTTCAAAAAATTTATTCATTATGATAAATGTGCATAAAGTTTAAATATTTAGATCTTAAACACATTCAAAACTACTCAAGTTCCCATATCACATTATTTGAATTTCAAAGTTGTGATTCCTTATGTGAAACACACATAAAATCCAAATATTTGGATCTTAAATGGGTTCAAAACTACTCAAGCTCCCAATCACATTGTTAAAATTTCCAAGTTGTGATGCTATGATAAATACACATAAAGTTCAAATATTTGGATATTAAATGCATTGAAAACCCCTCAAGTTCATTTATCACATTATTCGAATTTCAAAGTTGCAATGCATTATGATAAATACACATAAGTTCAAATCTTTAGATCTTAAATGCATTCAAAATTTCTCAAGTTCCTCTATCATATTGTTTAAATTTCAAATTTCTGATTCATTATGATAAAGGGGCATAAATTTTGAATAGTTGGATCTTACACACATTCAAAATCACTCAAGTTCCTATATCACATTTTTCAAATTTCAATGTTGTGATTCATTACAAAAAAAACACATAAATTTTGAATATTTGGATCTTAAAATCATTCAAAACTGCTCAAGATCCCATATCACATTGTTCAAATTTCAAAGTTAAAATGCATTATGTGAAACACACATAAAGTTCAAATCATTGGATCTTAAATGCATTCAAAAGCACTCAAGTTCCCGTATCACATTATTCATATTTCAAAGTTGTGATGCATTATGATAAATTCACATAAATTTTGAATCTCTGGATTTTAAATGAATTTAAAGATTTTCAATTTCTTGTATCACATTATTCAAATTTCAAAATTGTAATACATTATGAAAAATGCACATAAATTTTAAAACATTGTATATTAAATGTGTCAAAACTGCTCAAGTTTTCCTATCATAATTTTGAATTTCAAAGTTATGATGCATTATGAGAAATGGATATAAAACTCAAATATTTGGAACTTAAATTCATTCAAAACATCTCAAGTTCCCTTATCACATTGTTTAAATTTCAAAGTTGTGATGCATTATGAGAAACACACATAAAATTAGAATCTTTGGATCTTAAACTCATTTAAAACTACTCAGGTTCCCATATCATATTTTATGAATTTTAAAGTTTTGATGCATTAGGAAAAATAAGCATAAATTTCAAATCTTTAAATCTTAAATGCATTCAAAACCATTCAAGTTCCCTATCACATTGTTTTAATTTCAAATTTGTGATGCATTATGAGAAATGTGCATAAAGTTTGAATATTTAGATCTTAAATGCATTCAAAGCCTCTCAAGTTCCCATATAACATTGTTTGAATGTCAAACTTATGATGCGTTATGAGATAAATGTGAATAAAGTTTTAATTTTTGAATCTTAAACGTATTCAAAACTGCTCATGTTGCCCTATCACATTGTTCAATTATTAAGGTTGTGATGTATTATGATAAATACACATAAAGTTCAAATATTTAGATCTTAAATGCATTCGCAACCACTCAAGTTCCTGTATCATATTTTTCAAACTTCAAAGTTGTGATGTATTATGAGAAAAGGCATAAATTTCAAATTTTAGGATCTTAAATGCATTCAAAACCACTCAAGTTTCCATATCACATTGTTCAAATTTTAAAGTTATGATGTATTATGAGAAACATGTATAAATTTTGAATCTTTGGATCTTAAACATGTTAAAAATTATTCAAGTCCCCTATCACATTATTCAAATTTTAAAGTTATAATGCATTATGACAAATGCACATTAAGTTTGAATCTTCATATCTTAAATGCATTCAAAATTGCTCATGTTCCCATATCACATTATTCAAATTATAAGGTTGTAATGCATTATGATAAACATGTAGAAAGCTTAAATCTTTGGATCTTAAATGCATTCAAAACCACTCATCTTCTCGTATCACATTATTCAAATTTCAAATTTGTGATGCATTATGACAAAATCACATAAAATTTTAATCTTTGTATCTTAAACTCATTCAAAACTACTCAAGTAACCGTATCACATTATTCATTTCAAATTTTTGATGCATTTTGAGAAATGCACATAAAGTTCAAATCTTTGGATCTTAAATTCATTTAAAACTACTCAAGTTCTTGTATCACATTATTTAAATTTCAAAGTTACTATGCATTTAGAGAAATGTGCATAAAATTTAAATCTTTAGATCTTAAATGTGTTCAAAACCACTAATGTTCCCCTATCGAATTATTTAAATTTCAAAATTGTGATCCATTATAAGAAACATGTATAAATTTTGAATCTTTAGATCTTAAACATGATCAAAACTGCTAAGCTCCCATATCAAATTGTTCAAATGTCAAATTTTTGAAGCATTATGAGAAATGTGCATAGATTTAAAATCTTTAGATCTTAAACATATTCAAAACCACTCAAGTTCCCCAATCACATTATTCAAATATCAAATTTGCAATGCATTATGAGAAATATGCAAAAGTTCAAATCTTTGATTCTAAAATGCATTTAAAACCACTCAAGTTCTTTTATCAGATTGTTTTAATTTCAAACTTGCAATGCATTATGAGAAATACACATAAAATCTAAATATTTGGATCTTAAATGCGTTAAAAAAAACTCAATTTCCCATCTCACATTGTTCAAATTTCAAATTTGTAATGCATTATGACAAACATGTATGAAGTTAAAAATTTTAAATCTTAAATGCATTCAAAACCACTCAAGTTCTCATTTACATTGTTTAAACTTCAAATTTATGATGCATTATGAGAAAGATACATAAAGATCAAATCTTTGGAACTTAAATGCATTCAAAACCACTCGAGTTCCCCTATCACATTGTTCAAATTTCAAAGTTATTAGCATAATAATAAATGTGCATAAATTTTAAATTTAGGATGCTAAATGCATTCAAAACCACTCAAGTTCCCCTATCACATTGTTCAAATTTTAATTTTATGATGAATTATGATAAATGCACAAAAATTTCAAATCTTCAGATCTTAAATGTGTTTAAAATCACTCAAGTTACAATATAAAATAGTTCAAATTAAAAATTTATGATACATTATGACAAATGCACATAAAGTTTGAATCTTTAGTTCTTAAACTCATTCAAAACTGCTTAAATTCTCATATCACATTATTCAAATTTCAAAGTTATGATGCATTATGAGAAACATATATTAAGTTTTAATCTTTAGATCCTAAATGCATTCAAAACCACTTAATTTCCCCTATCACATTTTTAAAATTTCTAAGTTGCATTGTATTATGAGAAACATGCGTAAAGTTGAAATTTTTGGATCTTAAACACATTCAAAACCACTCAAGTTTCTCTATCACATCTTTCAAATTTCAAATTTACAATGCATTAAGAGAAATGCATATAAAGTTTGAATATTTGGATCTTAAATTCATTTAAAACCACTCATTTCTCATATCACATCATTTGAATTTAAAATTTGTGATGCATTATGAGAAATATGCTTAAATTTTAAATCTTTGGATCTTAAATATGTTTAAAACTACTCAAGTTCTCATATCACAGTATTTGAATTTCAAAATTGTGATGTATTTTGATAAATGAGCATAAAGTTTGAATATTTGGATCTTAAATGCATTCAAAACCACTCAAGTTCTCATATCACATTATTCAAATTTTAAAGTAATGATGAATTAGGTATATGCCTATACAGTTGAAATCTTTGAATCTTAAATGCAATCAAAACTAGTCAAATCCCACTATCACATTATTTGAATTTTAAAGTTCAAATGCATTATGATAAATATGCATATATTTCAAATCTATGGATCTTAAATACATTCAAAACTTCTCATTTTCACATATCACATTATTCAAATCTCAAAGTTGTGATGCTTTATGAGAAATACGCATAAAGTTTGAATGGTTAGATCTCAAATATATTAAAAAACACCACAGGTCCCCTATCACATTATTCAAATTTCAAATATGTTATTCATTATTAAAAATTTAGATAAATTTCAAATCTTTACACCTTAAATGTGTTCAAAACTACGCAAGTTCACATATCATATTATTTGAATTTCAAAGTTCTGATGCATTATGAGAAACACACATAAAGTGAATATTTGGGTATTAAATGCATTAAAATAGATCAAGTTCCTATATCAAATTGTTTAAATTTCAAAGTTGTGATGAATTATGAGAATCACACATAAATTTTGATTCTTTAGATCTTAAACATGTTTAAAACTGCTCAATTTCTTATATCACATTATTCAAATTTGAAAGTTGTGATGCATTATGAGAAATACAGATAAAGCTGGAATCCTTGGATATTAAACATGTTTAAAATAACTCAAGTTATCATATCACAATGTTTGAATTTCAAAGTTGTGATGTATTATCATAAACATGAATAAATTTTGAATGTTTGGATCTTAAATGCATTTAATACCACTCAAATTTTTGAATTACATTATTTGAATTTCAAAGTTTTGATGCATTATTAGAAACATGCATAAAGTTCATATCTTTGTATCTTAAACACATTCAAAACCACTTAAGTTCCCATATCACATCGTTCAAACTTCAAAATTGCATTGTATTATGTGAAACACACATAAAGTTCATATGTTTAGATCTTAAAAAAATTTAAAACCACTCAAGTTCCCATATCACATTATTCAAATTTCAAAGTTATGATGCATTACGAGAAACACATACAAAGTTGAAATCTTTGGATCTTAAAATCATTCAAAACTACTCAAGTTCATGTCTCACATTGTTTAAATTTGAAAGTTATGATGCATTGTAAGAAACATGCATAAATTTTAAGTCTTTGGATCTTAGTCACACTCAAAACTACTCAAGCTTCTTATACAGTGTTCAAATTTTAAATTTTTGATGCATTATGACAAACATGTATAAAGTTTGAATCTTTGGCTCTTAAATGCATTCAAAACAGCTCAAATTCTCATATCACATTATTCAAAATTTTAATTTATAATTATTTATGAAAAATGTACATAAAGTTTAAATCTTTGGATGTTAAATGCATTCAAAACTAATCAATTTCCCATATCTCATTGCTCAAATTTCAAAGTTGTGATACATTATGATAAATGCATATAAATATTGAATCTTGGATCTTTAACTCATTTAAAATTACTCAAGTTCCCATATCACATTATTGAAAATTCAAATTTGTGATGCATTATGAGAAACATGCATAAAGTTTGAATATTTGGATCCTAAATACATTCTAAACTACTCAAGTTACACTATCACATTATTTTAATTTCTAAGTTACAATTCTTTATGAGAAACATGCATAAAGTTCAAATCATTGGATGTTAAACATGTTCAAAAATTTTCATGTTTCCCTATCACAATTTTCAAAGTTATGATGCATTATGAGAAACTCCATAAATTTCAAATATTTAGATATTAAATGCATTCAAAACTACTCATTTCTTGTATCAAATTATTTGAATTTCAAAGTTTTGATGCATTATCAGAAAAGCGCATAAAGTTTGAATCTTTGGATCTTAAATGTGTTCAAAACTGCTCAAGATCTTGTATCACATTATTTTAATTTCAAAGTTACGATGAATTTTGACAAATTCACAAAAAGTTTGAATCTTTGGAACTCAAATCTGTTCAAAACCACTCAATTTCTTGTATCACATTGTTTGAATTTCAAAGTTGTGATGCATTAGGAGAAACACCCATAAAGATCAAATCTTTGAATGTTAAATGCAATCAAAACTACTCAAGTTCCCCTATCACATTTTTTGAATTTCAAAATTGTGATGCATTTTGAGAAATGTGCATAAAGTTTGAATCTTTGGATCTTAAACATAATAAAAACCACCTAAGTTCACATATGACAATGTTCAAATCTTAAATTTATGATGAAATATGATAAATGCGCATAGAGTTTGAATGTTTATATCTTAAATGCATTAAAAACCACTCAAGTTACCCTATCACATTGTTTGAATTTCAAATTTTCTATGCATAATGATAAATGCACATAAAGTTCAAATCTTTGGATCTTAAATACATTCAAAACTACTCAAGTTTTATGTATCACATTTTTTTAAATTTCAAAGTTGTGTTATATTATGAAAAACATGCATATAGTTTGAATCTTTAAATCTTAAATACATTCAAAACACATCAAGTTCCCCTATCACATTGTTTAAATTTCAAATTTGTGATG
Organism: Torreya grandis; assembly: GCA_037957365.1. NCBI lineage: Eukaryota > Viridiplantae > Streptophyta > Pinopsida > Cupressales > Taxaceae > Torreya > Torreya grandis. Next base: position 206,648 of record JARHVA010001394.1, read on the forward strand.
CATTATGTGAAATGTGCATAAATTTCAAATCTTTGGATCTTAAACACAGTCAAAACTACTCAAGTTCCCATATCACATTTTTCAAATTTTAAAATTATGATACATTATGAGAAAAGTGCATAAAGTTTGAATCTTTAGATCTTCAATGCATTCAAAATAACTCATTTTTCCTGTATCACATTGTTCAAAATTCAAAAGGTCATGATGCGTTATGATAAATTTGCATAAAATTTCAAATATTTGAATCTTAAACACATTTAAAAACCATTGAAATTACCTTATTAAATTATTCAAATTTCAAAGTTACGTAATGAATTATGAGAAACATGCACATAAAATTTAAATCTTTGGATCTTAAATATGATTCAAAACCACTCAAGTTCCCCTATCACATTGTTTGAATTTCAAATTTATGATGCGTTATGAGAAATTTACATAAATGTTAGAATCTTTGGATCGACAATGCAGTTAAAAACCTACTCAAGTTCTTGTATCACATTATTCAAATTTAAAAGTTACGATGCATTAAGAGAAACACATATAAAATGTCTGAATCTATAGATCTTAAATGCTGTTCAAAATTGACTCAAGTTCCCCTATCACATTGTTTAAATTTCAAAGTCATGATGAATTATGAGAAATATGCATAAAGCTCAAATATTTGGATCTTAAATGCATTCAAAACCATTCTAAAGTTCCACCTATTACATTATTTAAATTTCAAAGTTGTGATGTATTATGAGTAAATGTACATAAATTTCAAATCTTTAGATCTTCAACTTGCATTTAAAATCACTAAATTTACCACTATTACATTAGTTTGAATTTCAAAGTTGTGATTCATTATGAGAAACATATATAAAGTTTAAATTTTTGGTTCATAATTGTATTTAAAAGCTACTCAAGTTCTTGTAGCACATTGTTCAAATTTCAAAATTGTGATGTATTATGAGAAACATGACATAAACTTTGAATGTTTGGATTTTAAACTCATTCAAAACTATTCTCAAGTTCCCTATATCACATTATTTAAATTTTAAATTTGTGAATGCATTATGAGAAATGTAGTACAAAGATCAAATATCTAGATATTAAATCACATTGAAAGGTGCTTAGATGTTCTCAACTATCACATTATTTGAATTTCAAATTTATGATACAATATGAAAAATATGCATAAATTTCAAATCTTTAGATCTTAAATGTGTTCAAAATCACTCAAGTTCCCCTATCACATTATCTAAATTTCAAATCTACCATATATTATGAGAAATATGCATAAAACTAAAATCTTTAGATTGTAAATGTTTTAAAACCACTCTATTTAATGTATCACATTATTTGAATCTCAAATTTGTGATGCTTTATGACAAATGCACATATATTTTGAACCTTTAGATCTTAAATGCTTTCAAACCCACTGAAGTTCCTATGTAGATTTGTTTAAATTTCAAAATTATGATATGTTATGATAAATGCACGTGAATTTTAAATCTTTGGATCTTAAAGATATTAAAAACCACTCAAATTCATATATCGCATTTTTTGAATTTCAAAGTTACAATGCATTATGAGAAACATGCATAAAGTTTGAAACTTTGGATCTTAAATGCATGTTAAAAAAACTCAAGTTCCCAGTACCACATTGTTTTAAATTCAAATTTATAATGCATTATGAGAAAGGTCAAATAAAGTTTGAATCTTTGGATCCTAAATGCATGTTCAAAATATGTTTAAGTTCCCATATCACATTATTTGAAATTTTAAAGTTATAATGCGTTATGAGAAACACACATGAATTTTAATTCTTTGCATCCTAAATGCATTCAAAACCACTCAAGCTCCCTTATGATATTGTTTGAATTTAAGAGTTGTGATGCTTATGAGAAATAACCACTCAATTTTAAATATTTACATCTTAAATGCATTCATAACCACTCAAGTTTCTCCTATAACATTGTTTATATTTTAATGTTGGGATGTGTTATGAGAAATGCACATAAATTTTGACTCTTTAAGATCTTATATTCATTCAAAACTGTCTCAAGTTCCCATATCACATTGTTCAAATTTTATAGTTGTGATCCATTATGAGAAATGTGCATAAAGTTCAAATATTTTGGATCTTACACTGCATTCAAAACCTCTCAAGTTCTCATATCATATTTATTCAAATTTGAAAGATCATGATGAATTATGAAAAATATGCACATAAATCTTGAATCTTTAGATCTTAAATGCATTCAAAACTACTAAATTTCATTGTATCACATTGTTTTAATTTAAAAGTTATGATTCAAAATGAGAAACATGCATAAAATTTGAATCTTTGGATCTTAAATGCATACAAAACTACTTAAGTTCCCATATCGCATTGTTTGAATTTCATAGTTATAATGAATTACAGAAAAATATGTATAAAGTTTGAATATTTAGATCTTTAATGCATTCAAAACTATCTGAAGTTCCCCTATCACATTATTTGAATTTCAAATCTATAAATGCATTATGAGAAACGTACATAAATTTTTAAAACTTTGGATCTTAAATGCATTCAAAATTACTCAAGTGCCCCTATCACATTGTTTTAATCTTGAATTTGTGATGCATGATAAGAAACATGCATAAATATTGAATTTTTAGATCTTAAATGCATTCAAAACTACTCAAGTTCCTGTATCACATTATTTAAATTTCAAAGTTATGATGCATTACGATAATCATGCATAAAGTTTAAATATTTATATCTTAAATGCATTCAAAACTACTCAAGTTCCTGTATCACATTGTTTAAATTTGAAGGTTATGATTCATTATGAGAAAATCACATAAAGTTTTAATTTTGGATCTTAAACACATTCAAAACTGCTCAAATTCTCATATCACATTGTTTGAATTTTAAAGTTGTGATGCTTTAAGAGAAACATGCATAAAGTTCATATCTTTGGTTCTTAACATTATTTAAAACCATTCAAGTTGTCATATCACATTAATTGAATTTCAATGTTGAGATACATTAAGAGAAACATGCATAAAGTTCATATCTTTGGATATTAAATGAGTTTAAAACCACTCAAGTTCCCCTATCACATTGTTTGAATTTCAAATTTATGATGTATTATGAGAAATGTGGATAAATTTCAAATCTTTGGATCTTAAACATGTTCAAAACCATTCATGTTCTTATATCACATTGTTATAATTTCAAATTTTTTATGCATTATGACAAATGCATATAAAGTTTGAATCTTTAGATCTTAAATGCATTCAAAACTACTAAAGTTCCCATATCACATTGTTCAAAATTTAAAGTTGTGATGCTTTATGAGAAACCTGTGTAAATTTTAAATATTTGGACCTTAAACTCATTCAAAACTACTTAATTTCCCATATCACATTGTTCAAATTTAATGTTATGATCCATTATGACAAACATTCATAAATTTTAAATCTTTGGTCTTAAATGCATTCAAAACTACTCAAGTTCCCTATCATATTATTCAAATTCTAAATTTATGATGCATTATGACAAACACACGTAAATTTTAAATCTTTGGATCTTAAATGTGTTCAAAGCCACTCATGTTCCCCTATCACATTATTAATATTTTTCAAATTTGTGATGCATATGAGAAATATGCATAAGTTAAAATCTTTAGATCTTAAACATATTCAAAACTGCTCATGTTCATATATCATATTATTCTAATTTCCAAATTTTGATGCCTTAAGAGAAATACAAATAAAATTCAAATCCTTGGATATTAAGTGTAGACATCTTAGGTTCCCATGTCACATTTTTCAAATTTAAAATTTGCAATGCATTATGAGAAATTCTTATAAATTTTGAAATTTTAGATCTTAAATGCATTCAAAATTGCTCAAGTTCTTATATCACATTGTTTGAATTTCAAAGTTGTGATGAATTATGATAAATATACATACAATTCAAATCTTTATATTTTGAACACATTCAAAACCACTCAAGTTTCCTTATCACATTGTTTAAATTTCAAATTTGTGATGCATTATGTTAAATGCACGTAAAGTTTAAATCTTTGGATCTTGAACAAGTTCAAAACTGCTCAAGTTCCCTATCACATTATTCAAATTTTTAACTTGTGATGCATTATGAGAAACACACACAAAGTTTCAATCTTTAGATCTTAATCACATTCAAAAACACTGAAGTTCCTGTATCACATTCTTTGAATTTCAATGTTGCAATGCATTATGAGAAATGCACATAAAGTTTGAATCTTTGTATTTTAAATTCATTCAAAATTAATCAAGTTCCCTTATCACATTATTAACAAATTTCAAAGTTGTAATGAATTATGAGAAATGGGCATAAAGTATGAATCGATAGATCTTAAATGTATTTAAAACTATTGAAGTTTCCATATCACATTATCCAAATTGTAAATTTTTTATGCATTATGATAAACACACATAAAGTTTGAATATTTGGATCTTAAACTAATTCAAAATTGCTCAAGTTCTTGTATAACATTGTTTGAATTCCAAAGTTACAATGCATTATGTTAGATGCAAATAAAATTTGAATCTATTGATTTTAAACACAATCAAAACCACTCAATTTATTATATCACATTATTAAAATTTCAAAGTTGTGATGCATTATTAGAAATGCACATAAAGGTTGAATCTTTGGATCTTAAATGCATTCAAAACTGCTCAAGTTCATGTATAACATTATTCAAATTTCAATGCTGCAATGCATTATAGAAATGTGCATAAAGTTAAAATCCTTGGATCTTAAATGGGTTCAAAATTGCTCAAGTTCCCCTATCATGTTATTGAATTTTAAATTTATGATGCATTATGAGAATTGGCCATAAAGCTTGGATATTTATATCTTAAACATGTTACAAACCTCACAAGTTCTCGTATCACATTGTTTTAATTTCAAAGTTACGATGCATTATGAGAAAAACATATAAATTATTAATTTTTGGATCTTAAATGTGCTGAAAACTACTTGAGTTCCTATATCACATTATTCAAATTTCAAAGTTATGATGTATTATGACAAATGCACATAAATTTTAAATCTTTGGATCTTAAACTCATTCAAAATTACTCAAGTTCATGTATCACATTGTTTAAATTTCAATGTTGTGATGCATTAGGAGAAACATGCATAAAGTTCAAATATTTGAATCTTAAACTTGTTTAAAACTACTCAAGTTCCCATATCACATTATTTGAATTTCAAAGTTGTAATTCATTAGGAGAAACATGCATACAGTTCAAATATTTGAATTTTAAATGCATTTGAAATTGCTCAAGTTCCGTATCACATTGATTTAATTTCAAAGTTGCAATGCATTATAATAAATTTTCATAAAGTTTTAATCTTTGGATTTTAAATGCATTCAAAGCCTCTCAAGTTCTTAGATCACATTTTTTGCATCTCAAAGTTGTGATGCATTATGAGAGACATGCATAAAGTTCAAATATTTAGATATTAGATGCATTTAAAGCAACATAAGTTCCCCTATGACATTTTTAAAATTTTAAAGTTACGATGCATTATGAGAAACATGCATAAAATTTGAATCTTTTAATCTTAAATGCATTAAAAATTGCTCAAGTTTCCCTATCACATTGTTAAAATTTTAAAGTTGTGAAGTATTATGATAAACACACATAAATTTCAAATATTTGGATCTTAAATGAATTCAAAACCACTCATGTTCCCATATCACATTGTTCAAACTTCAAATTTGTGATGCATCATGAGAAACATGCATAAATTTTGAATCTTTGGATCTTAAATGCTTTCAAAACCACTCAATTCCCTATATCACATTGTTTGAATTTTAAAGTTGTGACGTAGTATGAGAAAAATGCATAAAATTTGAATCTTTGGATCTTAAATGCATTCAAAATTAGTCAAATTCCCTATCACATTATTTTAATTTCAAAGTTATGATTCATTATGATAAATATGCATAAAGATTAAATATTTTCATCTTAAATGTGTTCAAAATTACTCAAGTTCCCATATCACATTCTTTGAATTTTAAAGTTACAATGCATTATGATAAATATACATAAATTTTGAATCTTTGGATTTTAAATGCATTCAAAACCTCTCAAGTTCTTGTATCACATTGCCCAAATTTCAAAATTGTGATGTATTATGAGAAACACACATAAAATTTGAATCTTTGGATCTTAAACTCATTCAAAACTACTCAATTTCTTATATCACATTGTTCAAGTTTTAATGTTGTAATGCATTATGAGAAATGTGCATAAAGTTTAAATCTTTAGTTAAGAAACTCATTTAAAACTTTTCAAGCTCCCATATCACATCGTTCAAATTTCAAAATTGTGATGCATTTTGATAAACATGCATAAAGCTCAAATATTTGGATCTTAAATGTATTCAAAACCACTTATGTTTTTCTATCACATTATTCAAATTTGAAAGTTACAATTTATTATGATAAACATGCATAAAGTTCTAATATTTGGATGTTAAATGCATTCAAAACTATTGAAGTTCCCTATCACATTGTTTTAATTTCAAAATTATGATTCATTATGACAAATGCACATAAAGTTCAAATCTTTGGATGCTAAATGTGTTCAAAACCACTAAATTTCCCCTATCACATTGTTCAAATTTCAAAGTTTCAATGCATTATGATAAACATGCTTAATATTTAAATATTTTAATCTTAAATGCATTAAAAACCACTCATGTTCTCATAACACATTGTTCCACTTTAAAAGTTGTGATGAATTATATGAAATTTGCATGAAATTCAAATATTTAGATCTTAAACATATTTAAAACTACCTGTGTTCCCCTATCACATTATTTAAATTTCAAATTTATGATGCATTATGAGAAATGTGCATAAATTTTAAATGTTTGGTTCAAAAATGCATTTAAAATCCCTCAAGTTCTCTTATTAGATTGTTTGAATTTGAAAGTTGTGATGCATCCATTATGATAAACACACATAAAGTTCAAATATTTAGATCTTAAATGCATTAAAAACAACTCAAGTTCCCATCTCACATAGTTTAAATTTTAAATTTATGATGCACTATGAGAAGCACGAATAAATTTTGAATATTTAATACATTCAGAACCATTAAAGTTACCCTATCACAATATTTAAATTTCAAAATTGTGATACATTATGACAAATGTGCATGAAGTTAAAATTCTTAGATCTTAAATGCATTTAAAACCATTCAAGTTCTCATTCACATTGTTTGAATTTCAAATTTGTGATTCATTATGAGAATTATGCATAAATTTCAAATATTTAGATTTTAAACTCATTCGAAGCTACTCAATTTTCCCTATCACATTGTTTGAATTTCAAAGTTGTGATGCATTATGAGAAATGTACATAAATTTTAAAACTTTAGATCCTAAATGCATTCAAAACCACTCAAGTTCCCTATCATATTGTTTAAATTTTAAAGTTATGATTTATTATGAGAAACATGCATAAAGTGTGATTATTTAGATCTTAAATGAATTCAAAATCTCTTAATTTCTCATATCACATTGTTTGAATTTCAATGTCGTGATGTATTATCACAAATACACATAAATGTTAAATATTTGGATCTTAAACTCATTTAAAACTGCTCAATTTCATGTATCACATTATTCAAATTTCAAAGTTATATGAATTATGAGAAACATGCTTAAATTTTGAATCTTTGAATCCTAAATGCATTTAAAACCACTCAATTTCACGTATAACATTGTTCATATTTCTAAGTTGTGATGCATTATGATGTAAAAACATCCCATGTGAGTGACTATTTTTATGGTTTTGACAATTTTATTTTGGTCAAGTGGTTGTTCATAAGTTTTGAAATATGGAAAATATTTAGGAATCATCAATCATGACACTAAAGGTCCTTATCATGGGTCATGAGTTACTATGTATGGAAAATCTACCTTGGCTTTCGGTACAATGAGTTTTATTGCTTATGGTAACCATGGGAAGTAGTTAGAAAAGTTAGTTTTGTCATAAAAATTAGGAATTTTGGTTTTCAAGATATTTATGAGATGTATTCAAAGGAGAAGAATTCTAGTTTTCAATCAACTATGAAAGAAGGATCCTAGTTTTCATAAAGAATGCTAATCCTATCTTTTTTTGGCATATTTCATTATATATTGACTATGATGTAAATTTCTATTGGTGTAATAAGGTTTAATTACCAACATCCAAAGATCAATGGTTTTCTTTCTTGAGTCTATATGTGTTCCTTAATATCCTATAATATGATTTAAAATCTTATACTTTTTAGACAAGGTGAATCCTGCAGGCCCTCTATGTCTAATTTTTTTGTGTTGAATAAAATAATGAGTGTTTTTTGTATTATAATGTGTTGTGTAGAATATTTCATAATGAAAAAAATGTTTTTACACCTTAATTAATGTGTTTAAAAAGTTTCCAATCCCTTTCTAATCTTATATTAATCGAATTATTTGTGATAAGAACAAAGAACTTGTAACAGCTTCGGGGGGTGTATATAGAAAGCTAGAACATGTTCAAGAGTTAAATAAGAGATCATTGATTTCCAAATATAGATTTTAAAAGTATTTAAAAGTTTCACAAACCTCAAGGAAAATTTTGAAGAAGGTTTCAGCCATTGGAGAAATCTTTAACTTAAAATAGGATGCCAAAGAACAAATTGACTATGTTAGTATGCATAGAATGATTAATAAAATGCTTAGTATGTGGAATAATAAAGGTATGTTGAGAAAAAATAGTTAGAAAAGGAATTAATAAGATTTTAAGCCTATGTCAACTCTATATAGAGTTAGAAACTTGTGTTCAAACTCTAAGTGCAAAGATTGCTTGTTAAGTCTATAGACCAGGACTGTGCACATAGAAATGGTAAGAAAGGAACCAAATAGTAGAATAGAGATAATAAATTTAGATAATAATGATTTGAAACATTGACTATAGGTTAGGAAGACCTGAATCTATAGCTACAGTGGCATGGAACTGAATAGAACATTCAAAACCGAAATATTTTTACTCTTGGGTCCTTACTATGACAGAGTATATAATAAAGGCAAGAAAGTGATGAAAGAACCAAATAGAGTATTGTTTAAGATTTTTTAAAAGTGGGAAAGGTCCTCCTACATTATAAATACTTCAAACAAGTCTCTCAAAATATTGGCACTCTTTGTAAAGTAATCTTCCACAAGTTATTAATTCTCAAATGAATGAAACCTGAGACTTTGCAAACATAGAAGTTTAGAAGGATTGAAAAATTTGGAACATAGACTAAATAATAAAATTATAATGATTTTTAAAGGAAAAAAGATCTAGTATATACCCTATATAACTTTAATATAATGTTGAAATCTTATTTGGAATGAAATATGTAAATATGAGTGTTCTCAAGTTACTATAGTTAAGTCTATGTGAAACAGGGTTATGAAAGTTGTGTTCAAACACTAGATCAATGGAATAAATGAACCCACCTAAAGTAAAGAATAAAATAAGGATAATAAAATCATGATATAAATCTTAAAATTCCATAAGACATTAATGAACCATTAAGCATTTGAATAGTTGAATACATTACAGATCCATTGGCATATAATAGCATTTTGGTGAAATACAAGTGTGTGTAATTTTATCCAACTATTCACATCACATTATGATAAAAATTAATAAATTTGTAATATTTGGATCATAAACATGTTGAAAACCACTCAAGTTCCCCTATCACATCTTTTAAAATTTCAAAGTTGTGATGCATTATGAGAAATGCACATAAAGTTTGAATTTTTGGATCTTAAATGCATTCAAAACCACTCATTTCCATATCACATTGTTCAAATTTCAAATTTGCAATTCATTATTGGAAATGCACAAAATTTTGAATCTTTGGATCTTAAATATGTTCAAAACCACTTGAGTTCCCATATCACATTATTTTAATTTCAAAGTTATGATGTATTTTCACAAACACGTATAAAGTTTGAATCTTTAGATCTTAAATGCATTCAAAACCAGTCAACTTATTATATCAAATTATTCAAATTTCAAAGTTGTGATGCATTACAAGAAATTTTGATAAAGTTCAAATCTTTGAATGTTAAATACAGACAAAACCAATCAAGTTACCTTATCACATTGTTCAAATTTCTTAGTTGTGATGCATTATGAGAAATGTGGATAAAGATCAAATCTATGGTTCTTATATGCATTTAAAACTATTCAAGTTCACATACCAAATTTTTATAATCTCAAATTTGTTATGCATTATGATAATTGCACATAAAATTTGAATGTTTTGATCTTAAATGCATTCAAAACCTCTCAAGTTCCCCTGTCACATTGTTTGAATTTCAAAGTTGCTATGTATTATGATAAATGAGATAAGTTGAAATATTTGAATCTTAAAAGCATTAAAATTGCTCAAGTTCATGTATCACATTATTTCAATTTTAAAGTTGTGATGCATTATGATAAACATGCATAAAATTGAAATATTTAGATCTTAAATGCATTCAAAACTACTTAAGTTCTTGTATCACAATGGTCAAATTTTAAAGTTGTGATGCATTATGAGAATCATACATAAATTTAAAATCTTTAAACATGTTCAAAACCACTAAAGTTTCCATATCACATTGTTTAAATTTCAAAGTTATGATGTATTATGAGAAATGTTAAGAATGTTTGAATTTTTGGATCTTAAATTCATTTAAAACCGCTCAAGTTCTCGTATCACATTGTTCAAATTTCAAAGTTGTGATGCATTATGAGGAAGGTCCATAAAATTTGATTTTTTTAATCTTTAATGTGTTTAAAATCACTCATGTTACCCTATCACATTATTCTAATCTTTAATTTGTGATTTATTATGACAAACGTGCATAAATTTTGAAACTTTTTATCTTAAACATGTTCAAAACCACTCAATTTGCCCACCACAATATTCATATTTAAAATTTTGGATGCATTATGAGAAACATGCATAAAGTTCAAATCTTTGGTTCTTAAACACATTCAAAACCACTCAAGTTCCTATATCACATTGTTTGAATTTCAAAATTGTGATTCGTTATGAAAAATGTGCATAATGTTTGAATCTTTAGATATTAAATGCATTCAAAACTGCTCAAGTTCCCCTATCGCATTGTTCGAATTTCAAATTTATGATGCATTATGAGAAATGTGCTTAAAGTTAAAATCTTTGGAGATTAAACTCATTCAAAATTGCTCATGTTCCCTATTACATTCTTCAAAATTTAAAGTTACAATGCATTATGAGAAACATACATAAATTTTTATTCTTTAGATCTTAAACCCATTCAAAAATACTGAAGTTCCTTACCATATTGTTCAAATTTCAAATTTGTAATGTATTATGACAAACACACAAAGTTTGAATATGTGGATCTTAAATGCATTCAAAATAACACTCAAGTTCCTGTATCACATTATTTAAAATTTTAATTTGCAATGCATTATGATAAATGTTTATAAATTTTGAATCTTTGGATCTTAAATGCATTCAAAACTACTCAAGTTTCCATATCACATTCTTTGAATTTCAAAGTTGTGATACATTATGATAAATGCATATAAAGTTTGAATATTTGGATCTTAAATTCATTCAAAACCACTCAAGTTCCCATATCACATTGTTCAAAATTTAAATTTATGATGCATTATGAGATAAACATATAAAATTCAAATATTTGGATCCTATATGTACTCAAAATCACTCAAGTTCCCTTATCACATTGTTTAAATTTATATGTTTTAATGCATTATGAGAAACATGCATAAAATTTGAATATTTGGATTTTAAGTACATTTAAAACTTATCAAATTCCCATATCACATTTTTAAAATTTTGAAGTTGTGATACATTATAAGAAATGGGCATAAATTTCAAATCTTTCGATCTTAAATGCATTCAAAACTGCTCCATATCACATTGTTCAAAGTTTAAAGTTATGATGTGTTATGAGAAATGCACATAAAGTTTAGTTATTTTAATCTTAAATGTGTTAAAACCACTAAGTTCCATATCACATTATTTAAGTTTCAATGTTATGATGTATTATGATAGACTTGCATAAAGTTTGAATCTATGGATGTTAAATACATTCAAAACTACTCAAGTTCATGTGTCACATTGTTCAAATCTCAAAGTTGTGATACAATATGAGAAATGTGAATAAATTTTAAATGTTTAGATCTTAAATGCATTTAAAACCAGTCATGTTCCCCTGTCACATTATTCAAATTTTAAATTTACTATGCATTATGAGAAATGCACACAAATTTTAAATATTTGGATCTTAAACGCATTTAAAATTGCTTAATTTCACATATCACATTGTTTGAATTTAAAAATTATGATGCATTATGTTAAATGAGCATAAAATTTGAATCTTTGGATCTTAAATGTGTTCAAAACCACTCAAGCTTCTATATCACATTATTTAAATTTTAAAATTATGATGCATTATGAAAATCAAGCATAAATATCAAACTTTAGATCTTAAATACATTCAAAACTACTCAAATTCTTGTATCACATTATTTGAATTTCAAAGTTTTGATGCATTATGAGAAATGCAGATAATTTCTGAATATTTAAATCTTAAACATGTTTAAAAATACTCAAGTTCCCATATCACATCATTTAAATTTCAAGGTAATGATGCATTATGAGAAACACACTTAAATTTTGAATCTTTTGATCCTAAGCAAGTTCAAAACCACTCATGTTCTCATATCACATTATTTGAATTTCAAAGTTTTAATGAATTATGATAATCATGCATAAATTTGGATTTTTTGGATCTTAAACGATTTTAAAACTACTCAAGTTCCCCTATCACATTGTTCAAAATATGAAATTTTTGATTCATTATGAGAGATGTGCATAAAGTTTAAATCTTCGGATCTTGAACATGTTCAAAACCACTCATGTTCCTACATCACATTGTTTAAATTTCAAAGTTACAATGCATTATTATAAACATGCATAAATTTTGAATCTTTGGATCTTAAATGCATTCAATACCACTAAGTTCCCCTATTAGATTGTTCAAATTTCAAATTTACAATGCATTATAAGAAATTTGAATAAATTTTGAATCTTATGATCTAAAATGCATTCAAAACCACTCAATTTACCCTATCACATTATTTGATTTTTAAATTTTGGATGCATTATGAGAAACACACATAATGTTCAAATCCTTGGATTTTAATTATGTTCAAAACTGCTCAAATTCCCTATCCCATTGTTCAAATTTCAAGGTTATGGTGCATTATTAGAGATGCATATTAAGTTTGAATCTTTGGATCTTAAACACATTCAAAACTACTCAATTTCCCGTATCACATTGTTCAAATATCAAAAATGATGTGCGTTATGAGAAATGTGCATAACATTCAAATTTTTGGATTTTTAATGAATTAAAAACTGCTCAAGTTCCCCTATCTCATTGTTCAAATTTCAAAGTTATGATGTATTATGAGAAATGTGCATAAAATTTGAATCCTTAGATCCTTAATGCATTTTAAACTTCTCATGTTTCCCTATCACATTGTTTGATTTTCAAATTTATGATGCATTATGAGAAACACACATAAATTTTAAAACTTTAGATCTTAAATGTATTCAGAACCCCTCAAATTCTCGTATCACATTATTTGAATTTCAAATTTGTGATGCATTATTACAAATGTGCATAAAGTTCAAATCTTTGGATCTCAAGCATGATCAAAACCACTCAAATTCCCCTGTCACATTGTTTAAATTTCAAATTTGTGATGCATTATGAAAAACATAGATAAATTTTGAATCTTTCAATCTTAAATATGCTCAAAACCACTTAATTTCCTATATCACATTGTTTGAATTTCAAAGTTGTGATGCATTATGAATAATGCACATAAAGTTAAAATCTTTGGATTTTAAATGCGTTCAAAACAACTTAAGTTCCCTTATCACATTGTTTAAATTTCAAAGACATGATGCATTATGATAAATGTATAGAAAGATTAAATTTTTGAATCTTTAATGGGTTCAAAATCACCAAAGTTCCCCTATCCCATTGTTTGAATTTCAAAGTTGTGATGCATTATGAGAAATGTTTATAAAGTATGAACCTTTGGATATTTAATGCCTTCAAAACCTCTAAAGTTTCCCTATCACATTATTTGAATTTCAATGTTATGATGCATTATAATAAATGCACATAATGTTTAAAACTTTGGATCTTAAACGCATTTAAAACCCCTCAAGTACCCTTATCACATTGTTCAAATTTCAAATTTGTGATGCATTATGAGAAATGTGCATAAAGCTTGAATATTTGGATCTTAAATGTGATCAAAACCACTCATGTTCCCCTATCACATTGTTTGAATTTCAAATTTTCAATGCATTATAAAAAATATGTATAAATTTTGAATCTTTACATCTTAAAAACATTCAAAATTGCTCAAGTTCCCATATCACATTGTTAAAATTTCAAAGTTTTGATGCATTATGAGAAATGTGCATAAAATTTGAATCTTTGGATATTAAATGTGTTCAAATGCTCATGTTACCCCTATCACATTGTTCAAATTTCAAAGTCATGATGCATTATGAGAAATGCACATAAAGCTCTAATCTTAAGATTTTTAATGCATTCAAAACCACTAAATTTCCCCTATTACATTGTTCAAATTTCAAAATTCTGCTATATAAAGATAAATGTGCATAAATTTCAAATATTTTGATCTTAAACATGTTCAAAACCACTAAATTTCCCCTATCACATTGGTCAAATTTCAAAATTATGATGCATTATGAGAAATGCACATAAAGTTCAATTCTTTGGATCTTAAACACATTCAAAATTATGTAAGTTCCCCAATCATAATATTCAAATTTTACATTTGTAATGCATTATAATAAATGTGCATAAAGTTTGAATATTTGGATCTTAAATGTATTCAAAACTACTCAAGTTCCCCTATTACATTGTTCAAATTTCAAAGTTGTAATGCATTATGAGAAATATGTATAGAGTTTGAATCTTTGGATATTAAACACATTCAAAACTACTCAAGTTTTGAAATTATATTGTTTGAATTTCAAAGTTTTGATACATTATGAGAAGCATGCATAAGTTTAAATATTTTTATCTTAAATGCATTCAAAACCACATAAGTTCCCCTATCACATTGTTTGAATTTTAAAGTTATGATGCATTATGAGAAATGTGCATAAAGTTTAAATCTTCAGATCTTAAACTCATTCAAAACTAGTCAAGTTTGCCTATCACATTGTTCAAATTTTAAATTTGTGATGCTTTATGGGAAATGGGCATAAAGTTTGAATCTTTAGATCTTAAACATGTTTAAAACTACTCAAGTTCCTATATTAGAATATTCAAATTTCAAAGTTGTGATGCATTATAAGAAATGTGCATAAAGTTCATCTCTTTGGATCTTAAATGCATTCAAAGACACTAAAGTTCCCATATCACATCATTTAAATGTCAAAGTTACTGCATTATGAGAAATGTGTATAACATTGAATCTTTAGATCTTTAATGCATTCAAAACCACTCAAGTTCCCCTATCACATTGTTTGAACTTCAAAGTTATGATGCATTATGAGAAATGCTTATAATGTTAGAATATTTAAATCTTAAACACATTCAAATCCTCTCAAGTTCATGTATCACATTGTTAAACTTTCAAAGTTGTGATACATTATGAGAAACATGGATAAAGTTCAAATCTTTGGATCTTCAACGTGTTCAAAACCACTCAAGTTTCCCTATCACATTGTTCAAATTTAAAATTTGCAATGCATTATGAGAAACATGCATAAAGTTCAAAACCTTGGATCTTAAATATGTTTAAAACTACTCAAGTTCCCTATTACATTATTTGTATTTCAAATGTTAAATGTGTTATGAGAAATGAGAATAAAGTTTAGATCTTTAGATCTTAAATGCATTTAAAATCGAATAATTTCTCATATCGAATTGTTCAAATTTCAATGTTTTGATGCATTATGATAAATGTGAACAAAGTTTGAATATTTATATCTAAACGTAATCAAAATCACTTAAGCTCCATTATCATATTATTTTAATTTCTAAGTTGTGATGCATTATGATAAACATGCATAAAGTTCAAATCCTTGGATCTTAAATGCATTCAAAACCGCTTAAGTTCTCCTATCACATTTTTCAAATTTCAAAGTGGTGATGCATTATGAGAAATGTACATAAATTTTGAATCTTTAAATCATAAATGCATTTAAATATGCTCATTTATTTTATCACATTGTTTAAATTTCAAATTTGTAATGCATTATGAATAAATATGCATAAATTTCAAATATTTGGATCTCAAATGCATTCAAAATTTCTCAAGTTCACATATCGTATTGTTTGAATCTCAAATTTACAATGAATTATGATAAATGCAAATAATATTTTAATGTCTGGATCTCAAATTCATTCTAAACCACTCAAATTTCCATATCACATTGTTCAAATTTCAAAGTTACATTGCATAAATAGAAACATGCATAAAGTTTGAATCTTTAGAGCTTCAATGGGTTCAAAACTACTCAAGTTCCTATATCACATTGTTTGAATTTCAAAGTTGCAATGCATTATGAGAAACATGCATAAAGTTTGAATCTTTGGATCTTCAATGGGTTCAAAACAACTCAAGTTCTCATATCACATAGTTTGAATTTTAAATTTGCTATGCATTATGAGAGATGCACATAAAGTTTGAATCTTTAGATCTTAAACACATTCAAAACTACTCAAGTTCACATATCACATTATTTGAATGTTAAAGTTGTGATGCATTATGAGAAACAATCATAAAGTTTGAATTTTTGGATCCAAAATGCATTTAAAACCACTCAAATTCCCATATCACATTGTTTAAATTTTAAAGTTCTCATGAATTATGAGAATTACACATAAATTTTGAATCTTTAGATCTTAAACGCATTTAAAACCTCTCAAGTTCCTGTATCACATTTTTCTAATTTCAAAGTTATGATGCATTATGTTAAA
The DNA here is from genome assembly GCA_037957365.1 of Torreya grandis. NCBI lineage: Eukaryota > Viridiplantae > Streptophyta > Pinopsida > Cupressales > Taxaceae > Torreya > Torreya grandis. The sequence continues at coordinate 223,752 of JARHVA010001394.1, forward strand.
AGCAAATAATGTTTAAATCTTTAGATCTTAAACATGTTTAAAACTACTCAAGCTCTCATATCACATTATTTGAATTTCAAGGTTGTAATGCATTATGAGAAATATGCATAAAGTTTGAATCTTTGGATCTTAAACATGTTCAAAACCACTCAAGTTCTCATACCATATTGTTCAATTTTCAAAGTTATGATGCATTATAAGAAACTTGCATAAATTTTATATCGTTGGATCTTAAACAAGTTTTAAACTTCTCAAGTTTTCATATAACATTATTTGAATTTCAATGTTGTGATGCATAATGAGAAACATGCATAAAGTTCATATCTTTGGATATTAAACAAGTTCAAAACTACTCAAGTTTCCCTATCAAATTGTTTGAATTTTAAAGATGTAATGAATTATGATTTTTTTTTTAAAAGTTTGAATCTTTAGATCTTAAACGTGTTCAAAACCACTCAAGTTCTTGTATCACATTGTTTGAATTTCAAAGTTGTGATGCATTATGAGAAACGTGCATAAAGTTTGAATAATTAGATCTTAAACTAATTCAAAACTACTCAAGTTCCCATATCATATTTTTCAAATTTTAAAGTTATGATTCACTATGAGAAATGTACATAAATTTTGAATCTTTGGATCATAAATGCATTCAAAAATTTTTAAGTTCCCTATCACATTATTAAAATTTCAAATTTATAATACATTATGACAAACATGCATAAAGTTTGAATCTTTAGATCTTAAATGCATTGAAAAGTGCTCAAGTTCTCATATCACACTATTCAAATTTTCAAGTTACAATGCATTATGAATTTTTTTCATAAAGTTTAAATATTTGAATCTTAAATGCATTAAAAACCACTCAAGTTCCCATATCACATTGTTCAAATTTCAATGTTATGATGCATTAGGACAAATGAACATAAAGTTTGAATCATTAGATCTTAAAATGATTGAAAGCCACTCAAGTTCACATAAAAAAAAATTCAAATTCCAAAGTTATGATGAATTATGAGAAATGTGCATAAAATTTTAAATATGCATTCAAAACTATTACTTTGTCATATTATTCAAGTTTAAAAGTACTGATGCATTATGAGAAATGTGCATAAAGATAAAATATTTGGATCTTAAACACATTCAAAACCAATTAAGTTCTCCTATCAGATTTTTAAAATTTCTAATTTATGATGCATTATGAGAAATTCACATAAAGTTCAAATCATTTGATATTAAATGTGTTCAAAATCACTCAAATTATTATATCACATTATTTGAATTTCAAAGTTATGATGCATTATGACAAATGAACATAAATTTTAAATCTTTGTATTTTAAACTACTCAATTTCCCATATCACATTGTTTGAATTTCAAAGTTATAATGCATTAGGAGAAACGCCCATAAAGGTCAAGTCTTTGAATGTTAAATGCAATCAAAACTACTCAAGATTTCATATCACATTGTTAAATTTTAAAATTATGATGTATTATGTGAAATGTGCATAAATTTCAAATCTTTGGATCTTAAATTCATTCAAAACCACTCAAGTTCACGTATCACATTGTTTGAATCTCAAAGTTATGATGGATTATGAGAAATGCATATAAAGTTCAAATTTTTGGTATCTTAAATGCATTTAAAACCACTCAATTTCCCCTATCACATTGTTTGAATTTTAAATATGATATCCATTATGAGAAATGTAGATAAAGTTTGAATCTTTAGATCATAAATGTATTCAAAACTGTTCAAGTTCACATATCAGATTGTTCAAATTTTAGAGTTATGATGCATTGTGATAAATGTCCATAAATTTTACATCTTTAGATATTAAATGCATTTAAAACCACTCAAGTTCCCATATCACATTGTTTTAATTTCAAATTTACAATGAATTATGAGAATCATGCATAAATTTTAAATCTTTGGATCTTAAATGCATTCAAAACTGCTCAGGTTCCCATATCACATTATTCAAATTTCAAAGTTACGATGCATTATGAACAATATAGATAAATTTTAAATTTATGGATATTAAACACATTCAAAATTGCTCAAGTTCATGTATCATATTACTTGAATTTCATGTTTGTGATGTATTATGAGAAATACACATAAAGTTTGAATCTTTGGATCTTAAACACAATCAAAACCACTCAAGTTTCCATATCACATTATTCAAAATTCAAAGTTATGATGCATTATGAGAATTATGCATAAATTTTAAATCTTTAGAGTTTAAATGCATTAAAAATTGCTCAAGTTTCCCTATCAAATTGTTCAAATTTCAAATTTACAATACATTCTGAGAAATTCATATAAAGTTTGAATCTTTGGATTTTAAAAAAAATCAAAATTGCTCAAGTTCTCATCTCACATTGTTCAAATTTCAAAGTTATGATGCATTATATGAAAAATTCATAAAGATCAAATATTTGGATCTCAAACATGATCAAAATCACTCAATTTCCATATCACATTATTTGAATTTCAAATTTATAATTAATTATGAGAAAATGCATAAATTTTAAATCAATGGATCTTAAACACATTCAAAATTGCACAAGTTCTCATATCACATTATTTGAATTTGAAAGTTAAGATGTATTATGAGAAATTTTTAGAAAGTTTGAATCTTTGGATCTTAAATGCATTCAAAACCACTCAAGTTCCCCTATCATATTGTACAAATTTTAAATTTGTAATGCATAATGAGAAATGTGCATAAAGCTCAAATCTTGGGATCTTTAATGTGTTCAAAACCAAAAAATTCCCCTTATTAAATTGATTTAATTTCAAAATTATGATGCATTATGAGAAATATGCATAAATAATTATATTTTTATCTTAAACATGTTCAAAACCATTGAATCTCCAATATTACATTGGTCAAATTTCAAAGTTGTGGTGCATCATGATAAATGGACAGAAATTTTGAATCTTTGGATTTTAAATAAACTTAAAATCACTAAAGTTTTACCTATCACATTTTTCAAATATTAGATTTGGGATGCATTATGAGAAACATGCATAAATTTTAAATTTTTGGATCTTAAATGCATTCAAAACTGTTGAAGTTCCTCTATTACATTGTTCAAATTTTAAAGTTGTGATGCATTATGAGAAATGCAAATAAAGTCAAAATCTATGGATATTAAATGCATTCAAAACTCATCAAGTTCTCAAATCACATTATTCAAATTTTAAAGTTGTGATGCATTATGAGAAACATGCATAAAGTTTTAACTCTTTGGATATTAAATGCATTCAAAACCACTCAATTTCACTTATCACATTGATTGAATTTCAAAGTTGTCATCCATTATGAGAAATGCACATAAAATTTTAATCTTTGGATATTAAACTCATTCAAACCTACTCAAGTTCCCATATCACATTATTCAAATTTCAATGTTATCATGTATTTTGGGAAATGCACATAAAGTTTGAATTTTTAGATCTTAATGTGTTCAAAACTACTCATGTTCTTGTATCAAATTATTCAAATTTGAAAGTTGCGATGCATTTTGAGAAATGTCTATAAAGTTTAAATCTTTAGATCTTAAATGCATTTTAAAATGATCAAGTTCTTATATTTCATTTTTTGAATTTCAAAGTTATGATGCATTATTAGAAATGTGCATAAATATTAAATATTTCTCTCTTAAATTTAATCAAAACCACCCAAGTTCTTCTATCACATTATTCAAATTTTAAATTTGTGATACATAATGAGAAATGTGCAAAAATTCAAATCTTTAGATCTTAAGCATGTCCAAAATGACTCAAATTCCCATATTATATTTTTTCAAGTTTCAAGATTGTGATTCAATATAAGAAACTTGCATAAGTTTTGAATCTTTGGATCTTCAACACATTCAATCACTCCAGTTCCCCTATCACATTATTCAAATTTCAAATTTACGATGCATTATGAGAAATGTGCATACAGTTTTAAACATTGGATCTTAAATGCATTCAAAACCACTCAAGTTCCCTATCACATTATTCTAATTTCAGACTTGTGATGTATTATGAGAAATGCACATAAAGTTCAAATCTTTGGATCTAAAACACATTAAAATTGACTCAAGTTCCCATATCACATTGTTTAAATTTAAAAGTTGTGATTCCTTATGATAAATATGCATAAAGTTCAGATAGTTAGATCTTTAACGCATTAAAAACCTCTTAATTTACCCTATCACATTGCTCAAATTTTAAAGTTGTGATGTGTTATGTCAAATTCACATAAAGTTCAAATTTATGGATCTTCAATGTATTCAAAACCACTCAAGTTACTGTATCACATTTTTTAAATTTCAAAGTTATAATGCATTATGATAAATGTGCATAAAGTTCAAATCTTTGGATCTTAAATGCATTAAAAACATATCTATTTTCCCTATCACATTGTTTAATTTCAAATTTGCGATGCATTATGAAAAACATGCATAAAAATTAAATCTTTTGATCTAAAATGCTTTTAAAACCACTCAAGTTCCCCTATTACATTATTTAAATTTCAAAATTGTGATGCATTTTGAGAAACACACATAAATTTCAAATATTTGGACCTTAAATGCATTAAAAACCAATTAAGTACCTATATTACATTTTTCAAATTTCAAAGTTTTAATGTATTATGAGAAATGTGCATAAAGTCAAAATCTTTAGATTTTAAATGCATTCAAAACTGCTCAATTTCATGTATCACATTGTTTGTATTTTAAAGTTGTGATTCATTATGAGAAAGGTGCATAAATTTCAAATATTTTTATCTCAAATGCATTAAAATCACACAAATTCTCGTATCACATTGTTCAAATTTCAATGTTGTAATTCATTATGATAAATGTGTATAAAGTTAAAATATTTAGATCTTAAATGCATTCAAAACTGCTCAAGTTCCCCTATCACATTATTTAAATTTCAAAGCTACCATGCATTAAGAGAAATGTTCATAAATTTTGAATCTTTGTATATTAAATATATTCAAAACCACTCAAGTTCCCATATCACATTGTTTAAATTTCAAATTTTTGATGCCTTATGACAAATGTGCATAAAGTTTAAATCTTTGAATCTTAAATGCATTCAAACCTGCTCCAGTTCTCATATCACATTATTTTAATTTCAAAGTTATGATGTATTATGAGAAATGTAGATAAATTTTGAATGTTTAGATCTTAAACATATTCAAAACTACTCAATTTTTTCTATCAGATTGTTTGAATTTAAAATTTGTGATGCATTATGAGAAATGTTCATCAAGTTAAAACCTTTGTATCTTAAATGCATTAAAAATATTCAATTTTCCTATCACATTGTTTGAATTTCAAAGTTGTGATGTATTTTGACAAATGTGCATAAAGTTTTAATCTTTGGATCTTAAATGTGTTCATAACCACTCAAGTTCCCATATCAAATTATTTTAATTTTAAAGTAATGATGCATTATGAGAAACATGTATAAAATTCAAATATTTGGATCTTAAACATGTTCAAAACCACTCAATTTCTCATATTATATTATTCAAACTTCAAAGTTTCAATGCATTATGTGAAATGCATGTAAAGGTAAAATATTTAGATCTTAAACTTGTTTAATAACACTAAAGTAATCCTATCACATTTTTTGAATTTTGAAGTTATGATGCATTATGAAAAATTTGCATGATTTTTTAATCTTTAGTTATTAAACACATTACTAATTGCTCAAGTTCCTATATCACGTCATTTTAATTTAAAAGTTATGATGTAATATGAGAAACATTCATGAAGTTCAAATTTTTTGATTTTAAATGAATTTAAAACCACTCAAGTTTTCATATCACATTATTTGAATTTCAATGTTATGATGCATTGTGAGAAATACATATAAAATTCAAATCTTTTAATGTTAAATGTGTTGAAAATTACTCGAGTTCCTATATCATATTATTCAAATTTAAAAATTGTGATGCATTATGAGAAACACCCATAAATTTTGAATATTTGAGTCTTAAATATGTTTAAAACCACTCAAGTTCTCGTATCACATTGTTCAAATTTTAAATTTGTGATGTGTAGTCATATAAAAGGTCCAAATTGCTAGTTTGAGTGTGTCTTGTAAAACCCTATACATAGGTCCTTTTTACATGATCTTATGACCCTTCTAGACACCTTTTTACTCATTATCAGTCATCTAAAAGCTTCTAAACAATCATTCTACCTCAGCTAGATAGTATTCCCTATACCAATCCTATTCCCCTAAGTCTCAAGCTTATAAGACAAAGCACCCCATTTGGATTATAGTACCTCATAGACAAGTGTCCCATTTTTGATGATCCTATCCATTTTTACTTTGAGCTCTAATGGTGATTTTCATCTAGTCCTTATCCTTAATTAGGCGAGCATAGCATGAATACATCTGACCCATGACCAATTGTTCCTTACAAAAACCCACTCAAAACTCATTTACAATGGAGGGGACCAAACTTACAAATAAATAAAGAATACAAATAAATCACTAAGGCAAACTTCCCTATTCTTTGTTTATAGTCACCCAACATAGCTACAAACCTACTCAAATCCTCATACCAGTCCCTAGCCAACTCAGATACTATCAATTTGGCATTTTCATCTGCATCAAACTATTTCACAAATCACACTAGGTGGGAGAATTACATATGGATTTATCCCTCTCTAGAGTATTGGTATATAAGAAGCGTGCCTACACAAGAGGTGTGGATTACACATTTAGTACATCTTTCACACAACCCCCCTCTTTCTCAAGTGACTTAAATGTCATTTTGTCAAGCATGAATGAAGGTTAGGGTTTGAAGATAAAATTAGCTCCATAACAAATTCTTGATTTTTCACAAGCACACTCACAAAGGGACAATACAACTACCCAAAAATTTTCAGGGCTCTATGATCAATTTGGATAATAGTGGTAGGAATGGACAATAGCACCAGATAGTAAAGCATCCACTTTTTAATGCTCCTATCCTTTTTCCCAACAAAATCTAGATTTAGGTTTACAACACCTTCCTAGTCCTGCATAATCATTTTCAACCTCTGTATTAGCCATCTCAATCTATTTTTCAGCTAAGTTATATTTCTTCTTATTTATTGTTATTTTTATAAAGGTGAAAAAGACAAATAATTACATAATCAAAACTATGTTTATTGCTATATTTTGTACTAATTTATTAATCTAGACCCTAATAAAATAGAAGTAAAATTCCATTATTCTCAAATAAGTTAAATCATTTGGTGAACTCGACTTACTTTGAATAAATCTCAAACCTTAGGTACCCCTATGGTTTTTCCTTCACATTTTTTTGCAAAAATTCAATTTCAAAATTCTAATTTCTGTACATTTATTTTATTCAAATTTATTTTAGAATTCAAATTATTACAATAATTTCAAAATTATAAAACTCCAACCCAAAACCCTATATTTCCAACCTAGGTCCTAGAACCCCAAGCCTTCTTCCCTTACAATTTTTAGGTAAAAATTTTGGATTTTTTGTAAATTGTTTGGAATGTCAAAAATATTTTCAAAATCCCTATGTTAGTAGTTATTATTACATTTAGTTACTTATTAATACTTTTACATACTCTCTTTGGTGAAATCAATAAAATGGCCACTAAGGCACTTCATCCCTCTCATCTTATGGATAAATATCTAATTTTTTTCTCATAATTATGACAATGAATGGAAAAATTTGAAAAATTGCACATTAGCCAAAACTGACGAAAATGATTTCATTTACAATGAAGAAATTACTATTAGTGTAATGAGGAATACAATGATGCATATGAAAGTGATATTGAAGAAAAATTAGATGCATCTTCTTCTCTCAAACCTATCTTTTTTCTTCCCTCTTCCAAAGAAAATGATTTTGATAAATGGGAAATTTACTTTTCACCTCATTATGCTATGCATAATAAATCAAATATACAAATTAGTCATGAAATTCTAAGTGAACTTCTCGTTGGTGATAATTTACATGTATTTAAACCTACTTTCTCCCTCTTGTTTGCTACTTCTATGTTTAAATTACAATAATATAAATGAAATAGAGTCAAATTTCCAATGCATATTTTAAATGATCAATCTCATGTTATTAACTCTACTCTATCATCTCAAACAATGACAAAATAATTTCTAAATGATAACTCTCTCACTCTTACTTCTCATATTACAAATGAAAATAATTCATGCACTCCGTTCAAGGAGATGCACAAAGTATTCCAATTTCAAATGACAATTTATTTCATATTAGAGAAGAATTAACATCTTCTCTTACTCCTCTTTATAGTGATAATGAGTATGATACTAAAAATGCAAATGAATATGACAATGAGATTGAATATTAAAGTGATACTTCTACTACTCCTCTTTCAAATGAACAAAATCTTGATTGTGATAATGCATGAAATAATGATGAATATTATGCATATAGTGAAGAAGAAAATACATCTCATGATTATAACTCTTCTCTCACTCCTCTCAAACATAATTCATTACAAATGTTTCTTCTATTTATATTCATGATTCTATTTAAAATGATACACATGTCAATGATAACATCACATCTTTTATTTAATTATAATGTGATTCACTAAATACTAAAGATACCAATAAATATCCCAAGCCACCCCCTAATACAACATCACCTATTTTTCACTATCCACCTAAAGAAAATGGTATCCCACATCCATCTACTAAGGTCTAAGTTACCATTCCAACAAAGGTTTAAGTGAGGACACCCCCTATCTATGATCCAATTTCTAAATTTAGCATTCCCATGGCTAAACTAAATGATAAAATTCAATGTTTAAATAAACTACTTCAAGATACTAATATACCATCCCAAGAGATTATTTCTTTGATGCATGTAGTTGGTGAATTACAACATCAAGTACATCTCCTTAATTTGAAAAATAAGGCTTATAACATGGATGGATGCCAATGACTTTCATGGTAACCCTATTATAAGGACATTTATCAAAGATTCATTTCCTATGCACTTTTAGATACCATTATTACCTCAATTTGATGGAACTATAAATCCATTCATACACCTTAATGCCTTTCAAAAGGCTTTACCATCTCATATGATTCCTCTGCTTCTACTTAAGTTGTTCGAGTAGACATTAGTGGGTAATGCATAAAATTGGTTCTTTCATCTACTCCTTATTGTTTCCTTGCATACATATGATGACTTAGAGGAGGCATTTGTTAGATATTACATAGTAAACATGGAACCTCATGTTACATATGAGAAACTTGTTGCATTGCATTAAAATCCTTTAGAGCTAGTTAGTGATTATATCTTATGATTTAAGACTTGCATGTTATGCTTGATTTACAAACCAAAAAATTTAGAGGTTCATCATATTTATTAAGGGGCTTCACCAACCCATCCTAGAGCGTATATTATATCAGACATAGCCCTCTTTTAGGCACTTATGGTATTAGTTTTAGCCTTAGAAAAGAAATTGGGATTAACTGAGTTAGACTTAATTGACTGGCTTACTCTAGATTTCATAACATTAATTCCATCTATAGCTCCTAGAAAATAACATCCATCATGTCCCAAACAAGTTAGGAAATCATAGCAAAAAAATTAACTAGTTATGAATAGAGAACTAGTTTCCAAAGCACCACCTATAGTATGCACTATAGAGAATAGAATTAGGGCACCACTATAGTTTGATTCAAAGTGTGATAGCCCATATGTCATATTATTAGCACTAATAGATAGGAGGTTACTCACATTGCCTTCTTTCTACTCATTGTCGAGATCCATATCTCTTACATAGACAACCACATTGCTACTTTTGTAACTATCATCATATCTATGGAGATAGAGATAATTAATGTTATGGACATAGGGATTGTATTAATAGATGTGTTGATAACTACATCATAGCATTCACATTGAGGGAACTGATATCTCCTTCATCATGGATCTATATAACTCATTCCTCCATTATTGAATCATCTTAGGAGGTCCTTCATTCATAGGAATCATCGGTTACTCATCTTAAGAGTAATGTAATTTCTAGGACAATGCCTCATAATAAATCTCATATCCCACCTACTCAGAGGGTTTAGATAATATTACAATGAGAGCAACCTATATAGTAGTGTAGTATGTGGAGTACATAGTGCAGTTCCATAGACATATCGATCATAGTCATAGGAATCACAACAAAGTTTTTAGGGTCCTATCTCATGTATCAACCTATTACAATTAAGATTAGATGAACCCACATCAAAGAGTACTACTATAAATTAATATTCACTATAGTTGAGTTTTCAGGGACCTATTTAATGTAATAACCCACTATTATTGAGATTAGATGAGCCCCCATCATAGGTTATAGTTTTATCTCAATCTATTTCTTAGTCATACACATCATAGCAGAGGCCACAAAGTGTTATTTCACATAGAAATAGACTACAATTATAGATGGATGAGCCTCCTTCAAACACATAGTTTTAATTATCAATTGATTTAGGTTGCATCTTATAGATTCTCCATGTACAACTAAAATTAGTGCACCACATAGAACATCATATAGTGGGTATGTTCCTCTAGAACATGAGTAGTATGTCCACTTATTTAGTTGGCCATCAGGTTTTAGATAGTGAGTCTCTTATGAGACTCATCATTTGGTATCATTTCTTCTCAATCTTTCTTGTACATAATTTCTTAGCTTACTTGTATATAGTCTCCTTTTACTTGTACATAGTATCTTAGCTTACTTTTCACTATCATGTACATGGTTTCATTATGATTACTTGTAGATAGCTTATTTCAAAATACAAAAAACAATATAACATGTCAAAATATAAAAACATTCAAATAACTCAAAAAACCAAAAACTTTTCAATTATACGCCTTATCCATGCTTTACATTTCTACTACTATGATAGACTTACATTTTTCTATTCTATGTTTTTATTTGTTGATTTATCGACATTACCATGCTTCACTTAATCTTATTTGAGTGTGTGTAGTGACACCTAGACCCATGATAGTTTTACTCTACCCATTGAGGGGGCATCTTAATTTACATTCAAGACATACATCAACATATCTACCCACCAGGGGCATCGTCTACATGACTACACCATCTAGGTTATGTCATTATTACACAACACACTCTACTTATCATATTGATATACATTACTTACAAGCTTACATAGATTATTCTATCAACACTCACTAGTATATAACACTTGTGTATTTTTTAGTATCTACCTAGTCTTGTACTACATGTTTTACATACTTTCACTTTTTGCTTTGATCAGTTAGATGTGATAGTATTTCTACCATTTAAAAACATTCTTTTCTTGCTTTGAGTAACTAGATGTGATTGCATTTCTTAGTTCCTATTTTGTTACTTGTGTGTGCCTTAGTACATTTTCCAATGTCTTTCATTTTTACTCTTGTATGTGATTGTGGCTATTACACCAATCTTGCTTGTTTGTAATTATATGTGTATGTGGGCATTTGAACATGCCTTGTATCCTTGCTTTCCAAATTTTAGTGACATATACCCATGTCCCTTGTTTGCTTCTCCCCTTGGCCTCATTTGTATGCTTATTTCTTCTTGCCTTATGTGCTTGTTTGATTCTTAGTTGTTTACAATGCCATGATCCACATCATGCATTTCTTGCCTTCTTGGTTATGTTCCATCCCTCTTTAATAACTAACCATATTTCTAATTTTATTTTAGTATACTATGGATGTTATTACATTATTACTTCTATCTAGGCATACTATTGTAGATCTAACAACTCCAACACAAACTATGCTATATTTTGAGACATTTTTTAAATCATCATTTCTATATCATGTATTTTGAAGCATAACATAATTGTAAGGCTCTTTATTCTAAGGGAAATCATTGTAAGGTCTTCATTTCTACCCTTAGAAGAGTAGGCAACAAAAAAGGGTTTTGTCATAGAGATTAGAGCCCTCTGCCAGTCAAAATTAGTTTTTAGAACACTTATAATAATAATCAGAATTAAAAACACACAAAATAGACCAAAAAATTAGGAATAAAAATAGAACAACCATCAGAAATAGTAAAGGACAAGAGCACCCCATTTAGACTATAACAACCTACAACAAAGTGTCCACCTTTTAGTTCTCCTATCTAAATAGCCAAAAACCTAGAAGTTTTAGAAATAGATAAAAAATTAAGGTTAATTATAATTTTATCAACTATAATCCAATTTAGATTGAGTAGTTTCAATATAGTTTTACTTAGATTATCTAGATATGGGGGGAATCATGCATAACATTATAGCTCTCACTTCAAGTTTTTGATTGGGTGGTTGGTACAACTTCTAGATAATAATCCATGTTATAGACACCAGTGATTAGGGGTAATGTGAATGACACATTTGCCTTATTTGCTTTCTAGTTGATTGTATTACATAGGTATTATTAGTAGTTACATGCCTTATTCCGTATGTAGGTGGTTGGCATCATTTTGGAGTGGCTTTCATATAACTCTAGTTCTCAATTTTGAAGTGGCTTTCATATAAGCTTAATCTCCACCTTTCAAAGTGGCCAAGACTTGCTTAGTTCTCAATACACATTCAACTATCCATGCCACATTTCTAGATCATAGATCATTCATGGGCTTCATGATCCATCACATATGACACACATTCATACCAGTATCATTTCATAGTTCACACTTAGTGGGAAATGATGGATCTAAAGGACTAGCTAGCCTTTATATTCTTAAGACAACTACTCAGAGGGATTAGATACATAATCCAAACATTAATTAGCACATTCATGATCACATAGCTTCACTACATAGTGGGTGATGATGGAGCCAAAGGGCTATCCTTAATATTGTTTAGCCACCCTTAAGGAATTGAGCACTCAGCTCCATTCATGATATTACTCTTAGCACAATACATACCCAACATCACTCAATATCACTCAACATCACAACATGTTTTTTATTGGTTTACGTATCTAGTGAGGTGTATTCATTCCTTTCTCTTCATCTATCTTTTACCTAGCCTTTATACATTCTTATTTTAGAGATAATGTGTCTATCAAGAACTAATCTACGCCTTGTTTTCTCTTTCATATTTATGCTTCATGTTGTGCTCTATCTATGCATACTAAACACCACTCATATTCATGGGCTTCACCCTTATAGGTAAGTTTAGGTGCACTTTCTATTTTTTCTTTATCCTAGTATTTCACTTTATTGTATCACTAGAATAAAGGTGGGGGGCAATGTAGTCATATAAAATGTCCAAATTGGTAGTCTGAGTGTGGCTATAACACTCCATCCATAGTTCCTTTTGCATGCTCTTTCAACCTTTATAGACACCTTTTTGATCATCACCAATCATCCAAAACCTTTTGAACAATCATTCCACCTCAACCAAATAGTATTCCCTATACCGGTCTTATTCCCCCAAGTCCCATGTTTGTAGGATAAGAGTGCCCCATTTAGACCATAGTGCCCCATATAGAACTTTTGGTGATCTTATCCATTTGTACTTTGAGCCCTAATGGTCATTTTCATCTGGTCCTTATCCTTAATTAGGTTAGCCTAACATGAATACATTTGACCCATGACCAATTATTCCCTATAAAATTCCACTCAAAGCTCATTTACAAGGGAGAGGACCAAACTTACAAAGCAAGCAAGAATACAAATAAATAACTAAGGCAAACTTCCCTATTTTTTGGAAATAGTCACTCAACATAGCTACAAACCTACTCAAATCCTCATACCAATCCCTAGCCACCTCAAACACTATCAATTTGGCATTTCTATCCATACCACACTATTCCACAAAGTACACTAGATAGGAGAACTACATATGGCTTTATCCCTCTTAAGAGTATTGGCATGTAGGAAATGTTTCCACCTAAGGGGTGTGGATTGCACATTTAGTACATCTTTCAAACTAACCCCCCTCTTTTTCAAGTGACTCAAATGTCATTTTATCAAGCATGATGGAAGGTTAAGGTTTGAAGACAAAATCAGATCAATAACAAGTTTCATTAACAACCAACACTTGAATTTTCATAGGCATGGTCACATAGGCATAATCTAACTACCCAAAAAGTTTCAAGTCTTTGTGATTAGTTTGAACAATAGCAGTGGGAACAGACAATAGTGTTGGACACTAAAGTGTCCACTATTCAATGCTCATATCCTTTTGCCCAATGAAAGCTAGATTCAAGTTTACGACACATTCCTAGTCCTACACAACTATTTTCAACCTCTGTATTAGCCATCTCAATCTATTTTCTATCCAAGTTATATGTATTCTTATTTATTTCTATTTTCATAAAGGTGAAAAAGAAAAATAGTTTCACAAATTAGGATTATATTTATTGATATATTCTATATTGATTTAGTAATCTATACCCTTAACTAAAATAGATACAAAACTCCATTATTCCCAAATAAGTTAAATTGTAATGCATCTTGAAAAACATGCATAAAGTTTTAATCTTTAGATTTTAAATGCACTCAAAACTATTCAATTCCCCATATCACATTGTTCAAATTTCAAAGTTATGATGCATTATGAGAAATGCACATAAATTTTGAATCTTTGGATCTTAAACACATTCAAAACCACTCAATTTCCCATGTTACATTGTTTGAATTTCAAATCTATAATACATTATGAGAAACATGCATAAATTTAAAATATTTGGATCTCAAAAGCATTTAAAACCACTATAGTCCCCTTATCACATTGTTCAAATTTCAAATGTATGATACATTATGAGAAATGTTCTTAAAGTTTAAATCTTTGCATCTTAAATTCATTCAACACCACTCAAGTTCTCATATCATATTGTTTGAATTTAAAAGTTGTAATGCATTATGAAAAATGTGCATAAAGTTCAAAACTTTAGATCTTAAATGTGCTTAGAACTGCTCAAGTTCCCATATCACATTATTTGAATTTCAAAGCTACGATGCATTATGAGACATAGGGATAAAGTTAAAATATTTGGATCTTTAATTTTTTCAAATTTGCCTAAGATCCCCAATCACATTGTTCAAATTTCAAATTTGTGATTCATTATGAAAAAACATGCATAAAATTCAAATATTTGGATCTTAAATTTATTTAGAAACACTCAAGTTCCCCATATCACATTATTTGAATTTCAAAATTTTAATGCATTATGAGAAAAATGCATAAAGTTTGAATCTTTGAATCTTCAATGGGTTCAATATTGTTCAAGTTCTCACATAATTTTTTCAAATTTCAAAGTTGAGATGCATTTTTAGAAACATTCATAAAGTTTTATTCTTTGGATCTTCAACACATTTAAAACTAGAGAAGTTCCCCTATCACATTATTTAAATTTCAAATTTGTGATGCACTATGAGAAAGACATAAAAAAATTGATACTTTGGATCTTAAAAGCATTCAAAACCACATAAGTTCCCCTATCAAATTATTCAAATTTTAAATTTGTGATGCATGATGATAAATGCACATAAATTTCAAATATTTGGATCTTAAACATGTTCAAAACTACTCAAGTTCCCCTATCACATTGTTCAAATTTCAAAGCTGTGATGCATTATGAGAAACACACATAAATTTTAAATATTTAGATCTTAAACATGTTCAAAACTACTCAAGTTCCCATATAACATTGTTTGAATTTTAAAAGTGTTATCCATTATGACAAATTCACTTAAAGATTTAATCATTGGATCTAAAATAAATTCAAAACCACTCAAGTTCCCATATCACATTGCTTAAATTTCAAAGTTGTGATGCATTATGAGAAATGCACATAAATTTCAAATCTTTAGATCTTTAGCACGTCTAAAACCAGTCAAGTTTCCATATCACATTAATTTAGTTTCACAGTTGTAATACATTATGAGAAATGCACATGAATTTTGAATATTTAGATCTTAAACACATTTGAAATAGCTCAAGTTCCCATATCACATTGTTCAAATTTCTATGTTGTAATGCACTATGAGAAACATGTATAAATTTTGAATATTTGGATTTTAAATGCCTTCAAAATTGCTTTAGTTTTCATATTTGTTATTAAAATTTTAAATTTAAAATGCATTATGAGAAATACACAAAGTTCTAATTTTTGGATCTTAAACATGTTCAAAACCACTCAATTTCCCATATCACAGTGTTTTAATTTCAAAGTTGTGATGCATTATGAGTAATGCCGATAAAATTTGAATCTTTAGATTTTAAACATGTTTAAAACTGCTAGATTTCCTATATCACAATGTTTACATTTAAATATTGTGATGTATTATGAAAAATACCCATAAAACTAGAATATCTAGATATTAAATGCATTCAAAACCACTTAAGTTCTCATATCACATTGTTCAAGTTTTAACGTAGTGATGCATTATTAGAAACATGCATAAAATTCAAATCTTTAGATCTTCAATGTGTTCAAAACTGTTCAAGTTCATGTATCACATTTTCTAAATTTTAAAGTTGTAATGCATTATGAAAAATACACAAAGTTTAAATCTTTAGATCTTAAATGTGTTCTAAACCACTCAAGTTCCCCTATCACATGTTCAAATTTTAAAGTTGCGATGCATTATGAAAAATGTGTATAAATTTTTATTCTTTGGATCTTAAATAGATTCAATACTGCTCAAGCTTCCTATCATATTTTTCAAATTTCAAAGTTACAATGCATTATTAAAAATGTACATAATGTCAAATCTTTAGATATTTAATGCATTCAAAACACTCATGTTTCCATATTCCAATGTTCAAATTTTAAATTTGTGATACATTATGAGAAATGATAAAGTTCAAAACTTTGGATCTTAAACGTGTTCAAATATATTTAATTTCTTATATCACATTGTTTAAATTGAAAATTTGTGATGCATTAGAAAAATGTGCACATATTTTGAATCTTTTGATCTTCAATACATTTAAAACTACTCAAGTTCCTATATCACATTGTTCAATTTTCAAAGTTGTAATGCATTATGATAAATGTGCATAAAGTTTGAATTATTATATTTTAAATATGTTTAAAACTACTCACGTTTTCATATCACATTGTTCAAATTTCAATGTTGTGATTCATTATTAGAAATGCACATAAAGTTTGAATCTTTGGATCTTAAACATGTTTAAACCTACTTAATTCCCCCTATCACATTGTTTGAATTTCAAACTTATGATCATTATGATTAATGCACATAAAATTTGAATATTTAGATCTTAAATGCATTCAAAACCACTCAAGTTCCCCTATTATATTGTTTGAATTTCAAATTCACAATGCATTATGAGAATGGTGCATAAAGTTTGAATCTTTGGATTTTAGATGTGTTCAAACCCACTCAAGTTCTAATATTACATTATTTGAATTTCAATGTTAAGATGCATTATGAGAAACATGTATACATTTCAAATATTTAGATCCTAAATGCATTCAAAACCACTCAAGTTCCCCAATTACATTGTTTGAATTTAAAAATTATGATGCATTATGAGAAATGCCTATAAACTTTGAATCTTTGGATATTAAATGCATTCAAAACTAATCAAGTTATGATATTACATTTTTAAAATTTCAAAACTACGATGAATTATGAGAAATGTGCATAAAGTTCAAATTTTTAGATCTTTAATGCAATCAACACTGCTCAAGTTCTATTATCACATTGTTTGAATTTTAAAGTTGTAATGCATTATGAAAAATATGCATAAATTTCAAATCTTTGGATCTTAAACATGTTAAAAACTTCTCAAGTTCCTATATCACATTGTTACAATTTCAAGTTTGTACTACATTATGAGAAAAGTGCATAAATTTTAAATCCTCAGATCTGAAATGGGCTCAAAACCACTCAAGTTATGGTATCACATTTTTCAAATTTCAAAGTTGTGATGTATTATGAAATATGTGCATAAATTTTTAATCTTTGGGTATTAAATGCATTAAAAACCATTCGAGTTCCCCTATCTCATTTTTTTAATTTAAAAGTTGTTATGCATTATGAGAAACACATATAAAGTTTGAATATTTAGTTTTTAAATGTGTTTAAAACTACTCAAGTTACTTTATCACATTGTTCAAATTTAAAATTTGTGATGCATTATGAGAAATGCACATTAAGTTAAAATATTTAGATCTTAAATGCATTCAAAACTGCTCAAGTTCCCCAATAACATTATTCAAATTTCAAAGCTATGATGCATTATGTGAAATATGGATAAATATTAACTATTTGGATATTAAATATGTTTAAAACTACTCAAGATCCCATATCACATTATTCAAATTTCAAAGTTGTGATGTATTATAAAAAAAATGGATAAATTTCAAATCTTTGGATATTAAATGCATTTAAAACTGGTCAAGTTCCCATATCACATTACTCAAAATTTAAATTTGTGATGCATTATGAGAAATGTGCATAAATTTTGAATCCTTGAATTTTAAATACATTTGAAACCACTCAAATTCCCATATCACATTTTTCAAATTTTAGATTAATGATGCATTATGAGAAATAGCCATAAAATTCAAATATTTAGATTTTAAAATCATTTAAAACCACTCAAGTTCCCATATCACATTGTTTGAATTTAAAATTTATGATGCATTATAAGAAACTCCCATAAAGTTTGAATATTTGGATCTTAAATGCATTCAAAACTATTTAAATTCCCATATCACGTTATTTTAATTTTGAAGTTACGATGCATTATGAGAAACATGTATAAATTTCAAATCTTTGGATCTTAAACCATTTAAAATTACTCAAGTTCCCCTGTCTCATTGTTTAAATTTTGAAGTTGTGATTCATTATGAGAAACATGCATAAATTTTAAATTTTTAGATCTTAAACACATTAAAAACCTCTCAAGTTCCTGTATCACATTGTTCAAGTTTCAAAGTTGCGATGCTTTATGAAAAAATTGAATAAAGTTCAAATCTTTGGATCTTAAACACATTCAACACGACTCAAATTCATGTATCACATTGTTTGAATTTAAAATTTGTGATGCATTATGAGAAATAAACATAAAGTTTGAATATATTGATCTTAAATGCATTCAAAACCACTCAAGTTCACTGATTTAACATTTTTTGGAATATTGGTGTATTATTCCTAATTTAGTTAAAGGGTTTGAGTAATAAAATCAATCAATAATTATGCTAAAATTAACCTATTGATTTGTTAACTTTGATTTTTGTTTAGACTTTCTAAAAATAATAAATGAACAAAAACTAATATGACTTAGCTTAAAGCTATGTTGACTTGACTGAGACAGGCTAATCTTGACTATGCAAGACTAGGACATTATCATAAACTAAGATCTAGACTTCATTTTTTTATTGGATAGGAGCACTGGAACTAGATAAGAGTGGCACCAGTGTTATAGTCTACCTTTGTTTCTATTGTCATGAGGATTTAAGCTTTCTAGGTTTTGTTTAGTGGGTCTGTATGACCCTATTTGTGAAGTTTTGGTAGTTGAAAGTCTATAGATATCTTTGTAGATCATATTTTTTATTCAAACCCTATCTTCCATTATTTTTTGATTAATTTTGAGTAAGAGGGGGGGCGAGGGGGGTTAGTGTGTGTAAGATACACTGGATGTGCTTCACACCCTATATGTGGGCACGCTGCCTAAATACCAAAGCTCTAAAGAGGGATCAAGTTTATGTAGTTCTCTCACTTAATGTGCTTTGTGAAATTGAGTGCATGAAGATGTAAAATGATATACTAGATGTACTTGAGATGGCTATGGATCAGTGTAGGAATTTGAATAAGGTTGTAAGTGTATTGGCTAGCTATATGTAGAGAATAGGGACAATTGATTGAGTAGTTTTGATTATATTCTTGCTTGTTTAGTTATATTTGTCAACCCTTTCCAAATGATCTTTAAATGGGATTTTATAAGGATTTATTGTTTATGGATTAAATTTGCTTGCATTAGGCTGACAAGGATAAGGATGGGAAAGTGGAATAAATTAACCATTAGGGCTAGAAATGAACTTAGACAATAGCATCAAAAGTGGATAGGAGTGGCATTAGTAATATATTCCTAGTGTGGGACTATTACCTTAAGTAGATGTGACTTGTGGGGATGGATTAGTCATGAAAAGATGAGTCTGGCTCAATTAGAATCACGTTTGGAAGGCTACAAATGATTGAGAATTAATCAAAACAAGCCTATGAGGGTCATGAGAGCAAGCAATAGGGACCTATGTGTTGGGTGTCATTATCCATGCTCAAATTACCAAATTTTGCATTTTATATGACTACATTTACCCACACTTTTATTTTAGTGATGCAACAAAATGAAATACTAAGATAACGGAAAAATAGAAAGCATATTTCAATTTACTTACAAAGATGAAGCCCATGAAATTGTGTGATATTAGGTGGGCATAGAGAGAACATGTTATGAATTATAAATATAAAAGAGAAAACAAAGAGTATATTAATTCTTAATAGATACACTATATCTAAAATAAGAATATATAAAGCTAGGTAAGAGCGAAAGGAAGATAAAGGAATGAATACAGCTCACTCGGTACATGAACTAATACAAAATATATTATGCTACTGGATGATGTTGAATGCAGTAGGTGATGTTGGATGTGTGTTGAACCAAGAGTAATATAATGAATGGAGCTAAGTGCTCAATTCCCCAAAAGTGACTCACAATTTCAAATGCTAGCCTTTTGGATCCATCATCACCTATGAAATGAATCTAGATGATCCTGAGTACATTAATCAATGTTTAGATTATGCATTTAATTCCTCTAAATAGGTTTCTCAAGAATATAAAGGCTATCTAGTCCTTTGGATCCATCATTACCCCATGAAGTGAAGGTATGAACTGATATTGGTATGAAATGTGTGTCATATGAGATAGCTCTTGAAGCCCATGAATATACTATGATCTGACCATGTTTGCATAGATATTTGAATGTATGATAGAAACTAGGCTACTCTTGACCACTCTAAAAGATGGAGATTAGGCTTGTATGAAATCCACTCTAAAACTGGTGCACTAAGCTTATATGAAAGCCACTTAGGAAATTGAGAACTTGATCAGTTAGGTTTATATGAAATCAATTCCAAAATGATGCCAACCACTTATAGATGGAATAAGGCATGCAACTACTGAGAATGCCTAGGTAATACTAAACTTGGAAAGAAAGAAAACAAATGTGCCATGCACATTGCCCCTAATCACTAGTGTCTAAGACCTAGATTCTGATTTGAAAGTTATACTAACTACCCTATTAAAAATTAAAATTGAAATCCATCATGTTGTGCATGATACCCCATATATCTAGATTCTCTAAGAAAAATTGTACTAAAACTACTAAATCTACTCTGAATTGTAGCTAACAAAATTGTAACTAAATTTACCTTTTTGTATGTTTCTAGACTATCTATTTTTTCGCTATTTGGATAAAAGCACCAAATGTGGACATTAGTGGTACCAACACTATAGTCTAAGTTGGGAATAGCTGTCTAAGGCCAAATATGGTAATTGTTCTAGATTTTTAGACATTTGTATAGTTTGTTCTGATTGGTTTGATGTTTGGTTATTGTTCTGGGTGTACTAAATGTTGCTTTCTCAATGATTAAGAAATTTGATCTCTATGACAAAACCCCCATTTGTTTCCCCCTCTTTTGAGGGTAGGAATGAAGACCCTGCAATGACTACCCTTAAAAGAAAGAGCTTTGTAAGTGTGTTATGTTGCATAGATACATGATATAGAAATGATAATTGACAATATATCTCAAGATATAACATGGGTTGTAATGAGATATTATTAGATCAATAGGGGTATGTCTAGATGAACATAATAATGTAATAACATGTGTAATATACTGAACTAGAAATGAAAGTTTGGTTAGTTGTTAGTTTTTAGTTACAGGGATGGAGCATGATGTACATCATGGAATCTAAGAAAGAAAGATAAATGCATAATGTAGATCATGGCATTACAAACAATGAGAAGAAAACAAGCAATAGGCACATAATGAAAGAATCAAAAAACATATAAGGGTGGTGAAGGGTCCACACAAATAAGATATATGGGCACATGTGACTCATACTATAAGGCAAGCATACAAAACATGTTCAAATGCCACATACACATATAATTGAAACAAGCAAGTTTAGTGTGGAAGCCACAATCACATTAAAATTATAGGTATACGACATTGGTAAATGTCCTAAGGCATATATAGGAGAAAATTAAGAATTAATAAATGTAATCATATCTACATATGCAAAGTAAGAAAGGAAAGCATGTAATAACTAGAAATACAATCACATCTAACTAATCAAAGCAAGAGGGAAATTGTGCAAGACATCTTAGTAAAAGACTAGGTATATGCTAAGAAATACATAAATGCTATATGCTAGTGAGTGTTGATAGAGTAATATGTGTAAGCTAGTAAATAATGTACATCAACATGATACTAGAGTGTGTGTTGTAGGAATGACATAACTTGGATGGTGTAGTCATGTAGAAGATGCCCCTAATGAGTATATATATCGATGTGTGGCTTGATGTAAAAGTAGGACGCCCCATAAATGGGTAGAGTAAAGTAATCAAAGATTTGCATGTCACTACACACACTCAAAGAAGATCAATTAGAACATGGTAATGTAGATAAATGGATAAAGCATAGAATAACAAATGTAAGTCTAGCATTATAGTAGAAATGTAAAGCATGGATAATGCATATAATAAAAATGTTTTTGATGTATTTGAATTATTTTAATGTTTGTAAACTATTTGAAATGTTATGAACTATGCACAATAAATCATGAGGAGACTATGTACAAGAAATACTGAGAGTCTATGTATAAGTAAGCAAAAAGAAACTATGTATGTACAAGCAAGACTTAGGAGAAATGATACTAACCAATGAGTCTCATGGGAGACTCCATGTCATGGTGTGTTATATCAAAAAAGGAATTATGTGTGATTGTGAATCATGAAGGAATGGCTATAAATATGATTCTAAATATTTGGATTCATTACCAATATCTTGGAGTTCATAATAAACCTGTATTGTTCCACTCATCATTATCATCTTGATTTTGAACTAATGGAAAGATAGTGTTGTATTTTGTTGTATCTAGATCTTTTCCTATGATAAATTATGTCCATGAATTATTTACCTTAGGATGTTCAATAAATTCCAAACCTTGGTGACAAAAATTATCAACCACTTGAATAGGAGTAGTGATGCCTTGAGCATGCTTACCCATCCCTTGACCTTGATAATCAAAATGGTGTAGATATTTTTGACCAAACCCATATTGCTTTGAATATTGAGCTTCATTTTGGAGAGGTAGATTTTCATATTTTTTGTGTTTTACCTATGCTTGTGTTACTATTTTTTGCTCTAATTTTTATTTTTGATTCTTTTGTTATTCTAAGTTATACTTTGGTAACCACTTTTATACAATTCCTAAATTTGACCCTTTGTGAATGTGTTCCTATGTCATTGTGGAGTACTTAACTGATTTACCTTGTATAAGGTCCTCATTAGCAATTATCTATTGTCTATGGTTTTTCAATGCCAAACATGAATATATGTGATGCCCATGCATTCTATGATATGCATAATATATAGATCTTCTCACTAGATGTAGAGGAGGTAATTTGATCAACTTGGATTTAATCATTTCCCTTAGTACCTTAATTGAACTCTTATTTGATCTTTAGATGCTTTTTGAATTAGTAGTTGTAGAATTACTTTGTTGTGATTTAGTTTTTTGATATGTAACAATGCTTGTAACCCATTGACTAGGTGAATATGCATATACATGATTGACACTAGGGTGCCATTGAGGCTTTTGTATTATAATATGATTTTCCAATGTTGTGATCTTTTCATGTAATAGCTGATTCTACATTTTTAAATCTAAAATTAACTTACTCATACTAGTGATTTGATCCCTTAGAGTCTCACAAGTGCAAACCCTAGTTACTTTTGATTGAACATGTAAGCACATACATTGAATAGAATATGAAGAAGCTATAGACTAAAAGTATGCATTAGCAAAAATAGTATAGATTTCCTAAAATTTTGGAGGGGTGATAGCATGGCCATAGTTAGAAGGAAAGTATCTATCACCCTTTGGTGGAGAGGAGGAGAAGGAAGTTCTTTCATGTGCATAAGATATGACATTGAAACTTGACAGGTGGTTAGCTTAGGCAATGGTTCCTCTAGGTAAAAACCATGTATGTGGGGTAAAATGCATGAAATTGGAGTTATAACTTTAATATCAATATGTCTATAAATATTATTCCTCATGAGAGATAGTGAACAAGGGAGAGAGCATGAATTTGTGTATGAATGCCTAAGAAACTTTGGCATGTGCTATGACATTTCTAATGTGTTTAGCATGATAAGCTTGATTTAAGGAGAGGTATCTGACTATGTTTAATAATTAATTTCTTAATATCATCCCATATTATGAAAAATAGACATGAAAACCAAAGAATAAAACATTGTATTAGCATATGATAGACTTCATCATTCATGTACATGATAAGACCAATGATGATCTCCTTATTTTTTGCAAGTAATGTAAGAAAAAATTGTAAATAAGTGAGATCCATTTTTCAAATTTGATTATAGAATGTAAGGTGATATCTCAATTAGTAATAGGACCCAGTGTATGCAACTAGGGTTTGAAGGATAATTATTTTGAGATTTACTATGAATTTTTGAAATTTAAAGTGAATTTATGAGTTAGATATGTAAGTAAAAAATTAGAGTTTTATTGGAAAATTTATGATTTAATAGGACCTATTAGCTACAACTAAGGTTTTGAAAAATATTATTTTTTGAAAATTACTATTGAATTTTTAAATTTGAAGTAAATTTATGATTTAATATGCTAGTAAAAAATCAAAAAATTATTGGAAAATTACTAGGAAAATACCAGGACCTAGTATGGATAACTAGGGTTTGAAATAAAATTATTTAAAAATTATTATGAAATTTTAAAATTTAATGCTAATTTTTTATTTTATTATGTAGGTAAAAAGTCAAAAAAAATATAAAAAAATATTAGAAAAATTTACCCTAAGATTTCTAGGGTTTCTATACACAAATGAAGTAAGTTGGGTTCACCAAATGATTTAAATTTTTTAGGAATATTGGTGTATTATTCCTAATTTAATTAAAAGGTTTAATTATTAAATTTATTTAATAATTATTCTATAATTAACCTACTAATTTTTTAACTTTGATTGTTGTTTATATTTTCTAAAAATAGCAAATGAGTAAAGAAAAATATGACTTGGATTAAAACTATATTAACCCGATTAAGACATAGGATAATATTGATTATGTAAGACTGGGAGACTATCATAAACTAAGATCTAGACTTTGTTTCTTTATTGGATGGAAGTGTTGGAAGTAGATAGGAGTGGTATTGGTGTTGTATTCCACCTTTACTATTATTGTCTTGAGGATCTGAGCTTTCGAGGTTTTATTTAACAAGTTTATGTGAACCTATATTTAAAGTTTCAGTAGCTAGAAGTCTATAGAGCTCCTTGTAGACTAGATTATTTCTTAAAACCCTATCTTTCATTGTGCTTTAACTAATTTTGAGCAAGAGGGGGGTATTAGTGTCTATAAGATGCACTGGACATGATTCACACCTTATGTGTAGGCATGCTACCTACATACCAATACTCCAAAGAGGGATCAAACAATATGTAGTACTCCCCCTTGATGTGCTTTGTGCAATTAAGTGCATGAAGATGTAGAAATATAGAGTAGATGTATTCGAGATGGATAGGGACCAATGTAGGATTTTGAATAAGCTTTTAAGTTTGTTGGTTGAATGTATGTAGAGAATAGGGAAGATTTATAGAGTAGTCTTGCTTGTATTCTTTTTTACTTAGTGATATTTTCCAACCCTTTCCAAATGATCTTTTAATGGGATTTTATAATGATCTATTGGTCATGATTGAATTTTATTGCATTAGGCTGACAAGGATAAGGATGAGAAATTAGAAAAAATTAACCATTGGGGCTAGAAATAAACTTGGATAATAGCACCGAAAGTAGATAGGAGTGGCATTAGCATTATGGTCCTAGTGTGGTGCTATTGTCCTAAGTAGATAGGATTTAAGGGGATGGATTAGTCATGGAAAGAAGATTCTAGCTCAATTGGGATTGAGTTTTGAAGGCTACAGATGAGTGGAAATCAGTGAAAATAAGCCTATGATGGTCAAGAGAGCAAGCAAGAAGGACCTATGGTTTGGGTTTCATTATCCATGCTCATGTTACCAATTTTTGCATTTTATATGACTAAATTCACCTATCACATTGTTTAAATATCAACATTATGATGCATTATGAGAAACATAGATAAAATTTGAATCTTTAGATTTTAAATGCATTTAAAACCACTCAAGTTTCCCCATCACATTGTTCAAATTTCAAAATTGTGATGCATTATGAGAAACATGTACAAATTTTAAATCTTTGGACTTTAAATATGTTTAAAACCACTCAATTTCCCATATCACATTGTTCAAATATTAATTTTATGATGCATTATGAGAAATATGCCTAAAGTTTGAATTTTTGGATCTTAAATGTGTTTAAAACCACTCAAGTTACCCTATTAAATTGTTACAATTTTAAAGTTATGATGCATTATGAGAAATGTGCATAAATTCTAAATCTTTAGATCTTAAACATGATCAAAACCACTCAAGTTCCCCTATCACATTGTTTGAATTTCAAATTTGTGATGCATTCTGATAAATACGTATAAAGTTTGAATATTTGGATCTTAAATGCATCCAAAACCACTCAAGTTCTCATATCACATTATTTAAACATAAAATTTTTGATGCATTATTATAAATGCACCAAAATTTCAAATCTTTGGATCTTAAACACATTAAAAACTACTCAAGTTCCCATATCACATTATTCAAATTTCAATGTTGTGATACATTATGAGAAGCCCACATAAAGTTTGAATCTTTGGATCTTGTATGGGTTCAAAAATACTCAAGTTTTTGTATCACATTATTCAAATTCAAAAGTTGTGATGAATTATGATAAATTCATATAAAATCTAAATCTTTGGATCTTAAATGTGTTCAAAATTGCTTAAGTTCTCTTATCACATTATTCAAATTAAAAAATTTCCATGAATTATAATAAATGTTCATAAAATTTGAATATTTTTTTCTTAAATGTATTTAAAACCACTCAAGTTCCCTTATCACATTGTTTGAATTTCAAATTTGTGATGCATTTTGAGAAACATGTATAAAGTTTCAATCCATATTAAATGTGTTCAAAACTACTCAAGTTCCCATATCACATTGTTTTATATTTAAAGTTGTGATTAATTATGACAAATGGAAATATAATTTAAATCTTTTGATCTTATTCAAAGTCACTCAAGTTCCCCTATGACATTATTCAAATTTCAAATTTATGATGCACTATGAGAAAAATATATAAAGTTCAAATATTTGGATCTTAAATGCATTCAAAATCACTCAGGTTCCCATATCACATTGTTTGATTTTCAAATCTATGATGGATTATGAGAAACACGCATAAACTGTAAATCTATTGATCTTAAACATGTTCAAAACTTCTCAAGTTCCCATAACACACTGTTTGAATTTTGAATTTTCAATGCATTATGAGAAACACCCATAAATTTTGAGTATTATATCTTAAATGTATTTAAAACCACTCAAGTTCCCATATCACATTGTTTGAAGTTCAAATTTATGATGCATTATGAGAAACACACATAAAGTTCAAATCTTTGGATCTTAAATACATTCAAAACCACTCAAGTTCTCTATCATATTATTTTAATTTCAAATTTGTGATGCATTATGAGAATCATGTATAAAGTTTTAATATTTAGATCTTAAACATGTTCAAAACTATTCAAAAAACCATATCACATTATTCAAATTTGAAAGTTATGATGCACTGTGACAAATGGACATAAAGTTTGAAGCTTAAATGTGTTCAAAAGCAATCAAGTTACCTATCACATTATTCAAATTTTTAAGTTATAATGCATTATGACAAGCATGCAGAATTTTTTAATTAATTTATTTTTTCATGTTTAAAACCACTCAAGTTCCCCTATCACATGGTTCAAATACAATGCATTATGACAACTGTGCATAAAGATCAAATCTTGAGATCTTAAATTCATTCAAAACAACTCAAGTTGTTATATCACATTGTTTAAATTTCAAATTTACAATGCTTTATGACAAGCACATGTAAAGTTTGAATCTTTGGATCTTAAATGCATTCAAAACTACTCAAATTCATGTATCACATTATCTAAATTCAAATTTTGTGATGCATTATGAGAAATGTGAATAAAGTTTGAATCTTTGGAATATCAAATTTATGATACATTATGAGAAATGTTAATAAAGTTCAAATATTTAGATCTTAAATGCATTCAAAATCTCTCAAGTTCATGTATCACATTATTTAAATTTCGAATTTATAATGCATTATGAGAAATATGCATAAAGTTTGAATCTTCAGATCTTAAATGCATTCAAAACTACTCTAGTTCTTGTATCACATTATTTAAATTTCAAATTTATGATACATTATGAGAGACATGTATAAATTTTGAATAATTGAATCTTAAATGCATTCAAAACCGCTCAAATTCCCTTATCACATTATTCAAATTTCAAAGTTGTGATACATTATGAGAAATGTTCTTAAAGTTTAAATATTTAGATCTTAAATGCATTCAAAACCATTGAAGTTATCCTATTACATTTTTCAAATTTTAAATTTGTGATGCATTATGAGAAACATGCATAAACTTTTAATCTTAAACATGTTCAAAACGATTAAAGTTCCCCTATTAAATTGGTCAAATTTTGAAGTTGCCATGGATTATGAGAAATGTGTATAAATTTTGAATCATTGGATATTAAATGAATTCAAAATCACTCAATTTCCCTAACACATTATTTGAGTTTTAAATTTGCTATGTATTTTGACAAATGTGCATAAATTTTGAATCCTGGATCTTAAATGTGTTTAAAACCACACAATTTCTGGTATTACATTGTTTGAATTTCAAAGTTGTGATGCATTATGAGAAACATAAATAAAGTTTAAATATTTGGATATTAAATGGGTTCAAAACCACTCAAGTTCCCATATCATATTTTTCAAATTTTAAAGTTGCAATGAATTATGAGAAATGTGCATAAATTTCAAATCTTTGAATCTTCAACAATTTCAAAACTACTTAAGTTTATGTATGAAATTGTTTGAATTTCAAATTTGAGATGCATTTTGAGAAACATGCATAAATAATGATTATTTGTATCTTTAATGCATTCAAAACTACACAAGTTCCCCTATCACATTATTCGAATCTCAAATTTATGATGCATTCTGAGAAAGGCACAAGAAGTTTTATTCTTTAGATCTTAAATGCATTCAAAACCGTATAATTTCCCCTATCAATTTGTTCAAATTTCAAATTTGTGACGTATTATGATAAATGTGCATAAATTTAAAATATTTGAATCTTAGACACATTCACAACTCCTCAAGTTACCCAATCACATCGTTCAAATTTTAAATTTGGGATGCATTATGAGAAACACACATAAAGTTTGAATCTTTGGATCTTAAACATATTCAAAACCACTCAATTTCCTATAGAATTTCAAAATTACTAAGCATTATGATAAAGGTGCTTAAATTTCAAATCATTGGATCTAAAATGCATTCAAAACCACTCAAGTTCTCATATCACATTATTTGAATTTAAAAGTTACCACACATTATGAGAAATGCATATAAAGTTTGAATCTTTAGATCTTTAACGCATTCAAAACCACTCAGTTTCCTATATCACATTATTTATGCATGCATAAATAATGATCTTAAACGATGAGAAATGCAAAAAAAAATTGAATCTTTATATCTTCAATGCATTTAAAATCATTCAAGTTCCCATATAACATTGTTTGAATTTGAAAGTTACGAAGCATTATGAGAAATGTCCATAAAGTTAGAATATTTAGATCTTAAACACATTCAAAATTGCTCAGGTTTCCATATCACAATGTTCAAATTTAGAATTTATGATGCATTGAGAAACATTGATAAAGTTAAAATCTTTGCATCTTAAACATGTTCAAAACTGTTCAAGTTCCCGAATCACCTTCTTCAAATTTCAATGTTGTGATGCATTATGAAAAATGTGCATAAAATTTGAACCTTTGGATTTTTTATGCATTCAAGTCTTTGGATCTTCAACACATTCAATACTTCTCAAGTTCTCATATCACATTGTTCAAATTTCAAAGGTATCTAATGCATTATGAAAAATGTGCATAAAGTTTGAATTTTTTGATATTCAATGCATTCAAAACCACTCAATTTCCCATATCATGTTGTTCAAATTTTAAATATATGATGTATTATGAGAAACATGCATAAATTTTGAATCTTTAGAAAGATTCTTAAACACATTCAAAACCATTTAAATTCTCATATCATATTATTCAAATTTCAAAGTTGCAATGGATTATTAGAAACATGTATAAATTCTAAATCTTTG
The DNA here is from genome assembly GCA_037957365.1 of Torreya grandis. NCBI lineage: Eukaryota > Viridiplantae > Streptophyta > Pinopsida > Cupressales > Taxaceae > Torreya > Torreya grandis. The sequence goes on from JARHVA010001394.1 coordinate 254,421, forward strand.
TATCTTAAATATGTTCAAAACCATTCAAGCTCCCTCATCACATTATTCAAATTTCAAATTTGTGATGTATTATGATAAACACATAAATTTTTAATCTTTGGATCTTAAACACATTCAAAATTTCTCAAGTCCCTTTATTACATTGTTGGAATTTCAAAGTTGTGATGTGTTATGAGAAATACACTTAAAATCTAAATATTTGGATATTAAACACATTCAAAACTGCACAAGTTCTCATATCAAATTGTTTGAATTTCAAAGTTTTGATGCATTATGGAAAGTGTGCATAAAATTGGAATATTTGGATCTTAAACATGTTTAAAACCACTCAAATTCCCCTATCACATTGTTCCAAATTTAAATTTGTGATGGATTATGAGAAATGTGCATAAATTCCAAATCTTTAGATCTTAAATGCATTTAAAATAGCTCAAGTTTCTATATTACATTGTTCAAATTTTAAAGTTGTGATGCATTATGAGAAATGCACATAAATATTAAATCTTTAAATCTTAAATGCATTCAAAAAATTTCATGTTCTCTTAACACATTGATCAAATTTCAAAGTTGTGATGCATTATGAGAAACATGCATAAAGTTTGAATATTTAGATCTTAAATGCTTTTAAAACTACTCAAGTTAACCATATCACAATGATAAAATTTTAAATCTATGATGCATTATGATAAACATGCAAAACATTTGAATATTTATTTATTAAATGCATTCAAAACCACTAAAGTTTCCATATCACATTGTTTGAATTTTAATGTTGTGATGCTTTATGAGAAACACACTTAAAGCTTGAATCTTTAGATCTTAAACTCATTCAAAACCACTCAAGTTTTCATATTACATAAAATTTGAACCTTTGGATCTTAAATGCAATCAAAACTGCATGAGATCTAATATCACATTATTCAAATTTTAAATTTATGATGCATTATTAAAAATTCCCGTAAACTTTGAATCTTTAGATCTTAAACGCGTTCAAAACTACTCAAGTTCCCATACCACATTGTTTAGATTTCAAAGTTTTGATGCATTATGAGAAATGTGCATAAAGTTTGAATTTTTGGAACTTAAACATGTTCAAAATTGCTCAAGTTCCCATATCACATTGTTTAAATTTTAAAGTTGTGATGCATTATGTAAAATGTGCATAAAGTGTGAATCTTTGTATCTTAAACATGTTCAAAACCACTCAAGATCCCATATCACATTATTTGGATTTAAAAGTTGTGATATTATGAGAAACATGCATAAAGTTTGAATCTTTAGATCTTAAACATGTTTAAAACTACTCAATTTCATATATTACATTTCTTGAATTTCAAATTTGCTATACATTATGAAAAATACACATAAAGTTTGAATATTTGGATCTTAAACATGTTCAAAACCACTCAAGTTCCCATATCACATTTTTTGAATTTCAAAGGTTTGATGCATTATGAGAAATGCCAATAAAGTTTGAATCTTTGGATTTTAAACACATTAAAATTTGATCAAGTTCCCATATCCCATTTTTTGAATTTAAAAGTTACATTACAATATGATAAATTCCCATAAAGTTATAATTTTTGGATCTTGAATGCATTCAAAACTACTCAAGTTATCGTATCACATTGTTCAAATTTCAAAGTTGTGATATATTGTGAGAAGCATGCATAATGTTCAAATTTTTGGACCTTTAACATGTTCAAAACCATTCCAATTCCTGTATCACATTGTTTGAATTTCACAGTTGCAATGCATTATGAAAAAATACACATAAAGTTATAATCTTTGAATCTTTAATGCATTTAAAACCACTCAATTTCTCATATCACGTTGTTCAAATTTCAAGATGTAATGCATTATGAAAAATGTGCATAAAGTTTGAATCTTTAGATCTTCAACACGTTCAAAACCACTCATGTTCCCATATAACATTATTTATATTTCAAAGTTGTGATGCATTATTACAAATGCACTTAAAGTTTGAATCTTTTCATTTTAAATGAGTTCAAAACCGCTCAAGTTCTCATATTACATTTCTCTAATTTTAGAGTTGTGATGCATTATGAGAAACATGCATAGAATTTGAATCTTTGGATCTTAAATGTATTTAAAATTGGTCAATTTTTTGTATCACATTGTTCAAATTTCTATGCTAAAATGCATTATGAGAATGCACATAAAGTTTAAATCTTTGAATCTTGAACACATTCAAAACCACTCAATTTCCCATATCACAATATTTGAATTTAAAATTTCTTATGCATTATGAGAAATTCCCTTAAAATTCTAATATTTAGATCTTAAACATGTTAAAAACTGATAGTGTTCCTATATCATAATGTCTAAAATTAAATATTGTGATGTATTATGAGAAACACTCATAAAATTAGAATCTTTGGATCTTAAACACATTCAAAACCACTCAAGTTCCTTTATCACATTGTTAAAATTTCAATGTAATGATGCATTATGGGAAACACACATAAAGTTTAAATATTTATATCTTCAACATGTTCAAAATTGCTCAAGTTCCCATATCACATTATTCAAATTTCAATGTTGTGATGCATTATGAGAAATTGTAGTCGTATAAAATGTGAAAATTGGTACCTTGAGTATGGCTAATGACACCCAACCCATAGGTCCCTCCTACTTACTTTCATGACCCTCATAGGCATCTTTTCACCAATTCCCAATCATTAGTAACCTTCTAGACCTGATCCAAGCTCAGGGAGAGTACTATTTCCATATAAATCCATCTCCCCAAGCCTCATAAATTAAGGATAATAACACCCAACTTGGATTACAACACCAGTGCCACTAGTATCCTATTTTGGTGCTCCTGTCTAAGTTTATTTTTAGCCCCAATGGTTAGTTCCTTCTAAATTTTCATCTTTCTCTTTGTCAGCCTAATACAATCGCATTCAACCCATGAGTAATAAATCCATATAAAATCCCATTCAAAGATCATTTATAAAGTTTAGCAATTATCACTAAGTAAGCAAGAATACAAGCAAGATTACTCAGACAATCTTATATATTCTCTATAGGGAGTTCTACAGGAATCTAAGGTTTGAAGACAAAATCTACTCTATAGGGAGTTCTACAGATATCTAGTAGTTAAAACTTCATAGGTAGGGTCACACAAACACAACAAACAAAACATAAAAATCTCAAGTCCCCTAGACAACATTGGTAGAAGTGGACTATAACATCGGTGCCACTAGTGTCCTTTTTCAATGATCCTATCCAATCATAGAATGAAGGATAGATCCTAATTTGTGATAATGTCCTAGTCTTGCATAGTGAATTTTAGACTCTATCTTAGTCATCTTAGTAGTTTCTAGCTGTGTCTTATTTTCTATCCCTTATTACTATGTTTAAAAAGGTTATAATCATAATCAAATATATATAAATTAGTATCTTAATTACTATATATTTATCTACTAATTTGACTACTCAGACCCTTTAACTAAATTAGGAATAATAAATCAATATTCCCAAAATTGTTGAATCATTTGGTGAACCTGACTTACTTTGTTTGTGCATAAAATCCCTAGAAACCTTAGGGTAAATTTCTTACTGATTTTTCCTATATTTTTCTAATTTTTTACCTACATAATAAAATGAAAAATTAGCATTAAATTTTAAATTTTTTTAGTAATTTTAAAATAATTTTCTTTCAAACCCTAGTTGCCCATACTAGGTCCCAATATTTCCTTAGTAATTTTCTAATAATTTTCTAATTTCTTACTAGCATATTAAATCATAAATTTACCTCAAATTTTAAAATTCATTAGTAATTTTCAAAATTTTTTTTTTTTCAAAACCCTAGTTTCATCTACTAGGTCTCTTTAAATCACTAATCATTTAATAAATTATTTATTTCTTACTTGCATATTTCATTCAAAAATTCACTTTAAATTTCAGAATTTCATAGTAATTTTCAAATTAATCATCTTTCAAACCTAGTTACATACAATAGGTCCCATTTCTTCTTAATATATCACCTTAAATGTTTTTGAGCTTTGTACCCTTTTTACATAATTTCCAGTTCATTATTTTTTGAACTTTACATTTTCTATATTCAGTACTTTTCTTCTCTTACACTTTGCCTATTATAAATTATTGCAATATTCAATCAAATTTCAAATTGTTTTCCTACTTTAACAATGGCCTAATATACCATTTTTGATGAAATTGATAAAAGGGAACTTCAAGAACTCTTAACTAAACACCCTGACATGTAAGATGACATGCTTAAAATACTACAAGAAGAACAACAAAGAGTGAATAATGGTCAATCTTCTCAAACCACAAAGCAGCTAGTGACAAATAACACTATGAGGGTATTTATGTCTCAATAACCCCCTATAGTATCCCAACCTTCCCCTATGCCACTAGCTAGCTACAACTAGTACATCTTTGCCTCCTGATGTGGCAGCCCTAGTGAAATACATACGATCTCTTCAATGCAAGGTGTGACATCTTGAGCAAGGTGCCTCTAGACCTACGTAAACTTTAGATTCTTTTTCTTTAATGCATACACCATTGATGTGCCATATTACTTATACATCCTTCCAACAAGGTTTTGGTCAATCCAACCTTACTTTATATGATGGAAAGGGTGATCTAGAGACACATTTGAGAGCTTTTTGTGTAGCATGCTTGGACTATATGCCAAATGATTAGCTATTTACCAATTTATTTTCATGGAGTCTAAAGGATTATGGTTCACAATGGTTATATAATCTACTAAATTAGCAGATCAATGTATTCAATCCTTTAGCTGACATGTTCCTAGCTCATTTCAACATTTATATTGGTGATATGATTTCCTATTCCCAAGTTGAACAACAAAAACAAAGGTCAAATGAGTATCTCATAGATTATGTTCTTTGATATAATATTATCTTGGTTAAGATGAATATCCCCATGGCTGATCAAGAGTTGTAAGATCTCTTCAACTAGAGTCTCCTACCAGCCTTGCATGAATCAATAATGTTCAAAAGGATCTCTTCCTTCACTGAATTATGTCGCACACTAAACGAAAGGGAAGTCAAACTAATTTCAATGGGCAAACTCAAGTACACAAGTATATCAAAAATAAAAAATTCCTATACAAATTCAAGGTTAATGATAATAATAGTCAAAATTAAACAATAATTAATGCAGCTTTAGATCCCCCTCAGTGGGTAGTTTTATATGTGCATCCTCGGTGAACTTTTAGCAATCTACCAATGTTTCGAGCTAGACTTTTACAGTAGCAATCTACCAGTTTTATATCACTCCCTCCTATTCAAGAAGTTGATTCAATAAAGCATCTTCCATGTGAATATGATCAGCATGCCTTTGACAAATTTCATAGAGCACCAAGCCATACAACAAATAGATGCATCAGTTTGAGACACAAGATATAAGACTTGATACATGACAATGCTATTGATCTTGACACTCTAGTTGAGCCTCTATATGCAAAATAAACATAGGATAAAACTTTGAAAATATTCTCAAATCCTTTTCTACAACATTCTAAATAAGAGAAAGGGGATACATTAGATGTTCACCATGCATATCATGCATATATGACACCTTCAATTGAGTTACATCCTTTGAGTAACATGATTGGTGTATATAATTCTAGAGTTCCAACTAGACCTTCCATCTCCTGCTTAGAGTAAGAGATAGTCAAGGATGATTTGGATTATCATACAGTCTTTATCAGAGCTTACATTCATAATCATTCTATTCATAATGTTCTCATAGATAATGGATTGAGTGTGAACATGTGCACTATGACATTATTTCAGCATTTGAGATATTCATAGTAAGATATTACCTTGATGAACAAAGTTATCAATGGATTCAATGGGCACATATAGAATTCATTAGGCAAGATTATACTTCCTCTATAGGTTGGTCCAACACATGTGGCCACACCATTCACTATTGTTCGTAGTGTAATATTTTTTGATATGTTACTTGGTCGAGTATGGATTTAAAAACTTTAAGTAGTACCGTTTATAGTTCACAAATGCATGAAATTCATTCACACTAGTCAGCTTGTTATAGTTGGTGGAGTTACATATGAGTTACCACTCACTACTTTAGAGTCATCTTCTACTTTATAGTCACCAATTTCATTTCATCCTCTAGTTATAGATTCTCCAACAGTTGTAGTTCTTCCTCCAATTTAGATTTAGACATAGTTGAGGCATCCATCATCAACATAGAGATTTCATACACCTCCATAGCTTTAAATTTACTTATAGCTTCTAGCTACAATGTTCATACCTAGGACGGTATGATTGAGATATCATGCCTCTACAGATAGAGCACATGTTTAATGAACTTCTCCTACTACTAGATGGGTCCCTAAGATCCCTATAATTGCATCCAATTCTCAAAGTTATAGGGGGGACACAATTGGTTTTTCTACTTTAAATATTTTAGAGTTGTTACAACATATACAAATTTCAAAGCTACAATCTCAACCTTTCCATCATGATTCATGATCATGCACAATTCCTCTCCTTGATATGACACACCATGATAAAGAGTATCCCATGAGACTCATCAGTTGGTATCATTCCTTTCAGGTTTACCTATACATAGTTTCTCAATATTAATTTTACATAGTATTCTTATGATTGATTGTACATAACTTATATCAAAAAAATCCAAAAATATTCAAATATTTCAAAATATAAAAACATGCAAATAATTCAAAAACACAAAAAATATTTTGATTGTATGCATCATCCATGATTTACATTTCTACTATCATGCTAGACTTACATTTTGTGTTCTATGCTATTGTTTGTCAATTTATCTATAATACCATGATTCCCTTGATCTTCTTTGAGTGTGTGTAGTGACATCTAGATCTTTGATTACTTCACTCTATCCATTAAGGGGGTATCCTACTTATACATTTGAGACATACTCATTCGGGGAATTTTTTACATGACTACACCATCCAGGTTATGTCATTCCTACACCACACACTCTAGTTATCATGATGTTGTACATTATTTATTAGATTACATAGATTACTCTATCAACATACACTAGTATATAAAAATTGTGTATTTCTTAGCATATATGTAATCTTGTACTACATATCTTGCATACTTTCACTTCTTACTATGATTAGTTAGAAGCAATTGTATTTATAGTATTTACATGTTTTCCTTCCTTGTTTTGCATAGCTAGATGTCATTATATTTCTTAGTTTCTATTTGTCTCTTATATGTGCCTTAGGACATCTACTAATGTCCTTTACTTTTATTCATGTCTATGCCTTAGGACATTTTCCATTGTCTTTTGCCTATATTCTTTTATGTGATTATGGATTTCATGTCAACCTTGCTTGTTTCAATTCTATGTGTGTGTGGCATTTTAACATGCCTTGTTTGTTTACTTTCTAGTTTGAGTGACATGTGCCTATGTCCTTGTTTGCTTGGCCCCTTGACCCATTATTGTATGCTTCTTGATGCTTTCCTCGTATGTTTGTTTCTTGAATGCTTATCGATTGTTTGTAATTCCATGATCTACATCATGCATTACTTTTATTTCTTGGATGCCATGATGGACATCATGTTCCCTCCTTCCTTGCCAACTAAAAACTAAAAACTAACTAGACTTCTAGTTCTAATTTATTATATTTCATATGTTATTACATAGGTATATCTATCTAAGCATACCCTTGTTGATCTAATAATATCTCATTACAAACCATGTTATATCTTGAGATATCTTATCAATTATCATCACTACATGTATCTTTGTAGCATAACACACTTGCAAGGCTCTTTATTTTAAGGGAAGTCGTTGTAGGGTCTTCATTCCTAACCTTTGAAGAGGGGGTAACAAATAGATTTTTTTTACAGAGATTAGAGCTCCTAATGGTCAAAAAATCAATTTTAGAGCACCCAAAATAGGAACTAGACATCAAACTAGATAGAATAGATGAGGCAAATAGTGAAAATGTTAGAATAGTTACCAGATTTAGCCTAGGACAATAGTGTCAAGATTGGACTATAGTATTGATACCTTTAGTGTCCACCTATGATGCTCATATCTAAATAGTAAAAAAATTAGACTTTCTAAAAGTAGGTAGAAAAGTGGGTTCAACTACAATTTTGCATAGTTAGACCAATTTAGAATCAATAGTTTTCAGTACACTTTTGATCAGAGAATCTAGATATAGGGGAATCATGCATGGCATGAGGGCTCTCACTTCTAGTTAATATAGCATTTGGTATAAATTCTAGATCAGAATCCATGTTCTAAACATTAGTGATTGATACAATATTTGTTATAACTTCTAGATCAAAAACCATGTTCCAAACACTAGTGATTGGGGGAAATATGTGTGGTACATTTATCTTATTTTCTTTCGAAATTTAATACAATACCTAGGCATTCTCAATAGTTGCATGCCTTATTCCATCTACAAGTGGTTAGCATCATTCTGGAGTGGCTTTCATATAAGAATAACTTCCACATTTTTAGAGTGGCTTTTATATAAGCCTAATGCACCAATTTCAAATTGGCTTTCATACAAGCCTAATCTATACCTTTTAGAGTGGCCAAAAGTTGCCTTGTTTCTAACATACATTTAGCTATCCATGCTAACATTTATAAACTATAGATCATTCATGGGCCTTAAGATCCATCTCATATGACACACATTTCATACTAGTATCAGTTTATAGCTTCACTTCATGGGGTAATGATGGAGCCAAAGGACTAGCTAGCTTTTGTATTCTTGAACCACTTATTGAGAAGGATTGGACACATCGACCAAACATCAATTATCACATGCCTGATAAATTAGCCTTTGCATTCTTCTTCTACTTCTAGGGAATTGAGCACTCAACTCTATTCATGATATTACTCTTGGTTTAGCATCATTAACACCTAGTATTACTTAGTAGCATAGTAGGTTTTATATTTATTCATGTACCTAGTGAGGTGTATTCATTCCTTTTTCTTCCTCTCTTTCTTATCCATCTTTGTATATTCTTATTTTAGATATAACATATCTAGTAAGAACTTATGTACTCTATATTTTTTATTGCATATTTACACTTCATAACATGCTCTCTCTATACATACCTAGCATCACATAGATTCATGGGCTTCACCCTTACAGGTAAGTTTAGGTGATCTTTCTATTTTCCTTTATCCTAGTATTTTACTTTACTACATCACTAGAAAAAAGTAGGGAAAATATAGTCATATAAAATATGAAAATTGATAACTTGAGTGTGGCTAATGACACCCAACCCATAGAACCCTCCTATGTGCTTTCATGACCCTCATAGGCATCTCTTCACTTATTCCCAGTCATCCATAGCTTTCCAAACCTGATCATAGTTTAGCCAGACTACTCTTTTCATAATAAATCCATCCCCCTAAGTCTTATTAGTTAACAACAATAGTGCCCAACTTAGATAATAGTGTTAGTATCACTAGTGTCATATTTTGATGTTCTTATCCAAGTGTATTCTTATCCTTAACTATTTGTTCCTTTTTGATTCTCATCCTTCTCCTTGTTGGTGTAGATCCTTATAAAAGATCATTTGGAATGGGTTGGCAATTATAACTAAGCAAGCAAGAATATAAGCAATACTACTTAGGCATTCTTCCTTATTCTCTACATAAAATTAGCTAATATAATTTACAAGCTTATCCAAATCCTTACGCCAATCCCTAGCCACCTCAAGCATAGCTAGTTTAGCATTTTGTATCTTTATACACATTATTACACAAAGCACATTAAGTGAGAGAACTACATATGGCTTGATCCATCTTCAAAGTATTGGTATGTAGGTAACATACCCACACAAGGGTCCATCTTCAAAGTATTGGTATGTAGGTAACATACCCACACAAGGGGTGTGGATACACTTTCATTAAATACTATGCACACTAACCCCTCATATTTCTTAAATTTTGTCAAAGTACAAAGGATTCTAGGGTTTGAAGACAACATTTACTCTATAAAGAATTATATAGACATTTGGTAGTCAAAAATTCATAGACAGGGTCACATAGACATAACAAACAAAACCTAGAAAGCTTAGGTCCCCTGGATAATAGCAACAAATGTGGACTATAGTGCAAATGCCACTAGTGTTCTCTTTCAGTACTCCTATCTAATCATAAAACGAAGCCCATATATTGATTTGTGTAGTTTCCTAGTCATCCATAGTGAATTTGAAAGTCTATCTTAGCCATCTCAATTAGTTTTTAGCTAAGTATTATTTTCTATCTCTTATTACTATTTTTAGAAAGGTTGAAATTATAAACAAATTTATACAAATTAGTAGATTAATTATTACATATTTATTTATTGATTTTACTACTCAAGCCCTTTAACTAAATTAGAAATAATACACCAATATTCCCAAAATTATTAAATCAAAAATGCACATAAAGTTTAAATCTTTGAATCTTAAATGTGTTCCAAATAGTTCATGTTCCCCTATCACATTATTTTAACTTTAAAGTTATGATGCATTATGAGAAATGTGCATAAAATTTAAATCTTTGGATCTTAAATTCATTTAATACTACTCAAGTTTCCTATCATATTATTTGAAATTAAAAGTTATGATGCGTTATGAGAAATGTACATAAAGTTTAAATCTTTAGATATTCAATGTGTTAAAAACCATCAAGTTCTCATATCACATTGTTCAAATTTCAAATTTGTGATGTATTATGATAAATATACATAAAGTTCAAATCTTTGGATCTTAAACATGTTCAAAGCTGCTCAATTTCATGTATCACGTCATTTAAATTCCAAATTTGTGATGCATTAGAAAAAATTTCATAAAGTTTGAATCTTTTGATCTTTAATGTGTTTAAAACCATTCAAGTTCCTGCATCACATTGTTCAATTTTCAAAGTTACAATGCATTATGATAAATGTGCATAAAGATTGAATCTTGGATTTTAAACATGTTCAAAACTACTCAAGTTCCCATATCACATTGTTCAAATTTCAAATTTGTGATGCATTATTAGAAATGCACATAAAGTTTAAATATAAGGAACTTAAACACATTCAAAACTACTTAATTCCCCCTATCACATTGTTTTAACTTCAAATTTGTGATGTATTATGAGTAACACACATAAATTTCAAATCTTTAGATCTTAAACATGTACAAACCCACTCAAGTTCCCCTATTACATTGTTTGAATTCAATGTTGCAATGCGTTATGATAAAGGCACATAAAGTTTAAATGTTTGGATTTTATATGTGTTCAAACCCACTCAAGTTATGGTATTACATTGTTTGAATTTCATAATTATGATGAATTGTGAGAAATATGCATAAATTTTAAATCTTTAGATCTTAGATGCAATCAAAACCACTCAAATTCCCCTATTACATTGTTTGGATTTCAAAAATTATGATGCATTATGAGAAACACACAAAAAGTTTGAATCTCTGGATATTAAACACATTCAAAACCACTCAAGTTATGGTATTATATTGTTTTATTTTCAAATTTATAATGCATTATGATAAATGTGCATAAAGTTCAAATTTTTGGATTTTCAATGTATTCAAGACTTCTCAAGTTCTCATATCACATTGTTTGAACTTTAATGTTACAATGCATTATGAGAAATGTTCCTAAAGTTCAAATATTTGGATCTTAAATGTTTTAAAAACTTCTCAAGTTCCTATATCACATTGTTATAATTTCAAATTTGTAATGAATTATGAGAAACACACATAAATTTTGAATCAATAGATTTTAAACAGGCTCAAAGCTGCTCAAGTTATGGTGTCACATTGTTTTAATTTTAAAGTTGTGATGTATTATGAGAAATGTGTATATATTTTGAATCATTGGATCCTAAACACGTTCAAAACCACTCAAGTTTTCAAAGTTGTGATTCATTATGAAAAAGGCATATAAAATATAAATCTTTGGTTTTTAAATGTGTTTAAAACTACTCAAGTTCCTTTATCACATTGTTCAAATTTCAAAGTTGTGATGCATTATGAGAAATGCACATTAATTTAAAATATTTGGATCTTAAATGCATTCAATATTTCTCAATCTAACCTATAACATTATTTAAATTTCAAAGTCATGATGCATTATGTGAAACATGGATAAAGTTCAAATCTTTAGATCTTAAATGTGTTCAAAACTACACAAGTTCTCATATCACATTACTTGAATTTCAAAGTTGTAATCCATTATCAAAAACATAGATAAATTTCAAACTTTTGGATCTTAAATACATTAAAAACCTCTCAAGTTCTCATATCACATTGTTCAAATTTTAAATTTGTGATTCATTATGAGAAATGCACATAAAGTTTGAATCTTTGGATATTAAATGCATTCAAAACCACTCAATTTCCTATATCACATTGTTTAAATTTTGAAGTTACAATGCATTATGAGAAATGCAAATAAATTTCAAATCTTTAGATCTTAAACCCATTTAAATTTAACTAATCAAGCTCCTCTATCACATTATTCAAATTTTAAATTTTAGAGTTATGATGCATTATGACAAATAGCCATAAATTTTGAATATTTAGATTTTAAAATCATTTAAAACCACTCAAGTTCACATATCACATTGTTCAAATTTAACATTTATGATGCATTATGAGAAACTCACATAAATTTTAAATCTTTTAATCTTAAATGCATTCAAAACTATTCAATTTCCCATATCACATTGTTTAAAATTTGAAATTACGATGCATTATGAGAAATGCAAATAAATTTCAAATCTTTAGATCTTAAACCCATTTAAATTTAACTAATCAAGTTCCTTTATCACATTATTCAAATTTTAAAGTTGTGATGAATTATGAGAAACATGTATAAAGTTTAAATATTAGGATATTAAACACATTCAAAACCACTCAAGTTCCCATATCACAATGTTCGAAATTCAAAGTTACAATGCATTATGACAAATGTTAATAAATTTCAAATATTTGGATCTTAAACACATTTAACACCACTCAAGTTCATGTATCACATTATTAAAATATTAAATTTGTGATTCATTATAAGAAACACACATTAAGTTTGAATCTATTGATCTTAAATGCATTCAAAACTGCTCAAGTTCACCTATCACATTGTTTGAATATGAATGTTGTGATGCATTATGAGAAATGTAGATAAAATTTGAATATTTGAATTTTAATTGCATTGTAAATCACTCAAGTTCCCCTATCAAATTATTCAAATTTTAAATTTGTGATGCATTATGAGAAACATGTATAAAGATTGAATTTTTGGATCTTTAATATGTTCAAAATTTCTCAAGTTCCCATATCATATTGTTCGAATTTCAAAGTTGTGATGAATTATGAAAAATGTGCATAAAATTTTATTCTTTAGACCTTAAACATGTTTAAAACCACTCAGTTTCTCATATTACATTATTTAAATTTCAATTTTGTGATGCATTACGAGAAATATGCATAAAGTTTGTATCTTTAGATCTCAAACTCATTTCAAAACACTCAAGCTCCCCTATTATATTGTTCAAATTTGAAATTTATGATGCATAAAGCTTGAATCTTTAGATCTTAAACATGTTCAAAACCACTCAAATTCGACTATCATATTATTTGAATTTCAAATTTATGATGCATTATGAGAAAAATGCATAATGTTCAAATATTTGGATCCTTAATGCATTCAAAACCACTCAAGTTCTCATATCAGATTATTTGAATTTCAAAGTTATGATGCATTATGTTTTATTATTTTATGAGATTATATGTTTAATTCCTAAGTAATAAAGGTCTAGAATGATAGGTAAAATCTAATCTAACATGGAAAATTATAGATTTTACTTGATAATTATACAAGACAAAGAAGATTTAACTTGGATAGATTTATCTAGAAATGGAAGATTTTGAGTCTAGAATTTGAGGAGTAAGACTAGGATAGTGTCCAAATTCTATCTCTGTTATCTATTTCTTGATTGGATATGAGTGCTAAATAATACACCCTAGTGTCTAGTGTTATAGTCATTTCTCGACACTATTGTCTTCAAGCTAAAATCTCTCTGGGTTCTGTTTGTCTACTTAGTATGACCCTATGTAGTGAATTTTAGGTCCTAAAAGTCACTAGAGTTCACTATAGTTATGTTTTAATATTTAGTACTTGTATTAGTCTACACACATGAAAATGATAAATAAAATCAAAGAAAAAGGGGGAAAAATTAGATTGTGGGAAGAATGATTGCATAATCAAGAACCCTTACTATTATGATTATTACCTACATTAACCCTAAAGCAAGGGTCTCATATATGATGTAGTTCTCCCTTAGAGAACATGCGTAATCAATGCACATGATTGATGCAAGAATGAATCTCACCTAGGCCCTTCCTTGATTAAGCATGCAAATCTATGTGTGATGTAGAGAAGTTGAGATATACTATTGATTGATTTTATATTTCTAATGTGCCAAAATAGTAAGTTATAGATATAAAATGTCTTGTGTAGTCCTTTATATAGGATACTCATTATTTTGAATTTGGGATCTTTATTTGCATTTAATCAACATTGGTAAACTTAGGAATGAATCAAATAAAATGGGTAAGACTGATCCTATGGAAGAAATTGACCATTGGGACCAAATTGCTCTTGGACAATAGCACTAAAAATTAGACACCTTGAATTTCAACACTATAATACTATTTGGGCACTATTCTCTAGGGGGTATGGGATCTAGGGGGATGGGTATGGACCTAAAAGATGTACCTAGGTCTAAAAGGGTTATGTATGGAAATATATGGATGATTAGGGATAAGAAAAATGATGTCTAGGGAATGTAGTAAGACCAAGACAAGTCAAATAAAAGGACAAGGCTAAATGTAAATAAAAGCTCATATTCTCCAGTGAAAGTCTCCTATAAAAGGACTATGAAAATACATAATATGTGTGTTTTATTGACCAATTTAGGGTGTATAAATTTCCCCCACTTTTAATATAGTGATGTGATATAATGAAATACTAGAGTAAAAGAAAGAAAGAAGATGCATACCTAAACTTACCTATGTGAAGATAAGTGTGTTAAAAAGGGTCCAACTTCCTAGCCAGGGATGTGGATGAAGAACTAAAATAGTTTTTGAAAGAAGGAATCCTTCTAATAGATGCACCTTGTATTAGTTCTAAATAGTGCTTAAAGAAATAAGGAATAACTATAATAGATGCCCCCATACTGAATTTGAATAGTGCATATAAAAAGAAGGAATCCTTATAATAGATGACTCCTAAACTGAATCTAAATAGTGGCTAGAAAAATAAGGAATCCCTATAATAGATGCCCTTATACTAAATCTAAATAATCTAAACTAGATTTTGAGAATTACTCAAAGATCCAAAACCAATGTTTGTCCTATGTCCTACACAAACTATTGGGTCTAAGTTTTAATAATACTATGGACCAATCATTATAGATGACCATATGGTCAAATCTAGTGACAAATTGAGTAATTCTTGGGTGTAAATTGAAAATGTTTGTAGATGTGTAAGAAGAAAATGGCATGTCCTACCATCTCAATCTATATAATCCTAGAAGATGAAGAACAAGAATATTTGTGTCATGTCCCCAAATTTGGTATTTGAGTGATGTGTGTAGATAATCTAGAAATTTATATAACCACATATGATATGATCTATCTTGTCATATTTCATGTGTAAAATTGGAGATCAAAATAATGTGCTCTACACTATGCCTATAATCTACTATGCAGTCTATAATTATGTCATGTTATATGAAGTTGTATGTGTGAGATGTGTAGTAATGTACATGCCCCCAAATTTGGTATCTAAATAGTCTATATATCTATAAATCGAAGGTGTATCCCTCTGAACGTCTTGAGTGATGTTGAGTGACCCAATGTAATATGGATCATTGTATGACCTTGACCAAAATGAACTGAGTGATGTAAGTGACCCATATAATTTGAACCATTTATAACCTTGACCAATTTAAACTAATTAATGCTGATAATCTAAATAGTAGAGGTGTAGAAACCATGCTGAGTGACACATGTAGTCTAAATCACTATATGTTTTGACCGATCTGAGCTAAATCTGAAAATTTGATTACTAGAGGTGTGAGAACCATGGTGTATCCATCTATGAGAATGGATAGGTATATTGGATAAGTGTAGAAATAGGAATGGTAGGAATGATGCCCCTTTTTTGGGAGAAGGCCAAAATCTATGATAGAGGAGGTTGAGACAAAAATGATGACTAGTTGTGGAATGTATAAGAACTAGGTTGGTATAGTTTGAATTGATTAAGAGTCTATTATTGAATTGGTGAAATTGAATTACTCATAGTGAAAGGTATCTTGGATTGATTAGGATCAAAGCTTGTATCTTGGTATAGTAGAGATATATAAACATTCATGCCATGATAGGAAAATTATGTAATAATAGATTGAATCAAGTGAAAGATTGATTGTTTGAATAGGCTATGTTGCTTGGATGTTTTAGATGAATATTGATTTATGAGGACCAAGTTGTATGAAATTTGAACAAGTGTAGATTGGTAGGGACTAATTTATATGTATAGGTATAATAAAGGTATATAGATATATGTGTCTTATTAGGAAAATAATATAATAAGAGAGCAAGGCTTGCTTTATGTCGAAGGTGTCATTATCATGATTTTGATAAACAAAATCATTTGTTAAACGGAGCCACAAGGCTCAAGATATGAGAAGCATAGTGTTTTGATTTTGAATAAAAGATTTGGTTGATACAAGAATTGTGATTGACTTTGGGATCATTTGTGTAGTGATGAGTTTGAGATATTGGAGCTCTGGATTTCAAAATGCCTAGGATATTAGTACCTTCCATGACCCAATTTGAGTAGTTGGAAGCCTAGAAAGAGGCCAACAAGGATATTATCCTAGTAAGTATGCTTATCACTTAATTTTTACGTATTTAAAAGCCTATTTTGGTCCTTTTTTAATTTGTTTTAAATAGTCTAGAGAAGCTTTGACTAGTTCTATCACTCCTATCCTAGAGTCAGTGTTATTGTCTAGGATGTAATACTACTATCCAGGTTCTATTATTATTGTCCAGTGCTAGTGTCTTTTTGTAGTGCTATTATCCACTTTGGATGATTATCAAACTTTCTAATTTCTTATCTACAATTATATAGCTTGGATGTTTACTTGGCATGGTTATCTGATACATAGTCTATTTTGTGGTGTTTCTAGGGTGAAGTGTAGATGTAAGAGCTCTATAGAGGTTAGGTGATGGAGACACTAAGGATGTTACCATTGTCCATTGATGAGTGTAATATTATGGATAGGGATGGATTGGGTCATGCATGTGACCTGGGTATGGTGCAGTGGGATAAGTATATGATTACCATGTTATGTGAGAGGTGTAATGTTGATTTCTATACATTATGGCTTCCCATTAGAGAGATCACTATTACACTAGAGGATGTATACAACATTTTGAATTTGTCAATTAGTGGGTGACAGGTGATATTACAAGATGACATGGGTATAGCTACCATTGATCATGCATCTAAATACTATGCTAAGGTGCTCATAAGAGTGCATCATGAAGGTAGCGATAGTGATGTACTATTGTCAGTGCTTATGCAATCAAGTGTTCCATGCTTGAAAAAATGTTTACCTATATTATTGGATTCATTTTTTGTAGTGGATGGTAGTGGAGTGTCTATTGCTTATAGGATGCATAGGGTGGTTTATAGAATTGAGATGTATGGTACTATGTTCCATGGGGTATGACTATGCTTGCATAGTTGTGTAGAGACTTATATAGATTTACTAAAGAGGAATTTAGTGGTGGTGTAGGTGTGACCACTTTTTTACATTTCTAGGTGTATGAGCACATAATAGTTGTGCGACCTATTGGATTACTGAGGGTGAGCTAGGCATATTTAAATCCATTTTGTGGTGATAAATGAGTGAGTTGAGTATCCAATCTCTTGGAATAGATCACTATAAGAGGATGTTAGATAGATTGGTAGCCCAAGATATCATATGTAGGCCTTATAGAGTATTTCCTAGATGGATTGAGGATGGAGAGTAGCTATGGTATTTGAGGGTCAATTATTGGTTACATGATCATTGGCCTAGAGTTTATGAGTGCTTTTAGTATGAGTGCATGACTAGGTAGTTTAGATTTTAATAAAATGTTCATCTTGTAGCATGGGTATGGTTGAGTACATGAGCACTATAGAAAATTGGCGCTCATGTGAGACTAATTGAGGCTAAGTTGGAACCTTTACCTTTGGATGCACAAGATGATATTATAAATATTATTGATATGGATGATGTGGGATATACTGAGGGATATACTACATGGTGGACTAGTCATCATTGGGATCCATTGTATCATGTGGATGGAGTGGATGTTCTTGCATATGAGGAGCTTGAGCCAATTCAAATGATGGAAAGTAATCTTTGATTATATTTAAACTGTATCTATATTTGTGCTTTAGTTTAGATTTTGAAAGTATATATATCTAATGTAGTGTTGTAATTCTTATGCATGCAGGTAGAGTGGGAGGGGTAAAGATGAGGCACCTACTAGGGTGGGGAGGGGAGATGATGAGTTTTGAGAGACCATCATTAAGTTGACACTCTATGAGCTGACATGACATGTTGTTAATGGTGTCATGGATGAGGGTTTGATAGAGAGAGTGATAGTTACAACTGGTGTGTATGCTCATCTATTTGACCAAGTTTCTATAGCTACAAATATATATGTTAGGGTAGTAGGATAGAGGGATGAGATTAGAGATGAGATAGATAGGTGTAGGGTGCCTCCACCTAATTATGGAATGGTTAGCATGAAGATTATAGATGACTATATGGATCTTCATGATGCTATGCAGATTTGCATGAGGAACATGGTCAGTTGTTGAAGTGGCATACTCAACACAAGAGGCATTCAAGATCTTGAGGAGGTGTAGGGTCATTGAGTGTTAGACATGATTATGGGACTAACACTGGAGGAGAGAGTGAGACTAAGACTGAGGGCATGCCCCTTATTCATGATTGATTATACCTTGACATGATGTATATGTTTTGAAAACTTCATGATGTGTGTGTGTGTGTGTGTGTGTGTGTGTGTGTGTGTGTGTGTGTGTGTGTGTGTGTGTGTGTGTGTGTGTGTGTGTGTGTGTGTGTGTGTGTGTGTGTGTGTGTGTGTGTGTTGGTTTGCTTTTAAACTCATGTGTATTCATGTATATAGATTGTATGTGGTTGATTTTGGAAATGGTTGATCTAGTATTGATTTTGATTATCACATTTGTTTGGTAAATTGGTACTTTGGATATGTGATGTGATGTTTTGATATGTTTGGATGTGATGTTTTGATAATTATGATGTTAGGCTTATTGATTTTGAATTGTAACTATATGTAAGCAAAAATTTGTTTGTTGTGGTAATTGGTAAACTATTTAGATAAATTTGAGTAGGATTTGGATATGTTTGATTTGGTAATATCTATAATTGATAGTCTAGTTCTAGTCAGGGATGATTATTTGGAATTAGGAATTGTTAGTTGTTAGTAGGGGGGAAATTAAGATAGCACTCTATGTGTATTACTTCGTTGAGAGTGGCTCAAGAATGCAAAAATTAGCTAGATATTTGGCTCCATCGTTGCCCTGCTAAATGAAGCTATGAACTAATGCTAAAATGAATGTATGTTCTATCACACTATGTTATATCACTATCTGAACCCTATCGGCCACATGAATAAGTGCCCATATTACTCATAGTATGTAGGATTGTGTTCTTTAGCTGATATTATCTACTATGAAGAAGACTCATTTATCTATAATTGAATACCATGTGGCCTCTATTGTGATGTATATGAATGTACAATATATTGAGATGGAATTAAAACTTGTGATGAGGGCTCATTTAATGTTAATCATAATGGGTTGTTTACATGAGATAGGAACCTAAAAACTTAGTTGT
This sequence comes from Torreya grandis, assembly GCA_037957365.1. NCBI lineage: Eukaryota > Viridiplantae > Streptophyta > Pinopsida > Cupressales > Taxaceae > Torreya > Torreya grandis. Next base: position 274,432 of record JARHVA010001394.1, read on the forward strand.
GATGAATATTTCTCTAGAATAGTACTCTATAATGTGGGTTCAATTAGTCTTAATCATAGCATATTTCTCCATGAGATAGAACCCTCAAAACTCAACTATAATATCTCTCTGGAATAGTACTTTATTGTGGTGCCTGTGACTCTACTGGATATGTATATGGAACTAGACTATGTATTCCATATACTATACTACTATATGTGGGTTGTTTGTGTTGTACTAGTTTCCAAACTTTTTGAATAATTAGAATAAGATATCTCCTATGAGATTTTGTCTTAAAACTAGCATTTCACTCATGATGAGTGATCGATGATTATTGTAAAGGAATGCCCTAGGATGACTCACCCATGGAGGAATGTGGTCTAGGGTTCCATAATATGGGAGATATTTTTTCCCCCTATCTGTATGCTATAATACCATTATCAACACATCTAGTAATGAAATCTCTAAGTCCAAAATGGTCATTATCTTTGTGTCCATGAATGTGATGATAGTTGCAAAAAGGCTGATGTGGCTATCTATGTAAGAGATGTGGATCTCATCGATGAATATAAGGTAATGTGATTAACCTCCTATCTAGTAGTACTAATAATATGATAGATGAGATATCCCACTTTGAATCAAATTGTAGTGGTGATTTACTATTGTTCTCTATAGTGCATATTATAGCTTGTGTTCTAAAAAATTTCTCTTTATTCTTAATTGGTTTCTTTCCTAGTTGTGGTCTAGTATCTTGTCTAAGACATGGTGGATGCTAATTAGTAAGAGCAATATTTAAAGATGTTATTGTGAAGTCTAGTGTGATCTAATCAATTGAATCTACCTCAATTAATCCCAATTTATTTTACAAAGATATAAGTATGTGACACAAATGTCTAAAATAAGGTTCTATCTGATATAGTAGATGCTCAAGGAGAGGTTGGTAAAGGCCCTTGATGAAGATATGCTAAATCTCTAGATATAATAGTTTTTAAATCAATCTTAAAAAATGAGCATTGAATATTAAGATATACTCTCTAACTAGCTCTATATAATTTTGATGTAGTGTGCAAAGGTTCTCATATGTAAGATGAGGGCTCATGTTTATAATGTAGTTCCTGAGAAATGCCTCTAAGTAATAATATGTGGGCAATGAACTGATGGGGAGTAGATGAAAGAACCAATTTTGTGCTTCCCCACTAATTTTTACTAAAACAACTTTAGTAGAATCAAAGGGCTTGCATGAGGTGGGAAAACCTTCTGAAAGGCCTAAAGATGTATGACTATATCTCTAGTTCCATCAAAGTGAGGTAATTATGGTGTCTAAAAATGCTTAGGCAATACCTTTTTTATGAATGTCTTTGGAACAAGGTTACCATGTAGATCATTGGCATTCATCCAAGATTTATAATATTTATTTTCCAAGGTAAAGAGATGTACTTGTTGTTATAATTCACCAACTGTATGAATCAAAGAGATGATCTCTTGGGATGGTACATTAGTATCTTGAATTAGTTCATTTTATCATTGAATTTGATTGTTAATTTTAACCATGGGAATCCTACATTTATCAAGTGGATCATAAAGAGGGGGTGTGCTCACTTGAACCTTTGGAGTAATGGTAACTTGGACCTTTCTATAGGGATGTGGGATACCATTCTCTTTAGGTAAGGAGTGAGAACTGGGTTCCATTATAGTGAGGGTGGCTTGAGAGATTCATTGGTATCTTTATGTTTTAGTGAATCACATTCTAATTTACTATAATATGTGTTATTAGCATTAATATGTGCATCATTTAACATAAAATCATTAACAAAAGTAGAAACATCTTTTGAAATTGCATTAAGTTTGAGCAGAGTGAGAGAAGGGTTAGAAGCATGAGATGCATTTTCTTCTTCACTATATGCATAGTAGTCATCATTATTCCATATATTATCATAATATACATTTTGTTCATTTGAAATAGAAGAATTTGAAGTATAATTTTCATATTCACTTTCATTCTCATATTCATTTGTATGTTCACTATCATATTCATCATCACTTCCATCATTGTTAGCAAGAGGTGTAAGAGACAGAGTTAATTTTTTTTAATATGCAATTATTTATCATTGGAATTTGGAATATCATGTGTATCTATGCTATACATGGATGGAGGATATGCATTTTATTCAACATGAGACGGAAAAGTAGAAGAGTTATCATTTGAAAATTATTTTGAGAGAGTAGAGTTAGGAATGCATAATCCATATTTTGAACTATGCTTTGGTAATTTGATTCTATTGTATTTATATTGTTGTATTTTGAACATAGTAGTATCAAAAGGTATAGAGAGATTAGGTTCATAGGGAAGCAAATAATCACCAATAAGAGGTTCACTTGGAAGTGCATGATTAATTTTTGCATTTTGTGCATTGTGTCTAGGATAATGAGGTGAGAAGTATCTTTCCCATTTATCAAAATTATTTTCATTAGAAGAAGGAATAAATGATATGGGTTTAATAAAAAAAGATTCATCTATTTGTGATTCACCCTCATCATTACGTACATCATCATATCCTTCATTACAACAATAGTCATTATCTTCACTATAAATGAAATCATTTTCTATAGTTTTAGCTAATGTGAAATTTTAAAAATTTGTCCAATCATTTTCATAATTGTAAGGAAATTTTAGAAATTTATCTATGGGATGAGAATAATAAATTGCCTTTGTGGCCATTTTATCACCAAAGAGAATTTTGAAAATTACTATGAAGCAAATAAATGCACAAAGAACTAGTAAAATTGAATTTTGAAAATTACTTTTGATAACCCAAACAATTTTCTATAAATTTAAATTAGTTTTGTAAAAATTGTAAGGGAAGGAAATTTGAGGTTTGAGGACCTAGTTTGGAAATCTAGGGTTTTAGAATTTTTAAAAATTATGCAATAATTTTAAATTTTAAAAATTATTTGAAAATAGGATTATGCACAAAAATTAATACAAAAATTAGAATTTTGAAATTTAAATTTTTGCATAAAAAACTACTGATTTTGAAATTTTGAAATAATTTTTGACAAAGTAATTAATTTACAAAAATTCCAAAATAGTTTTCTAAAATTGACAAGGAGGCAAGGCTTATTGTTTGATGACCTGGTTTTGAAATCTAGGGTTTTGAAATAAGGTTTTAGAATTTTTGAAAATTATGAAATAATTTTAAATTATAAAAATAGTTTTTGAATAGGATAAATGTACAAAAATTAATACAAAAATCAAAATTTAGACAAATAATTTTTTTCACAAGATAAAAAGGAAAAATCCTAAGTATGGTGAGGGTTTTAAGTTTTTTTTTTTAAGTAAGTCAGGTTCACCAAATGTTTTACTATTTTAGGAGATTATATGTTTAAATACTAAGTAACAAAGGTCTAGAATGACAAGGAAAATCTACTCTAACATGGAAAATTATATATTTTATTTGATAATTATTCAAGACAAAGAAGAATTAACTTAGCTAGATTTATGTTGAAATAGAAGATTTTGAGTCTAGAATTTGAGGAGCAAGATTATGATAGTGTCTAAATTTTGGATCTATTATCTATTTCTTGATTAGATAGGAGCATAAAAAATAGGACACCTTAGTTTCCGATGATATGTCCTTTCCTGGTGCTATTGTCTTAAGGCTAAAAGCTTTTTGGCTTCTATTCATCTACTTAGTATTACCCTACGTACCAAATTTTAGGTCCTAAAAGTCATTAGAGTTCATTTTAGGTCTATTTAAATATTTAGTCCCTATATTAGTGTTCACACATGGAAACAACAAATAGAATCAAAACAAAAGGGGGAAAATTTGGGTTATGGGCAGAATGATCACATAATTAAGAACCCTTGTTGTTCTGATTGCTTCTTACATTAACCCTCAAGCTAAGGTCTCAGATCCAATGCAATTTTCCCTTAGGTAACATGCATAATCAATGTGCAAGATTGATGCAAAAATAAATTTCACCTAGACCCTTCCTTGATCAATCATGCATATCTATGTGTGATGTAGAGAAGCTAAGCTATACTATTGATTTATTACATTATGTCTAATGTGTCAAAGTAGTAAGTGCTAGATATAAAATGCCTTTTGTAGTCTTTCATATAGGACTCTCATTCTTTTGAATTTGGGAGCTTTATTTGCATTTGGTTGACATTAAGAAACTTAGTATCAAATTAAATAAAATGGGTAAGACTCATCTTAAAAAATAAATTGATCATTGGGACTAAATTACTCTTAGAAAATAGTGCCAAAAATTGGACACCTATTTGGGCACCATTAGCCAGGGGGTATGGAACCTGAGGGGATGGTTATAGACCTAAAAGATGTACTTGGGTCTGAAATGATTCAGTCTTGAAAGCTAAAGATGACCAACAAGCAAAATGATGTCTAGGGAATGTAGTAAGACCAAGACAAGTTAGATAAAAAGACATGTCTAAATGTGAATAAAATTTCATATTTTCCAGATAGAGTCTACTATAAATGGACTATAAAAAGACATTATATATGTGTTTACTTTACCAATATAGGGTGTATAAACATTATGATAAATGTACATAAAATTAAAATATTTTGATCTTAAATGCACTCAAATCCACTCAAGTTTCCTTATCACATTATTCAAATTTCAAATTTATGATGCATTATAATAAATGCATATAAAGTTAAAATATTTTTATCCTAAAAGAATTAAAAACCACTCAATTTCTTGTATCACATTGTTTAAATTTCAAATTTTTGATGGATTATGAGAAACACCCATAAAGTTTGAATCTATTGCTCTTAAACACATTCAAAACTAATCAAGTTCCCATATCACATTATTCAAATTTTAAATTTTCAATGCATTATGAGAAACACCCATAAAGTTTGAATCTTTAGATCTTAAATGCCTTTAAAACAACCTAAGTTTCCATATCATATTGTTTGAATTTCAAAGTTGTGATGCATTATGAGAAACATGCATAAAATTCAAATCTTTAGATCTTAAATGCATTCAAAACCATTCAAGTTCACTATCATATTATTTAAATTTCAAAGTTGTAATGCATTATTAGAACATGCATAAAGTTTTAATATTTAGATCTTAAACATGTTCAAAATCATTCAAGTTACCATATCACATCATTAAAATTTCAAATTTGTGATGCTCTATGATAAGTGGACATAATGTTTGAATCTTTGGATCTTAAACGTGTTCAAAACCAATCAAGTTCCTTATCACATTGTTCAAATTTCAAAGTTGTAATGCATTATGACAACATGAAAAAACATTGAATCTATGTATTTTAAATGCATTCAAAACCACTCAAATTCCCATATCACATAATTCAAATTTTAAAGTTGTGATGTATTATGACAAATGCACATAAAGTTTAAATCTTTGGATCCTAAATGCATTCAAAATCACTCAAGTTCTCATATCACATTTTTGAAATTTTAAAGTTGTAATGCATTATGAAAAACATGGATAAAAGTTTGAACCTTTAGATCTTAAATGCATTCAAAACTACTCAAGTTCACATATCACATTATTCAAATTTTAAAGTTGTGATGCATTATGAGAAATGTGAATAATGTTTAAATAATTAGATCTTCAAAGTTGAGATGCATTATGATAAATGTGCATGAAGTTTAAATCTTTAGATCTTCAGTGCATTCAAAACTATTCAAGTTCATGTATCACTTTATTTGAATTTCAAAGTTGTGATTCATTGTGAGAAATGTGCATAAAGTTACAATCTTTAGCTCTTAAATGCATTCAAAACTGCACCATATTTTGTATCACATTGTTCAAATTTTAAATTTATGATGCATTATGAGAGACGTGTATAAAGTTTGAATCATTAAATCTTAAAATGCATTCAAAACCATTCAAGTTCACCTATCACATTCTTGAAATTTTAAAATTATGATGCATTATGAGAAATGTGTATAAAGTTAAAAATATTTAGATCTTAAATGCAATCAAAACCACTAAAGTTCCCCTATTACATTATTAAAATTTCAAATTTGTGATGCATTATGAGAAAAATGCATAAAATTTTAATCTTTACATCTTAAACATGTTCAAAACCACTGAAGTTCCCTTATTACATTGATCAAATTTTAAAGTTTCCATGCATTATGAGAAATGTGTATAAATTTTGAATAATTGTATCTTAAATGCATTCAAAATCACTCAATTTTCCTATCACATTATTTGAATTTGAAAGTTTGAATCTTTGGATCTTAAACACATTCAAAACCACTCAATTTCCCATATCACATTGTTTGAATTTCAAAGTTGTGATGAATTATAAGAAATGTATATAAATTTTGAATCTCTGAATCCAAAATGCATTCAAAACTGCTCAAGCTCCTGTATCACATTGTTTGAATTAAAAAGTTATGATGTATTATGATAAACACATGTGAAATTTGAATCTTTAGATCTTAAATTCATTTAAAACCACTCAATATATCATGTAAAATTATTTGAATTTTAAAGCTATGATGGATTTTGATAAATGCGTATATAAAGTTTGAATCTTTGGATCTTAAACACATTCAAAACTACTCAAGTTCCCGTATGACAATGTTCAAATTTCAAATTTGTGATGCATTATTAGAAATAGGCATAAAGTTCAAACATTTAGATTTTAAAATTATTCAAAACCACTCAAGTTCATATATCACATTGTTCAAATTTCAAAGTTGTGATGCATTATGAGAAACTTGCATAAACTTTGAATCTTTGGATCTTAAATGCATTCAAAATTATTGATGTTCCCATATTACGTTATTATAAATATGCATAAAGTTCAAATATTTGGAGACTATACATGTTTAAAACCACTTAAGCTCTCATATTACATTGATCAAATTTCAATGTTATGATGCATTATGACAAATTTTCATAAAGTTTGAATCTTTTGATCTTAAACACGTTCAACATTGCTCAAATTCTTGTATCTTATTTTTTGAATTTCAATGTTATGATGCATTACGAGAAACTCTTATAAATTTCAAATATTTAGATCTTAAATCCATTCAAAACCCCTCAAGTTCCCCTATCACATTATTTGAATTTCAATGTTGTGATGTATTATGAGAAATGTTCATAAAGTTTGAATCTTTAGATCTTAAACACATTCAAAACCACTCAAGTTCCCATATCTCTTTATTTAAATTTCAATGTTGTAATGCATTATGACAAATGTGCATAAAGTTTAAATCCTTAGATCTTAAATGCATCCAAAACTAGTCAAGTTCTTATATCACATTTTTTAAATTTCAAAGTTATGATGCATTATAATAAACATGCATAAAGTTTGAATTTGTGGATCTTAAATGTGTTCAAACCCACTCAAGTTCCCCTATCACATTCTTCAAATTTCAAATTTATGATGAATTATGAGAAATGTGAGTAAAGTTAGAATCTTTGGATCTTAAATGCATTCAAAACCACTCAAATTCCCCTATCACATTATTCAAATTTGAAATTTGTGATGCATTATGAGAATGTAGACATTGGAAATCCACACACAATGGTTTCAAATGTTGAAATACTCTTGGATGCCCAACTTGGCCAAACTTCACTCACTAACCCACCTTTAACCTAAACCATTCACCTTTGACCTTTAACCCAACCAATCCTTTTTAAACCCACCTTAACCTTTCTACCTTAGACTTATCGATTGTCGATGATCATCTTGACTATCAATGGTTATCCTGAATATTGATAATTACACTGAACATCAATAATGGTTAGCCTAACCATGGATGGTTAGCTTGACCATCGATGGTTATCTTGATTACAAATGGTCAGGTTCTCAACACCTAAACTCACCAACCTTATCTCTGTTTTATTATTTTAGGAATCTAGTGTTTAAATCATAAATAATAAAGGTCTAAAACAATAGGAAAAATTTAACTTAATAGAGGAAAATATAGATTTTAATAGGCAATTATGCAAGAGAAATAGAAATAAACATATCTAGTTTCATATTGAAATAAAGGGTTTTAAGGCTGGAAATGGAGGAATAGGACTGAGACACTATCAAGAATTTAAATCCAACATCTATTTTCTAATTGGATAGGATCACTAGAAATAAGACACTTTAGTGTCCATCACTATAGTCCTTCTTGGTTTTGTCTTGAGGATCTAAGCTTTCTAAGTTTTGTTTGCCTAATCTATATGAACCTGTGCACCAAATTAATTTTTCTTAGTCCCTTCCTTGATCAAGCATGTAAGTCTATGTGTGATGCAAAGAAGCCAAGATATACAATTGACTAATTTTTCTTGTGTTTAATATTCTAATGTAGTAAATGTTAGATATAAAATTCTTGGTGTAGTCCTTTATGTAGGAGACTCATTATTTCAAGTTTGGGAGCTTTATTTGCATTTGGCCAACATTGAAAAATTTAGGAATGAAGAAAAGAAAGGGGTAAAACTCATCTAGTAGGAAAAAGAGACCATTGAAACCAAAATTTGTACTTAGACAACACCTAAAATTAGACACCCTAGGTTTTAACATTGTATTCATATTTGGGAACTATTCTCTAGAGGATCTAGGACCTAGGGGGATGGAATAATCTTGGAAAGAGTGACCTAGGTGAGTAAGGGTTAAGTCTAGAAAGTTAAAAATGACTGGGAATGGTCAAAGAGATATCTAGGATATGAAACAAGATGAAGGAAAATTAAACAAAAATATATGGCTAGATGAAAATAAGATTCATATTCTCTAGTCAGAGTCTTATATGCGAGGATTATGAAAAGACATGATATGTATGGTTTCTTAACCAATTTAGGGTGTCTATAATCTATGTGCAAGGAAACACATCAAAATTTTATTTAATATGGCCATCTTATCCATTATCTAATGCATCATAAGCCTTGAAGTCATCAACAGAAACTTCCTATGGTACCTTTTACCTCCATCTCTATTTTCTTATAAAAAGAGGGGAGCAGGAGGTGAAAAGGGAAAGATAACCAATGATCTTAGACTTCTTCACTAGAATTTTTTTTGTAGGTCTTCCTTCTAGCTAACCAACCACTATAACAAAGACCTAACACTTTACCAAAATTTCTTTGTAACCATAAGACCATAAATCTACCAAAATTCCTCCAAGTTTCACCAACATCTTCAACCACATTCAAAACTAAGTGTTTATTTTCATGTATTCATTTACTTTGTTTCATTTTAACACATCTACCTAAACCAAAAATTTCCCCTAAATAATTCTTAGGCCCTCTCTTACCCTCACAACCATTAACCAACCTCCAATAACCCACAAAACCTTTTTATAAACAACCCATAACCTATTCTAGCTATAACTAATAAGCTATCCAAACCTATAGTGACTACTGATGGTCACCCTAATTTCTAACAATCACGCTAACCACTAATGGTCACCTCAACTGTTGATGGTCACCTTGATCATTGATGGTCACTGTGTGAAATTTTTGACCAAAAACCATCAACCTATCAACCAACCACCAAATTCAACCAAATCCCTATTTTCGTGGCCCATGTCATCTCATAGACCAAAAATAGTAACCTAACCTGACCTAAACATTTTTTTTAATGATTTACTATTCACCTAAATGTTATTTGTTTACAACTAGCATTTCATTTTTGAAGTATTTATTTTTTAAGTCTAACACTTTTATGTTATGTAACTTTTTATTTTCAACATTAACTTGTATCAAAATGTGGATTGATAGCCTCCTAGATAGCTCACGCTGCTTAGATCTAGATTACTAGGCAATCCACCCATCTACCTAGCTAACCAACCCCCTTTCTAGTTTTATCTTATTGTAGGTCATCTTTCCAAGCAAAAAAAGAGTATCTACAATCATCTAGATTATGGAGTACGCACCATATCTAGGTTCTACTAACCTCTAACCCTTTTTAAGTTTTACCTTTCTTCTATAAATAGATAAAAACTAAAATTTTAGTAAAATAGAGAAATGTGCATAATGTTTGAATCCACTCAAGTTTCCCTATCACATTTTTTTAATGTTAAATTTGTGATGCATTATGAGAAACATGCATAAAGTTTGAATCTTTGGATCTATAATATGTTCAAAATTGCCCAGGTTATCATTTCACATTATTTGAATTTTAAAGCTATAATGCATTATGAGAAATACATATAATTTTGGAATCTTTGGCTATTAAACATGTTAAAAACCACTCAAATTTCTATGTCACATTGTACATATTTCAAAGTTACAATGCATTATGAGAAATGTAGAAAAAGTTCAAATCTTTGGATCTTAAATGCATTTAAAATTGCTCAAGTTTCTACATCACATTATTCAAATTTCAAAGTTGGGATGCAATATGAGAAACTTGCATAAATTTTGAATATTTGAATCTTAAGCACATTCAAAACCACTAAAGTTCCTATATCACATTGTTTAAATTTCAAATTTTTGATGCATTATGAGAAAAATGCATAAATTTCAAATCTTTTGATCTTGAATGCATTCAAAACCACTCAAGTTACCCTATCACATTATTCAAATTTCAAATTTGAGATGCATTATTATAAATGTGCATAAATTTCAAATATTTGGATATTAAAGGCATTCAAAACTACTCAAGTTCCTATATCACATTGTTAGAATCTCAAAGTTACGATGCATTAAGAGAAATGTCCATAAAATTTAAATATTTGGATCTTAAGCATATTCAAAATTTCTCAAATTACCTTATCACATTATTTAAATTTAAAAATTATGATGCATTATGAGAAGCATTCATAAAGTTCCAATCTTTAGATCTTCAATGTTTTCAAAACCACTCATGTTCCCTATCACATTTTTCAAATTTTAAAGTTGTAATTCATTATGAGAAACATGCATAAAGTTTTGATCTTTATAAATTGAATGCATTTAAAACCAATCAAGATCCCATATCACATTATTCAAATTTCAAATTTGCAATGTATTGTGAGAAATTCACATAAATTTTTAATATCTGGATCTTGAACATGTTCAAAACTACTTAAGTTCCCTTATCACATTGTTAAAATTTCAAAGCTATAATGCATTATAAGATACACACATAAAGGTCAAATATTTGGATCTTAAATGCATTCAAAATCACTCAAGTTTTCATATCACATTATTTAAACTTTAAAGTTGTGACACATTATGAAACACATGCATAAGTTAGAATCTTTAGATCTTAAATACATTTAAAACCACTCATGTTCCCATATCACATTGTTCAAATTTCAAAGTTGTGATGCATTATGAATTCCCTATCACATTTGTTTGAATTTCAAAGTTACAATGTATTATGAAAAATTCACATAAATTTTGAATCTTTAGATTTTAAATGTGTTTGAAATCACTCAAGTTGTCATATTATATTATTCAAATCTTAAATTTATGATGCATTATGACAAACATGCATAAAGTTTAAATCTTTAGGTCTTAAATGCATTCAAAACCACTGAAGTTCCCATATCACATAGTTCAAATTTCAAAGTTGTAAACCTAATTGAAAATATTCAACAACCCAATTTTTTTAAATTTGTCCCAGTGTTGTAAATGATGTTAAATGCACATAAAGTTTGAATATTTGGATCTTAAATGTGATCAAAGCTACTCAAGTTCATGTATCATAATGTTTGAATTTCAAAGTTACGATGCATTATGAGAAACATGCTTAATTTTAATTGAATATTTGGATCTTAAATGCATTCAAAACTTCTCAAGTTTCACTATCACATTAATTAAATTTCATATTGGTGATGCATTATGATAAACATGCATAAATTTTGAATCATTAGATCTTAAACAAATTCAAAACTACTCAAGTTCACCTATCGCATTGTTTGAACTTCAAATTTATGATGTAGTTTGAAAAATGTGCATAAAGTTTGAATCTTTGGATCTTAAATGTATTCAAAATACTCAAGTTCCACTATCACATTGTTTGAATTCTGAAGTTGTGATGCATTATGAGAAATGCACATAAAGTTCAAATCTTTGAATCTTAAATGCATTCAAAACCACTCAAGTTCTTGTATCACATTATTCAAATTTCAAAACTTCTATGCATTATGTATGATAAATGCATATAAAGTTTGAATATTTTAACTTAAAATGTGTTCAAAATCACTCAAATTTTTGTATCACATTGTTTGAATTTAAAAGTTGTGATTAATTATAAAAAATGTGCATAAAGTTTAAATCTTTAAATCTTAAATGAGTTCAAAACCACTCAAGTTCCCCTATCACATTCTTCAAATTTTAAATTTGTGATGCATTACGAGTAACACACATAAAGTTCAAATCTTTGGATCTTAAAATGATTCAAAACTGCTCAAGCTCCCATATCACATTATTTGAATTTTAAAGTTGTGATGCATTATGAAAAATATTCATAAAGTTCAAATATTTAGATCTTCAACATGTTAAAAAATGTGTTAAAAATTGCTCAAGTTCTCATATCACATTGTTCAAATTTCAATGTTATGATGCATTATGAAAAATACACATAAAGATCAAATCTTTTGATGTTCAATGTGTTCAGAACCACTCCAGTTCTCCTATCACATTATTTTAATTTCAAAGTTTTGATGCTCTATGGAAAACACACATAATGCTCAAAATTTTGAATCTTAAATTCATTCAAAACTACTCACGTTCCCTATCACATTGTTTGAATTTCAAGATTGTGATGTATTATGAGAAATACAAATAAAGTTTGAATCTTTGGATTTTAAATGCACTCAAAACATCTCAAATTACCATATCACATTATTTGAATTTCAAAATTTTGATGCATTATGATAAACATGCATAAGTTTTGAATCTTTGAAACTTAAATGTATTAAAAAATTCTAAAGTTCCCTATCACATTGTTTGAATTTTAAAGTTATAATGCATTATGACAAACATGCATAAATTTTGAATCTTTAGATCTTAAATGCATTCAAAACTACTCAAGTTTTAGATTAAGGTAAAAACAAGTTTTGAAGGGACCCCAAAACCCTGATACAAGGATAGAAAGATGAAGCATTTACGACCACAGGTAAAACCGAAAATCAACTACAGAGAAGTAGCAAAAACAAGTTTTATATGGACCTGAAACCACCTGAAAGACCACAAGTCAAAACCCAAGTTTTACATAGACTTGGCTATACCATAGTCAAAAGATTACAAAAAACTAGGAAACATGACCAGATAACAAACCAACTAGAAGAACCAGACTATTCTTCTAGTTCCAAAATCATTTTCACTACTTCCTTACCTTTCACAATAGTATCTTGAATGGCAGTAGCCACTGACATGGCTCCCTCTTGCATAGCTTTCTTTCTTGAGCTCTGTCTCATCTTTTTGCTAGGCCCCTCCAAGGATTTGATCTCCTCGTTAGCTCTTTTTCCAATATTAATAGCTACAGCACATATGTTAGATGTAACTTCCTCCATTTTCATTTTTCTCTCCTTGATGAGTTCCCTTAGGTTGTTCTCATAGTCTTTGAGCTTAATGGGGATGTCTCTCATCTATTTTTCCATGTTATTGATTTTGTTCCAAACTGCCTTCTGGTTGTCTTCCATGATTTCCATTTTCCTTTTGAGATCCATTATCTCCTTAAACATCCAAGAATCGAGTTGGACGATAGCCTCTACTTTGCAATTAACCCATCTCGTAGGTGTGTGCCTTCCATCGTTCTGCCTTTTATCACTCCACTCTTCTATGTTCTTATTAAGACTGTTCCCGCCTTCTTCAAAGTGATCCTCTCTTCCCCTTTGATTTTATTCCTTTGTTTTAGCTTGAACTTCTAGGTTTGTTTCTTTGTTGTCAGCTTGAACTATGTTTTCCCTCTCATTTATCAAAATAGGGTCCTCAACAGGGTCATCCAGGACTTTATCATCCTCAAACACTTGTTGGTTTTCCTCAGAGTCATCTTCACTATTTTTAGATTCCTCCTCTATGTTGACTCCTTCTTTCTCATTCTTCTGTTGAACTTCTTCTTCCTCATTAGAATTTGTATTCCTACTTTTTGTTCCTCCCTCTTCCTCCAAGCTTGCCTCCCCAGACTTATCAGTTCTCTCCCACTCTGTGTCCTCGTCAACATTCTGATTCTCGACACTAGGGGGCCTGATTTTGATTTTATCTTTCCCTTTAATAATTTCACTCTTTTTACTCCGTGAATCCTTTTTTTTTCCTAGATAAGGTTTCTTAACCATGGCCTTATTCTTGCAATAGCCTTCGATTATCAGAATTAATCCTTCATGCAGAATAGGATGCATTTCCTTCTTCCTGTGAGCGAATAAACTTTGGACTAAAAAGAAACTACTCAAATTATTGTATAACATTATTTATATTTTAAATTTGCAATGTATTATGATAAATTCGCATAAATTTTGAATCATTGGATTTTAAACACACTCAAAACCACTCAAATTATTGCATCACATTGTTTGAATTTTAAGGTTGTGATGCATTACGACAAATGCACATAAAGTTTAAATTTTTAGATCTTAAACTCATTCAAAATGGATCAAGTTCCTGTATCACATTATTTGAATTTCAAAGTTTTGATGGATTATGAGAAATGCACATCAAGTTCAAATCTTTAAATCTTAAATGCCTTCAAAACCACTCAAGTTCTCCTTACACATTATTCAAATTTCAAAGTTATGATGCATTATGAGAAATGTCCATAAATTTTAAATATTTGGATCTTAAACACATTTAAAACTACTCATGTTCTTGTATCACATTATTCAAAATTTAAGGTTCCAGTGTATTATGACAAATGAACATAAATTTCAAATATTAAGATATTAAATGTGTTTAAAACCACTCAAATTCTTGTATCACATTTTTTTAATTTAAAAGTTTAGATGCATATTGATAAACACACATAAATTTTGAATCTTTGGATCCTAAACTCATTCAGAATAGCTCATGTTCTTAAATACCATTATTTAAATTTCAAAGTTATGATGCATTATGAGAAATGCATATAAATTTTGATTTTTTAGATTTTAAATGCATTTAAAACCACTCAAGTTACCCTATCACATTATATGAGTTTCAGAGTTATGATGCATTATGTGAAAGGTGCATAAAATTAAAATCATTTGATCTTAAATATATTTAAAACCACTCAAATTCCCTTATCACATTGTTTGAATTTCAAATTTATGATGAATTATGATAAATGTGCATAAAGTTTGAATCTTTGGATCTTAAATGTGTTCATAACTTCTCAAGTTTCTGTATCACATTGTTTGAATTTTAAATGTATAATGCATTATGATAAATATGCATAAATTTGGAATCTTTGGATCTTAAATGTGATCAAAACTTTTCATGTTCCTTTATCACATTGTTTTATTTTCAAAGTTGTCATATGTTATGATAAATGCACATAAAGTTTAAATCTTTGGATCTTAAACACATTTAAAATTGATCAAGTTCTATTGTCAGAATATTCAAATTTCAATGTTGTGATGCATTAGGATAAGTATACATAATGTTCAAATATTTTGATCTTAAATGTATTCAAA
This sequence comes from Torreya grandis, assembly GCA_037957365.1. Classification (NCBI taxonomy): domain Eukaryota; kingdom Viridiplantae; phylum Streptophyta; class Pinopsida; order Cupressales; family Taxaceae; genus Torreya; species Torreya grandis. Next base: position 289,953 of record JARHVA010001394.1, read on the forward strand.
ACTACTCAAGTTTGCCTATCACATTATTCAAATTTCAAAGTTCTGATGCATTATGAGAAATGTGCATAAATTTCAAATATTTATATCTTAAATTCCTTCAAAACCACTCAAGTTCCCATATCACATTGTTTTAATTTCAAATTTGTGATTCTATGAGTGAGATGACTGATATCTCACTTGATATCTCACTTGATCTATCAATATCAATATCTCACACCCGCTCGTCTATAGATTAGATAGGGGCCGGGGTGCCAAAGAAATTCTATATATGGCGGTAGGTGAATCCCCATATAGAAAGAGGGGCTCAGTTAGAATCATATCCATAATAAGAAACATGCATAAAATTTGAATGTTTGGATCGTAAATGCATTTAAAACTGCTCAAGTTCCCCTATCACATTGTTCAAATTTCAAACTTATAATGCATTATGAGAAACATGCATTTAGATCTTAAATACATTCAAAACTTCTCAAGTTCCTCTATCACATTGTTTAAATTTCAAATTTGTGATGCATTATGAGAAATGTGTATAAATTTTGAATATTTGGATTTTAAATGTGATCAAAACCACTCAAGTTCCCCTATCACATTGTTTAAATTTCAATATTTTGATGCATTATGAGAAACACATATAAATTTCAAATCTTTTGATCTCAAACTCTTTCAAAATCAATCAAGTTCCTGTATCACATCATTTAAATTTCAAATTTGTGATGCATTATGATAAATGTGTATAACATTTAAATATTTAGATCTTAAATGGCTTCAAAACTGCTCAAGTTCCCCCAATACATTATTTAAATTTCAAATTTGTGATGCATTATGAGAAATGCATATAATGTTTAAATATTTGGATTTTAAATACATTTAAAACCATTGATGTTCTCCTATTAAATTATTATAATTTCAAAGTTGCAATGCATTATTGTAACTGTGCATAACATTTGAATCTTTAGATATTAAATGCATTCAAAACTATTAAATTTCTTTTATTACATTGTTTGAATTTCAATGTTTAGATGAATTATGAGAAATTCACATAAAGTTTGAATCTTTGAATCGCTGGATTTCCTGTATCACATCATTTAAATTTCAAATTTGTGATTCATTATGATAAATGTGCATACCGTTTAAATATTTGTATCTTAAATGCATTCAAAACTACTCAAGTTCCCCCAATACATTGTTTAAATTTCAAATTTGTGATGCATTATGAAAAATGCATATAATGTTTAAATATTTGGATTTGAAACACATTCAAAACCATTGAAGTTCTCCTATTAAATTATTAGAATTTCAAAGTTGCAATGAATTATTGTAACTATGCATAAAGTTTGAATATTTGGATATTAAATGCATTCAAAACTATTGAATTTATTTTATTACATTGGTTGAATTTCAAAGTTTAGATGCATTATGAGAAATTCACATAAGTTTGAATCTTTGAGTCTAAAATGCATTCAAAATGGGTCAAGTTTCCATATCACATTGTTATAATTTTAGAGTTATGATATATTATGAGAAACATGCATAAAGTTTGAATCTTTGTATCATAAATACTTTTAAAACCACTCAAGTTCCCCTCTATTACATTGTTTGAATTTCTAAGTTACGATGCATTATGAAAAACAAAAATAAAGTTTGAATCTTTGGATATTAAATACATTCAAAACCACTCTAGTTCTCAAGTCATTTTATTCAAATTTAAAATTTGTGATGCATTATGAAAAACATGCATAAAGTTCAAAACTTTCGATCATAAATGCATTCAAAACCACTCAATTTATTATATCACAATGTTTGAATTTTAAAGTTATGATACATTATGAGAAACATGAATAAAATTTTAATATTTTAATCTTCAATTTATTCAAAACCATTCAATTTTCCATATCACTTTTTTTGAATTTCAAAGTTGCATTGCATTCTGAGAAACAAGCATAAAGTCTGAATCTTTGCATCTTAAACCTATTAAAAAAAAAAACTCATCTACTTGTATCACATTATTTGAATTTAAAATTTTTGAAGCATTATGAGAAACATGAATAAATTTCAAATATTTAGATCTTAATCACTTTCAAAATATCTCAAGTTCCCATATCACATTGTTAGAATTTCAAAGTTGTGATGCATTATGCTAAATGCCCATAAAGTTTAAATCTTTGGATCTTAAATGTGTTTAAAACTATTCATTTTACCATATCACATTGTTCAAATTTAAAATTTATGATGAATTATGAGAAACTTACAAAAAGTTTGAATTTTTGGATCTTAAACACATTCAAAACCACTCAATTTCCCATATCACATTATTCAAATTTCAAAGTTGTAATGCATTATGAGAAACACACATAAAGTTGGAATATTTAGATGTAAATGCATTGAAAACCACTCATTCCTATATCACATTCTTTGAATTTCAAAGTTGTCATGGATTATTAGAAACATGCATAAAGTTCAAATCTTTAGATCTTAAATGCATTCAAAACCACTCAAGTTCTCGTATCACAATGTTCAAATTTCAAATTTGTGATGCATTATGAGAAATGCACGTAAAGTTCAAATCTTTAGATCTTAAATGCAATCAAAATTGCTCAAGTTCCCCTATCACATTATTTGAATTTTAAAATTGTGATGCATTATGAGAAACATGTATAAAGCTTGAATCTTTGGATCTTAAACACATTCCAAACAACTTAATTTCCCTATCACATTGTATAAATTTCAAAGTTGCAATGCATTATAACAAATACACATAAAGCTTGAATCTTTAGATCTTAAATGTGTTTAAAACCACTCAAGTTCACATATGACATTCTTCAAATTTTAAAGTTATGATGCATTATGAGAAATGGACATAAATTTTGAATCTTGTGATTTTAAATACATTCAAAATCACTCAAATTCTCGTATCACACTATTATAATTTTAAAGTTGTGATGCATTAGAAACATGCATAAAGTTTGAATCTTTGGATCTTAAATGCAATGAAAACTACCCAAGTTCACATTGTTTAAATATAAAATTTGTGAAGCATTATGAGAAATGTGCATACATGTCAAAACTTTGGATCTTAAAAACATTCAAAACCACTCAAGTTCTCATATCACATTATTTAAATTTTAAAATTGTGATGCACTATGAGAAACAAGTATAAAGATTAAATCTTTAAATTTTAAAATAATTAAAAACTTCTCAAGTTCTCGTATCATATTGTTTAAATTTGAAGGTTATGATGAATTATGATAAATGCCCATAAATTTCAAATCTTTGGATCTTAAATGCATTTAAAACCATTCAAGGTGCCATATCACATTGTCCAAATTTTAAAGCTGTGATGCATTATGAGAAATGGACATAAATTTTAAATCTTTGGATCTTAAATGCATTAAATAATAGTATCTCAAGTTCCTATATCACATTATTCAAATTTCAAAGTTGTGATTATTTTATTATTTTTCAAAATAATGGAGTTTTATTACTAATTAAATAAGAAGGTATGATTAGGGTAAATTAGTAAATAATGAATAAATAATTAAGCCACTAATTTATGTAAATAGATTGTATTTTTACCTTTTCTAAAAATTATTAATAAATAAGAGAAAATATGACTTAGCTTATTTTTAGTTGTCTAGTCTAAGAAAGGGTCTGAGAATTTAAGTACAAGACTGAGACAATGCTAGAAATAAGTTCTTGATCATAGTTTTATAATTGGATAGGAGCACTAAAAGTGAGACACCATACTATTTGGCACTATAGTCCTTTTTTATCACTATTGTCTAGTTGATCTAAGTTTTTTGGGTTCTACTCGGTAGGTCTATGTTACCCTATCAGTGAATAATTGAAGTTTGAAAGTCTACAAAGCTCATTGTGCATATATTTTAATGTTTAAATCCCTAGGAGCTCTTTATCATTAAACTTGAATAACAACTTGGGAAAGAGAGAGAAGGGTTTAGTGTGTAAAGGACATACTGATGCACTTCACACCCTATGTGTAGACATGTTGTCTACATACCATTACTTTGAGGAGGGATCAAGCTAGTGTAGTTTTCCCATTGAAGCACTTGGTATAAATGTGTATGAAAATGAAACTAGATGTTAAACTAGATGTACTTGGAATGACTAAGGATTGATTTAAGGGTTTAAATAAGCATGTAATACTATTGGAAGGTTGTATGTAGAGAATAGGGAAACGTGATTGAATGTACTTGCTTATATTATAGTTTTTTTCTTATAAATGAGTGTCAACCCTTCTAAATGGACTTTGAATGGCCTTTGATAAGAAAATTAATGATCATGGGTTAACTAAATTTGCATTAGGTTAACATGAATTGGGATAATAATTTAGGATAATATGACAATTTAAGCCAATTTTGCACTTAGACAATAGCACAAAAAATAGTATACCCTAGGTTTCTACACTCCTTTCCAAGTTGGGAATTATTATTCAAAGTGAAAAAGACCTAGGGGGATGGATCTAGGCCTGAAGGAGCTACCTGGGTCTATAAGGGTTAAGTATAGAAAGCTATGGATGACTACAAATCAATGAAAGAGAAGCCTAAAAGGGGTGTGCAAGCAAGTATGAGGACATATGAATTAAGTATCTCTAGCCATGCTCAAGTAACCAAATTTCACATTTTATATGACTACATTTTCTCCTCCTTTATTTTAGTGATGCAACAAAGTGAAATACTAAGATAAAAGAAAAAAATAGAAAGCGTACCTCAACTTACCTATAAAGGTGAAGCCCATGAAGCTTGTGTGATGTTGAGTAATACTGGATAGTACATAGAGAGCACATTGTGTAAGTGTGAATATATGAAACTAAATAAAGAGTAAATCAATTCTTATTATATGTGATATAAAATAAGAATATACAAAAGTTGAGTAAAATAAAAATGAAGAGAAAGGAATATATTTACCTCACTGAGTATGCAAAAAAATACAAAACCTATTGTGATCTTGAGTAAGGCTGAGTAATGTTGGATTGTGATGGATGATGCTATACCAAAATTTATCATGAATGGAGATGAGTGCTCAACTCCTTAGAAAGTGGCTTAAGAATACAAAGGTTGGCCTTTTAGATCCATCATTGCCCCATGAAGTGAAGATATCAAGTGATACTAGTATATAATATATGTCATATGAGATAGCTCATGGAGCCCATGGATGTTATGAAAATATAAAAATGTGGCATGGATAGCTAAATGTATGTTAGAAACTAGTCAACTCTTTGCCATTATGAAAGATGGAGATTAGGCATGGATGAAAGCCACTCTGAAACTGTTGCACTAGGCTTATGTGAAAGCCAGCTCAAGAAGTTGAGTACTCAAGAAGTTAAACTTGTATGAAAGTTCAACTTGAAAAAGAATTCAATCACTTACATATGGAGTAAGGTACACAACTACTAAGAATTCATGGGTAATAAACTAAACGTGGAAATAAAAGAAGACCAATGTGCCATGCACATTACCCCCAATCATTCGTGTTTGGAACATGGATTTACATTTGAAAGTTATGTCAACTACATAATTTGAAAATATAAGTGAGATCCATCATAACATGCATGATACCCCCTATATATGGATTCCCTAAGAATGTACAAAAACTATTGATTCCGACTGATCTAGATGTGCAAAAACTATAGCTAACCTAAAAATTTTGCTTGTTATTTGAAAACCTAGGTGTTTTTTTCTTAGACAAGAATACAAAAATGAGGACACCTTTATGTTTGTCACTATTGTCCATTTCTAGTGTTATTTTCCTATGTTGACACTGATTGTTGATCTAGAATTGTCACTATCTTTCTATTTTGTTTTGACTAGTTTGACCTCTAGATTTTGAATTAGGTGATTTGAATGTTACTATTTTGACTACTAAGAGCTTTGATCTCTATGATAAAACCCCTATTTATTTACCCCTCTTTTGAGGGTAGAATTAAGTACCCTACAATGACTAACCTTAGAACAAGAAAGCCTTGCAAGTGTGTTAAGTTGCATATATACATGATATAGAAATGATATTTGACAAAATATATCTAGATATAGTAATGTTTATATTGAGAGATTGTTAAATCAATCAAGGTATACCTAGATAGATATAACAATTTAAAAACATGTGCAATGTACTGAACAAGAATTAGAAATATTAGATGTTAGTTATTATTTGGAGTGATAGAGCATGATGTCCATCATGGCATCTAAAAAATTAAGGTAAATGCATGATATGGATCATGCCATTATAAAAAAGGACAACCAATCAAGTAACAAGTATAAAAAATAAAATGTAAGAAGCATACAATGTTGGCCAAGGGGCCATTTAAATAAGGGACATGGGCACATGTCACTCAAACTAGAAAGCAATCATACAAGGCATGTTCAAATGCCAAATATAGATAGAATTTGAAATAAGCAAAGACTGACATGAGGGCCATAGGCACATAGAAGATTAAAATCAAGTGACACTAGAAAATATTCAAAGGTAACACACACAAATAGAAGCAAAGGACATTGGTAAATGTCCTAAAGCACACATAAGAAACAAAATTGTAACTAGAAATGCAATCACATCTAGAAACATAAATCAAGAAAGGAAAGCATGTAAAAACTAAAAAGGTACAACCACATCTAACTAATCAAAGAAAGAGTGAAAGTATGTAAGACATGTTTAGTAAAAGACTAGGTATATGCTAAGAAATACACAAGTGCAAGATATTAGTGAAATATTGATATAATGATCTATCTAATCTAGTAATTAGTGTATAATAACATGATAATTTGGAGTGTGTAGTGTAGGAATTATAGAACCTGGATGGTTTAGTAATGTGAAAGATGCCCCCATGGGAAAGATATGTTGATGTGTATCTTGAATGTAGAAGTAAGATGCCCCGTTCATGGGTAGAGTGAAGCAATCAAGTAGATGGAAGTCACTACACACACTCAAAGAAGATCAAGTGAAGCATGGTAATGTAGGTAAATTGACAAACAATAAGCATATAACAACAAATGTAAGTCTAGCATAGTAGTAGTAATGTAAAGCATGGATGATGCATACAATCAAAATATTTTTGGTATTTTTGAGTTATTTGAATGTTTTTATATTTGAAATTGTATATTATTTTTATATTTTTGAAAGGTTTTGAGCTATGCACAATCAATCACAGGAAGACTATGTATAAGTAATTGAAAAGAAGCTATATATAAGTAATTATAAAAAAATATATTACAAGCAAGGCTGAGAAGATATGATACTAACCAATGAGTCTCATGTGAGACTTCCTATCATGGTGTCTTAAAGGAATTGTGCATGATTTTGAATCATGAGGGAATGGATATGAATATGAGTTTGAATATTTGGCTTCAATGTATGTATCTTAGAAATCATAATAACCTAGATTATTCCAATCATCATTATCATCTTGATTTTGAACCAATGGAATGCTAGTGTTAACTTTTATTGTTTTTGGATCTTTTCCTTTGATAAATTATATCCGTGAAGCTTTCTTGTAGGATGTTTAATAAATGCCAAACCTTGGTGACAAACATTATCAACTACTAGAATAGGAGTAGTGATGCCTTGAGCATGCTTCCCAACCCTTAAAGTTGATAATCAAATTGTTGTAGATATTTTTGACCAAACCAATACTACTTTGAAAGTTGAGCCTCATTTTGGAGAGGTAGATTTGTATCCTTTTTGTGTTTTACCTATGCTTGTGGTACTATTTATTGCTCTAATTTTGCTTTTTGATAATTTTATTATTTTGAGTTATGCGTTGGTTATTACTTTTATATTATTTCTAAATTTGACCCTTTGTGAAAGTGTTCTTGTATCACTATGGATTGATTGACTAATGTACCTTTTATATATTCTTCATTAGTAATTATCTATTGTATATTTTGTTTCAATTCCAAACATGAATATGTTTGATGCCCATGCATTCTATGATATCCACAATAATAGCTAGATCTTCTAACTATATGTAGAGGATATAATTTGATCATATTATATTTAATAATTTCCTTTAGTACCTGACTTGAGCTCTTATTTGATGTTTGAATGCTTTTTGAATCACTAGCTGTAGAGTTACTTTGTTGTGATTTTTTGTTTTGATATGTAATGTTAATTGTAACCAATTGACTAGGTGAAAGTACACATACATGATTGGAACTAGGGTGCCTTTGAGGTTTTTGTATAATCTGATTTTACAATGTTGTGATCTTTTCATGTAATATCTGATTCTATATTTCTAAATCTGAAATTAACTTACTCATACTAGTGATTTGATTTGTTATAGTCTCACAAGTGCAAACCCTAGTTGCTTTCAATTTAACATGTAAGAACATATGTTGAAGATGGTTTGAAGAAGCTATAGGTTGAATACATGCATTAAGATAAATAGTGTATGATGTCTCACCTTTTTGAAGTGTGATATCATGGACCTAATTAAAGGGAAAGTAGCTATCACCCTCTTGAGGGAGAGGAGGTAAAGGGATTGCTTTCCTCTACATGAAATCTGACATTGGAAAAAGAGTAGCCAAAGAGGCATATACATATAGGTATAAACCATGTATAAGAGCTAAAATTCATGTTAGTGTATTTATAATTTGTATAAAAATATGATTATAGAGAACATTCTACATGATAGATAGCAAACGAGGGATATATAACATGGAATTATGCATTAATGCATAGAAAACTTTGACTTAAATCATGACATTTCTAATATTTTTTGCAAGATAGTATTGAAAATTTGTCTTCATGAGAGAGAGAAAGAAACTATTTAAAAAGAGCATGACATTATGCATGAATGTATGAGAAAGTTTGACATTAATTATGACATGTGCTATGATATGTCTAATATGTGTAGCAAAAAGAGTTGGACATTATTTCTCATGAGAGAGAAATAGTAAGCAAAAAAATTATTGAAATCTTATGCAATTTGAGAAATAGATTTTATAATATCATCTCTAATTATGAAATTAAGCATGAAATGCAAATAATGAAGCTTTGTACCAACACATTATATAATTCATCATTCATATACATGATAGGGCCCATTATGGTTTCTTTATTATTTGTAAGAAATGTAAGAAAATTTTGTATATAAGTGATAATTATTTTTGTAATTTGGTTATGGATGTAAGGTGATACCTAAAGAAGCAAATAGGTGATAGTATATGCAACTAAGGATTTGAAAATAATATTTTTGCAAAATACTATGAATTTTTGAAATTGAAATTGAATTTCTGAGTTAAGTATGCAAGTAAAAATTTATAAATTTATGGGAAAGTGTTTGATTTAATGATTCCTAGTAGATGAAACTAGGGTTTGAAGAAAATGATTTATTTTGAAATTACTATGAATTTTGAAATTTAAAGTGATTTTTTTAATTTAAATATGCAACTTAAAATTTAGAAAATTACTGGGATCTAGTTGATGCAATTAGGGTTTGAAATAAATTTATTTTAAAATTTATTACAAATTTTGAAAATTTGAGAGGATTTTTTTGATTTTAATATTAAGGAAAAAATTTAAAAATTAATGAAAAAATCATTTAGGAATTTACCCTAGGGTTTTTATATAAAAGTGAAAGTAAGTTGAGTGAACCAAATGTTTTATTATTTTTCATAATAATGGAGTTTTATTTCTAATTAAATAAATAGGTTTGAGTAGGATAAATCAGTAAATTATGTGCAAATAATTAAGCCACTGATTTATGAAATAGATTGTATTTTTGCCTATTCTAAAAATAGTAATAAATAAGAGAAAATATGACTTAGCTTATTTTGAGTTGTCTGGTCCAAGATAGGGTCTGAGAATTTAGGTACAAGATTGGGATAGTGTCATAAATAGCTTTCTAAACCTTTTTTAGATTGGACTGGAGTGTTGAAAGTGGGACACCTTGTTGTTCAATGGTGTAGTCCTATTTACTGCTATTATCTAATTGATCTGAGTTTTTGAGGTTTTGTTCGATAGGCCTATGTTACCCTATTAGTGAAATATCAAAACTTGGAAGTCTACATATCTTGTTTTGTGTCTATTTTAATCTTCAAATCCCTAAGAGATCTTTATGATTGAACTTGAATTTCAATTTTGGAAAGAGAGAGAAGTGGTTAATGTGTAAAATATATTCTAGATGTACTTCACACCCTGTGTCTGGGAATGCTACCTACATACCAATACTTTAAGGAGGGAACAAGATAATGTAGTTATCCCATTGAAGTGCTTAGTGAAATTGTGTATGAAAATATAACTAGATGCAAAACTATGTGTACTTGGAATGACTAGGGACTGATCTAAGGTTTTGAATAAGCTTGGAATAATATTAGAAAGCTATATGCAGAGAATAGGGAAAAGTTCTTAAATGTACATGATTATATTCTTTCTTCTTTCTTGTAAATGAGTGCTAACCCTTATAAATAGACTTTGAATGGATTTTTATAAGGAAATTAATGATCATGTGTTAAATGAATTAGCAATAAGATGAAATGAATTGGGATAAAGATCTAGGATAATATGACCATTTAAGCTAATTTTTCACTTGGATAACAATACCAAAACAAGACACTATTGTTTATAAAGAATGAGACCTAGGGGGATGGATTTGTGCCTAAAAGAGCTACCTACGTTTGTAAGGGTTAAGTCCAAAAAGTTGTGGATGATTGGGAATCAATTAAAGAAAAGGGTAAAATGGCTGTGCAATCAAGTAGAAAGACCTATGTATTATGTATCTTTAGCCATGCTCAAGTAACCAAATTTCACATTTTATATGACCATAGTGATGTATTATGAGAAATGCATATAAATTTTGAATCTATAGATCTTAAATGTGTTCAAAACCACTCAAGTTCCCCTATCACATTGTTTAAATTTCAAATTTATGATGAATTATGAGAAATTCAAATAAAGTTTGAATCTTTAGATCTTCAACACATTTAAATGCACTCAATTTCCCTTATCACATTGTTCAAATTTCAAATTTTTGATGTATTAGGAGAAACATGCATAAAAATATTTGGATCTTAAATTCATTTAAAACCACTAAAGTTTTTTTATCACATTATTCAAATCTCAAATTTGTGATGCATTATGGCAAATGCACATAAATTTAAAATCTTTAGATATTAAATGCCTTCAAAACTGCTCAAGTTCTTATATCACATTGTATAAATTTCAAAGTTGTGATGCATTATGAGAAACATGCATAAATTTTGAATCTTTAGATCTTAAACATGTTCAAACCTACTCAAGTTCCCCTACCACATTGTTCAAATTTCAATGTTATGATGCATTTTGAGAAATGTGCATAATGTTTGAATCTTTAGATCTTAAACACATTCAAAACTTCTCAAGTTCCTTTATCACATTATTTGAATTTCAAAGTTATGATGCATTATGATAAATGCACATAAATTTTGAATATATGGATCTTAAATTCATTAAAAAACAATCAAGTTCTCTATCACATTGTTTTAAATTCAATGTCTTAATGCATTATCATAAATGTGTATAAATTTCAAATCTTTGGATCTTAAATGCATTTAAAATTTCTCAAGATCCATGATTTTTTATTTTTGGGAAATTAGATGTTTAAGTCCTAAATAATAAATGGGTCTAAGTAGATAAAATTAGTAAATAATATGCAATATTTAAACCACTAATTTTTGTAAATAAATTATATTTTTGTCTTTTCTAAACATGTTCCTTTATCACATTATTTGAATTTCAAAGTTATGATGCATTATGATAAATGCACATAAATTTTGAATATATGGATCTCAAATTCATTAAAAAACAATCAAGTTCTCTATCACATTGTTTTAAATTCAAAGTCTTAATGCATTATGATAAATGTGTATAAATTTCAAATCTTTGGATCTTAAATGCATTTAAAATTTCTCAAGGTCCATGATTTTTTATTTTCAAGAAATTAGATGTTTAAGTCATAAATAATAAATGGGTCTAAGTAGATAAAATTAGTAAATATGCAATAATTCAACCACTAATTTGTGTAAATAAATCATATTTTTGTCTTTTCTAAAATAGTAATAAGTGAGAGAAAATATGAATTAGCTTATTTTTTGTTGTTACAGTTGAGATAAAGTTTGATACTAGAGGAAAAATATTGGAACACTATCATAAATTAAGATATAGATTCTATTTTATGATTGGATACGACACCAAAAATAGGACACCCTATTATTTGGTACTACAGTCTTGGTCTTGCCACTATTATCCAAACTACTCATAGAGTTCTCATTTTTCTAGGTTTTGTTTACTGTATTTATATGAGCATGTGTAACAAATGTTAGATCCTTGCTATTAATGAAACTACTTATAGAGCTGATTCTTAATGTGCTTATATCTCTATGCAATTAAATGGAACTTTGGACAATATGAAAAAAGGGTTAGTGTGTAAAGGATACATTGGATGGACTTCACACCCCATATGTGGGCACATTGCCTACATATCAATACTTTGAGGAGGGATCAAGCTATATGTAGTTCTCTTATTAAAGTGATTGGTGCAATAGTGTGATGAAAATGTACGTAAATGAAAAATTAGGTGTATTTGGAATGACTAGGTACTGGTGTAAAGGTTTTAATAAGCTTTAAATATTGTTGGATGGTTGTATGTAGAGAATAGGGAAAAGTGCTTGAGTAGTCTTGCTTGTATTCTTGCTTATCTCTTGTAAATGAGTGACAACCTTCTAAATGGACTTTGAATGGACTTTCATAATGAATTTCATGATTATTGGTTAAATTAATTCACATTAGGTTGACATGAATTAGGATAAGGATCTAAGATAAAATGACCGTTAGAAGACAAAATACACTTGGACAATAGTGCTAGAAATAAGACACCCTGAGTCTCAAAGCTATAGTCTAAGTTTGAGTGTTATTGTCTAGGGAAAAGGAGACCTAGGGGGATGGATTTTCCATGGAAATAGTATCTTGTATCATCAAGGGTATAATTTGGAAGGCTATAGATGACTAGGAAATTGTGAAAACATGCCTAAGAAAGTCAAGAGAGCAATCAAAATAGACCTATGGATTGGGTGCCATTAACCATACTCAAGTTACCAAATTTCATATTTTATATGATTACATTTACCCCCCCCCCTTATTCTAGTGATGCAATAAAGTATAATACTAGGATCAAGGAAAAATAGAAAGCATACCAGAACTTACTTATAAAGGTGAAGCTCATGAATCTATGTGATGTTGGATGTGTGTAGAGACAACATAGTGTGAAGTGTGAATCTATAATAAAAAACATAGAGTAGTTCAATCCTTACTAGATACACTATATCTAAAACAATAATTTACAAAAAGTAGGTAAGAGAGAGAGGAAGAGAAAGGAATGAATACACCTCATCGAGTACATGAACCAATATAAAACCTATTATGATGTTGGGTTGTGTTGGGTGTGTGTTGTACCAAAATTAATATCACGAATAGAGTTGAGTTCTCAATTCCATAGAAGTGTCTAAAGAATGCAAAGGTAGGTCCTTTGGCTCCATCATCACATAATAAGTGAAGTTAATGAATCATACATGTGTCAATTGATGTTTGGGATATGTGCCTAATACCTCTTAATAGGTGGCTATAAAATACAAAGGCTAGCCCTTTGGCTTCATCATTGCCTATTAAGTGAAGATACAAAATCATACATGTGTCAATCAATTCTTGGATAGTGTGTCCAATCCCTTTGAATAGGTGGATAAAAAATATAAAGGCTAGACTTTTGGCTCCATCGTTGCCTCATGAAGTGAAGGTATGAAGTAATAATACAAATATGGAATATATGTTATATAAGATGGATCTAAAATCCCATGAATGTACTATGATATAAAAATGTTAGTATGGATAGATAAATGTATGCTAAAAACTTGGCCACTCTTGGCCATTTTGAAAGATGGAGATTAGGCCTGTATAAAAGCCACTATGAAACTAGTGCAATAGGCTTATGTGAAATCCAACTAGAGAACTCAAGTACCCAAGAAGTTAATATTGTATGAAATCCAAACTTTTAAAAAGGATTTAAACCACCTAAAGATGGATTAAGGCATGCAATTACTAAGAAAAGTTGGGAAAATAAACTAAACTCAAAAAAATGGGAGGATCAATGTGCCATGCACATTGCCCCAATCACTGGTGTCTAGAACATAGATTCTAATCCCAAAGTTATATCAACAACCTAATATAAAATTAGAAGTTAGACCCATCATGCTATGCATGATGTCCCCTATATCAAACTTATTTGATAAAAAAACTATACTAAAACATACTAAATCTAGACCGTACTAAGCTAACAAACCTATGACTGAACTCACTTTTCTATCTATTTTTGGAAAAACTAATTTTTCTATTTTCTAGATAGTAGTGCCAAAAATAGGACATATCACTTTATTTCAACTTTTGTGCTATTTTCTAAGGCCAAATTTAGTAACTATTATAGATTCTCTACTATTTACGTAGTTTATTCTACCGGGTTTGATGCTTGCATTCTATTTTGAGTGTTCTAAAAAACTACTATTTCGACCACTAGGAACTATGATCTCTATGAAAAAACCCTTGTTTCCCTCTCTTTTGAGGGGAAGATCAAGACCTTAAAATGACCACCCTTAGAAAAGATATCCCTATAAGTGTGTTATTCTACATTGATATATGATATAATAATGATATGCTCACAAGATATCTCAAGATATAGAAATATTTGTATTTAGAGATTATTAGATCAATATGGGTATGCCTAGATAGATATAATAATTTAAAATCATGTGTAATGTATTGAACTAAAATCAAAATTCTTAGCTTTTAGTTATTATCTATTAATTGTCAATTTTCAAGGAGGGATGTATCATGATGTCCATCATGGCATCCAAGAAAGAAAGATAAATGAATGCTATGGATCATAGAATTGAAAATAAGGACAAGAAATCAAGCAAGAAGCCTACAAAGAAAGAAGAAAGAAGCATACAAGGGTGGCCAAAGGGACAAACAAACAAGGGACATGGGCACATGTCACTCATATTAGAAAGCAAACATATAAGGCATGTTCAAATGCCACATACACATACTATAGAAATAATCAAGATTAGCACAATGGCCACATGCACATAGAAGAGTACAAGCAATAGAAACTGAAAAATGTCAAAAGGTATGCACACATGAATAGAAGCAAAGAACATTGGAAAATGTCCTAAGGCCCACACAGGATACAAGTAGGAACTAGAAATGCAATCCAACAAGTTACACTAAGAAAGAAAGTAAAACATGTAATAACTATAAAGATAGAGTCACATCTAATTAATCAAATCAAGAGTGAAATTATGCAAGACATGTTTAGTACAAGACTAGGTATATGATAGAGAGATACACAAGTGCTATATGCTAGTGAAATGTCGATATAGTAATCTATGTAATCTAATAAGTAATGCACATCAGCATGATAAATTGGAGTGTGTAGTGGATGAATGACATAACTTAGATGGTGTAGTCATGTAGAATATGCCCCTATTGGCTATATATATCGATGTGTGTCTCAAATGTAGAGTGAATTAGTCAAGGATCTAGATGTCATTTCACACACTCAAAGAAGATCAAGTGAAGCATGGTAATATAGTTAAATTGAAAAAAAATAGATGAACTATAAGTGTAAGTCCTAGCATAGTAGTAGTAATGTAAAGCATGGATGATGCATACAATCATAATGTTTTTGAGTTTTTAGATATATTTGAATGTTTTTGGATTTTGAAATGTTATATTATTGTTGTATTTTTTAAATAAGCTATGTACAAGAAAGAATAAGAATAAATGATACTAACTATTGAATCTTAGATGAGACTCATTATCATGGTGTCCTATATCAAATAAAGGTATCGTGCTTGATTGTGAAGCATGATGGAAAGGCTGAAACTATGAATCTAAATTTTTTATACATTGTAAATGTTTAAAAATATCTAGAGTATAAAATTACTATGGTGTCCATCTATAACTTTAAGAAGTGGAAGCAACTATAGGGCTCTTAGGGACCCATCTAGAAGTAGGAAAAACTCTCTAAACATGTGCTTTATGTGTAGATGCATGAGATATCAATGACACTACTAGGGGTTTGAATACTATAATTCTAATCTATCTAAAATCTTGAAGTGGTGGAGGTGTATGAACCCTCTGTACTAGTGATGGATACCTCAACTATGTTTGAATCTGTACTGGAGGAAGAACTATAACTGGTGGGGAAACTAAAATTGGTGAAGTTAGAACTAGTGACTATAAAGGAGATGGCTCTGAAATAGGGAGTGGTAACTCATATGGAACTCTACTAACTATAATAACCTAATTAGTGTGAATGAATTTCATGCATCTATGAACTATAGATGGTACTACTCAAATTTTCTAAATCCATGGGTGACCAAGTAACATATCAAAATCTCCTACATTAGGACTATGGTGAAATGTGTGGTCATATGTGTTGGTCCAGTGCATAAAAGAAGTACAATCTCACCTAATGAAATATGTATATGCCCATTGAATCTATTGATAACTATATCTTTAGAGTGATATCCTAATCTAAATAGCCCAAATGTTATAATAATGTAATGGTGCACATGTTGACATTAGAACCGTTATCGATGAGAACACTGTGAATGGGTTGATTATGAATATGTGCTGTAATAAAGAGTGCATTATAATATAAATTATCCTTAATAATCTCTTGATCCAAGAAGGATATCAAAGGTTTAGTTGGAAACTTAGACTCATACACACCTATCATACTACTCAAAAGATGTGACTCAACTGAAGGTGCCTGGTATGTATTTAGTGGAGGATGTACATGGTATGTGGGGTGAACACCTGATGTGTCTGCTTTATCTTATTTATAATGCTATGGAAATGGATTTGAGAAGATTTTAAAAGCTTTATCCTATGTTGGTTTTGCTTGTGGAGTCTCAACTAAAGTGTCAAGATCAAGTAGGCTATTATCTATCAAGTCATATATCTTATGTCTTAGATTGATGCATCTATTTGTAGTGTGGCTTAGTTCCCTATGAAAAAAACAAAATTCATGTTGATCATATCCCTATGAAAGAGGATTTTCTAGGTTATCTTCCTAAATAAGAGGGAGAGTGATGATGTTACATTCTAATAAATGCTATAAAACTTTGGCTAGAGAAACTGGTAAATTGGTAAATGCACATCAAGGAGGTGTTGATAAAACAACACACTAAGGGAGATCTAAATTGAAATTGACTATTGGTTGATTCTGATTCCTTTTATCATTGAATTTTATCTTGTATGGGACTTTACTATAAATCTTGTTTGTTGTGTCTAGGATGCTTGTATACTTGAGTTTTACTTCTCTTTCATTTAGTGTGTGACACAATTTAGTGAACGAAGAGAACCTTTTCAACATAATAGATTCATGCAATGTTGGTAAAATGCTTTGTTTGAAGAGATCATATAACTCCTAATCTATAATGGGGCTATTCATCTTAGTGAATATGGTCTTATATCAAAGCAAATAGTTTTTGAGATGCTCATTTCATTTTTGTTTCTATTGTGAAATTTATGCATAATAGAGATTATAACCAATGTTGATACTAAAATGTGCTAGGAACGTGTTAGCTAAATGATTGAATCTATTAACTAACTAATTCAATAGAATATAGAACCATTGTAAAGCATAATCCTTTAATATTCATAAAAATAACTTGGTAAGTAGCCAGTCATTTTGTACATAATCCAAGCATACTTCATGAAAAAATCTCAAATGTGTCTCTGAATCACCCTTTCCATCAAAAAGAGTAAGACTAGGTTGAACAAAACCTTATGGCAAGGGTGTAGAAGAAATGTGACATGCCAATAGTGTATACAAAAGAGCAAAATAATCCAAAGCCTACATAGGTCTAGTGGCACCTTGCTCAAGATGTAGGACCATGGATTGAAAAGATCTTATCTCTTACATAAGGTCTACCACATCAGGAGATAGGGATGTACTAGCTATAACTAGTGGCATAGAGGTAGGTTTGGCTACTAAAGGGGGTTGTTGAGACATAGTTGCCCTCGTAGTGTCATTTTCAACTAGTTGATCTATGGTTTGAGAAGATTGACCATTGTTTGTTCTTTTTTTATTTCTTTTGTAATATTTTAAGTATGTCATCTTTCATGTCAGGGTGTTTGGTTAAGATTTCTTGAAGTCCTCTCTCATCAATTTCATTAAAACTAGTGTATTGGGCTATTGTTAAAGTAGGAAAACAATTTGAGAAGTGTTTGAATTTTTTTCAATAATTTGTTATAGTCCAAGTGATAAAAAAGGAAAATATTGAATATAGGAAACGTAAGATCTTAAAAATAGTTAACTAGAAATTGTATGAAAAGGATACAAAGTATGCAAACATGTAACGTGATACCTTAAGAAGCAAAATAGGAGCTAGCATATGCAACTAGGGATTTTTGAAAACTATTTTTTCAAAATACTATGAATCTTTGAAATTAAAAATTGAAATTTTGAAATAAGTATGCAAGATAAAATTTAGAAAATTATGGGAAAGTGCATGCTTTAATGGGACCTAGTAAATGCGACTAGGGTTTTGATATATATATATATATATATATATTGAAAATTACCATGAATTTTTGAATTTTGAAATCATTTTCTAATTTTAATATGCAACTAAAAATCTAGAAAATGATTGGAAAATTACTAGGAGCTAGTTGATGCAACTAGGGTTTGACATAAATTTATTTTAAAATTAAAAAAAAAAAATTAAAATTTGAGAGGAATTTTTGATTTTAATATTCACCAAAAAAATTAAAAAATTATGGAAAAAATTAGCTAAAAATTTACCATATGGTTTCTAGGGGTTTTAAGCAAAATTTGAAGTAAGTTGGGTTCACCAAATGATTTATTATTTTTGGTAAATTAGATGTTTAATTTATAAATAATAAATAGGTCTAAGTAAATAAATCAATAAATAATATGCAATAATTAAGCCACTAATTTGTGTAAACAAACTATTTTTTATCTCTTCTAAAAATAGTAATAAGTGATAGAAAATATGACTTAGCTTATTCTGGGCTATTATTGATGAGACGAAGTCCGATACTAGAGGAACATGACTAGAACACTATTGCAAATTGAGATCTAGAATTTATTTTATGATTATATAGGACCACCAAAAATAGGGAACCCTACTATCTAGTGCTATAGTCTTGATCTTGCCACTATTGTCCAAACTACTCATAGAGATCTAACTTTTCTAATTTTTGTTCACCATGTCTGTGTGAGCTTGTGTACCAAATTTTAGATCCTCAGTATCAATAGAACTCCTTGTAGAGATGATTTTTTGTGTGCTTGTATCTTCTATGCAATTAAATATAAATTTAGCTAATAGGGAAAATGGGTTACTGTGTAAAGGATATGCTAGATGTTGGATGCCTATATACCAATACTTTGAGGAGAAATCAAGCTATATATAGTTCTCCCATTGAATTTTTTGGTGTAATAGTGTGATGAAAATGCAAGTAAATGCAAAACTAGGTGTACTTGGAATGACTAGGGACTGGTGTAAAGGTTTGAATAATCTTGAAATACTATTGGATGGCTATATTTAGAGAATACAAAAAAGTGCTTGTGTAGTCTTGCTTGTAATCTTGCTTCTCTTTTGTAAATGAGTTTCAACCATTCTAATTGTACTTTGAATGGCCTTTTATAGGGGATTTAATGATCATGGGTTAAATGAACTTACATTACACTAACATGAATTAGGATAAGGATCTAGGAGAAAATGATAGTTAGAAGCCAAAATACACTTGGACAATATTGCCAAAAATAGGACACGTTGAGTCTCAGCATCGTAGTCTATGTTTGGGTGATATTGTCCAAGGAGCAGGAGACCTAGGGGGATGGTTTTATCATGGAAAGAGTAGCTTGGTTCAGCAAGAGTTTATTTTGGAAGGCTATAGATGACTGAGAAAATGTTAAAACAAGCCTAAGAGGGTCAAGAGAGCAAGCAAAATGGACCTATGGATTGGGTGTCATTAGCCATACTCAAGTTACCAAATTTTGTATTTTGTATAACTACATTCCCCTATCACACTATTCAAATTTTAAAGTTATGATGCATTATGATAAATGTGCATAAATTTTGAATCTTTGGATTTTAAATACTTTCAAAAGCACTAAAGTAACTCTATTACATTGTTCAAATTTCATAGTTGTGATCCATTATGACAAACACACATAAAGTTTGAATCATTAGATCTTAAATGTGTTAAAAACCACTCAAGTTCACATATCACATTATTTAAAATTCAAATTTGTAATGCATTATGAGAAACAAACATAAAGTTTGAATCTTTGGATCTTAAATGCATTGAAAATCAGTCAAGTTCCCCTATCACATTGTTAAAATTTTAAATTTGTGATGCATTATGAGAAACATGAATAAATTTTGAATCTTTGGATATTCAATGTGTTCAAAACCACTGAATTTCACCTATCACATTATTAAAATTTCAAAGTTGTGATGAATTATGAGAAATACACATAAATTTCAATTCTTTAAATCTTAAACACATTCAAAACCACTCAAGTTCTCCTATCATATTGATTTAATTTCAAAGTTGTAATACATTATGAGAAATGTAGATAAAGTTCAAATATTTAGATCTTAAATGCATTCAAAACCACTCAAGTTCTCGTATTGTTTTAATTTCAATGTTACAGTGCATTATGAGAAATGCAGATAAATTTTGAATCTTTGAATCTTAAACACATTCAAAATTTCTCAATTCTTGTATCATATGGTTTAAATTTCAAAGTTCTGATGTATTATAATAAATTCATATAAATTTTGAATCTTTGGATTTAAAACATGTTCAAAACCACTCAAGCTCCCCTATCACATTGTTCAAATTTCAAAGTTTTAATACATTATGAGAAATGTGCATAAAGATCATAAATGAATTCAAAACCACTAAATTTACCCTATTTCATTACTTAAATTTCAAATTTGTGATGCATTATGAAAAACATGTATAAAGTTTGAATCTTTGGATATTAAATGCACTCAAAACTATCATAGTTCCCCTATTACATTGGTCAAATTTCAAAGTTGTGATGCATTATGAGAAATGCATATAATGTTATAATATTTGGATTTTAAATGCATTAAGAAAAGTTCAAGTTACCATATCACATTTTTCTAATTTCAATGTTACGATGTCTTATGATAAGCATGCATAAAGACTGAATCTTTGGATCTTAAATGCATTCAAAACTACTCAATTTCCCATATCACATTGTTCATGTTTTTAAGTTGTGATGCATTATTAGAAATGTGCATGGATTTTTTGAGATTTAATGCATTTAAAACCACTCAAGTTATTATATCACATTATTCATATTTCAAATTTGTGATGCATTATGAGAAACATGCATAAATTTCAAATATTTGGATCTTAAATTCATTCAAAACCGCTTGTCCCCATATCACATTATTTTAATTTCAAAGTTATGATGCATTATGAGAAATGCACATAATGTTTAAATCTATGGATCTTAATCATGTTCAAAACTCCTCAAGTTCCTATATCACGTCATTCAAATTTCAAAGTTATGATGCATTACATGCATATTGTTAAAATATTTAGATCTTAAATGAATTCAAAATAGCTCAAGTTATAGTATCACATCATTGAAATTTAAAAGTTGTGATGCATTTTGAAAATCATGCATAAATTTTAAATAATTTTATCTTAAATGCTTTCAAAAATACTAAATTTCCTATATCACATTATTTGAATTTCAAAGTTGTGATGTATTGTTACACCCTTAACCATTGGCATGTTTAGGGATATGTGTAGTCAACTTGTGGCTTACATAACCCTTTTGCATACTATATTACATTTATTAATGCATTAATATTCTTAGTAAGTTTGACTATGAGTTCCACATGGCCTTGTTAGACTATATATAGGAGATAGGATTAGTTATTCATCATCATAATTAAGTATTCATTCTTATTACAAGCATTTGGGAGGTTACCCCTTCAAAGTGGCTTATCTATTATTCATATTTTATGACATATTTCCATATCATTGAGATATAATGCTATATATATCTACTTTTTTGGTGAGTTAATATCATTCTAATTGGTATCAGAGCATTGATTTGGGTCATAATTAGGTTAAAAACCCTAGATCTTAATATTTGAATATATGTTGTAAATGGGTGAGAATTTCTATGCAATGTTTTTTAATGGAGTTAAGAAATAATTAAAGTAAGTTTTCATTAAAATTTTAGCTCACTATATCTAGTTTTAAAAATCTATCACCATTTTAAGGTTTATCATAAATTTACTCCATAACACACAATTTGTAGAATTTTTCATTTTTTTTTAATTTCTAGAAACCTTGGAAAAAATTAGTTTAGGTCTATTCTTTGATATTTGTGATTTAAGTTATACATATTTAAAACACTTAATATTCAAATTTGGGTCAATGGGGAAAAATAACGCTCACCATCAAGCCTTTATATCGTTGGTTTCTCAAATATAATAAAATCTACATGGCCTATGTAGAAGGATGTACAATTCCAAACTCAAATATCTATAATTTAAGGGGAGTGTAATGGCATGAAGAATCAGTTGTATCAAATCATGACAGAATTGGCTACCATTTCATCTCATTTGCCACTCAACAACCCTCTACTTTTCCTTATGGTCCTCTTCCTATCAATACTAACACCACCAATATGGAGGTAAAATTGATGTTAGAAAAATGATACTTGTGCAAGTTTGATGGTAAGGATCTACTCACTTGGATCACTCAAATTAAAAATTTATTTGATTTATATTAAACTAGTATCTCTCAAAATGTGGTTGTAGCATCTCTATATCTAGGACCTAATCCATTCATTTGGTGTCATTGGTTTTGTCATTAAAATAATAAGACTCATGCTCATGTTACATGGTTAGTATTCTTTGATGATCTAATGTCTCATTATTAGGATAATGTTCCTAAAAACTAATTTAACTAATTAGCCAAACTATGACAAACAAGAATAGTGAAGGATTATATTCATTAATTTCAAAATCCATCCTTACATGTCAAGGATATCACTGAGGTAAATCTAACTAACCTTTTTTTGGGTGGACTAAAATATAGTATTCAATTTGAGGTTCTTATGTTTAACCTCATAAATATATCTGAGGCTATACCAAGGGCACATTTGGTAGAAGAAAAAGAGATGATCAAATGTCATCCTTTCACTACTAGTTCAAAACACACCTTCCTAACTCCATCATGGCCTTAAATTACTAGATTAAGACCACAACAATTTGAGGAGAAACATGCCAATGGGTTATGTTATGGTTGTGACAAGAAATGTAGCAAAGGTCATCGATGTGTTGAAAAGAAGTTATTTTACATTGAAGGGGCTAACAAGGATGAAGAATATGAGGAGGCATCTATTGAGGGTTTTGAAGGACTTGAGGATGAAGCTATTGTATATTCTCAACCTACTATCTTCTACCAACCCTTGTAAGTATTTCTACTCCTTAAACTCTAAAGGTGGTGGGTTTTATTAAGAAATAGAAGGTCATAGTGTTGATTGACTCAAGTAGTACACACAATTTCATCAATAGTAAGTTGGTTGCTCATTTTAATTATTTCATCTATCTAGCTCCAAAATTTCAAGTCATGATTATAGATGGTGGTACAATTAATTATTATAGAGAATATCATAGTATTAAGTTAGTAATGGGGGACTATTTTCTAGATTCTCCTATGTTTGTTATTCTTATGGGCAAGATTGACATTATTCTTGGAATACAATGGCTCACCACATTGGGTACTATTGAGATTAATTTCCTTGAACTATTCATGCATTTTTATTCTAAAGGTAAGATAGAGAAACTATGAGGATTAATATTTAAATCTCCACAAATGGTTAGTTCACATCAGATGACTAAGATGATGAAAAAGATGCTAAAAGATTTGTAGCACACTTGTTTTCTATTGATGTTCAACAAACTAAGGAGTCTACCCATCCTGATTTACAACAAATATTGGATGAGAATTTGGTAATTTTTGGATGAGAATACGGTATTCCTCCTTATCATAATCATGATCATGCTATCAAAGTCATTCGTGGAAGTGAGCCACCAACATCAGACCATACAGATATATCCTTATGCCTAGAAGAGTGAAATTGAAAAAAATGGCACAAGAGTTAATGGAAGTAGTTACTATTTACCATAACCAAAGTGAATATTATTCTCTAGTAGTCATGGTGAGAAAGAAGGATGAAACTTGAAGGATGTGCTTGGATTATAGAGATCTCAACAAGTTCACTATCAAAGATAAGTTTCATATTCCTATAATTGATTATTTATTAGATGAATTACATGGTGTTGTTTATTTCACCAAATTAGATCTTCACTCTAGGTATCATAAAATTTAGATCTATGATGACATTCCTAAAACAAAATTTCATACTCATGAAGGCCATTATGAATTTTTGGTCATGCCTTTTGGTCTCACCACTTCACCATCCACCTTCTAGAGTTTGATGAATACGATTTTTAGGGCTTTTTTGAAAAACCTTGTACTTGTGTTTTTTTATGAGCTTTTTAATTATAGAAAAAATTGGGAAGACCACTTACATCATGTGAAACAAGTACTCTCAAATCTTGAACAACATTGGTTGTATGCTAAATCATCTAAATGTGCTTTGGGGTTTAGGAAGTGGAATATTTAGGTCATATTATATCACATGAGGGATTAAAATTTGATCCTAAGAAAATCCAAGCCATCATGTAGTGGTATATTCTCAAGACACATAAGAAACTAAGGGGATTTATGGGGCTAATTGGTTATTATCATAGGTTTGTCAAACACTATGGTAGTGTTATAGCACAGCTCACTTCCTTATTAAAGAAAGACTCCTTCCAATGGATGGTATAACTACCAAGGCATTTAAATAATTGAAAATGGATCTGTGCACCACCTTCGTATTGACTAATCTAGATTTTTATAAAACTTTTGTGGTTGAATGTGATGCTTCTGGATATGGTATGGGTATAGTACTCATGCAAGAGGGTAGGCCCATTACCTTTAAAAGTCATCAACTGAAGGCTAACAATCAACTCAAACCCATCTATGAGAAATAAATGATGGCTATTCTACATGAATTCAAATAATGGAGACCTTATATATTAGGTCCTCACTTTTAGGTAAGGACTGATCATGATAGCCTTAAATATTTTTCAAAACAATTATTATCCTTTAAAGAATAACAAAAATGGGTGAAGAAAATGTTATGTTTTGATTTTGAAATAATCTACAAGAAAGGAAAATAAAATGTGTTAGTCGATGCATTATCTATGCGATATGAACTACTTGAGGCATTGTTATGTGCCATGACCATTTGATAAGTAAATTGGATCAAGGAAGCAATGGTAGAATGGGATAATGATAGTATTACCCATGCATTGATTTAGAATCTATAGTAGGGTTTTGATGGGATTGAAAAGTTTACATGAAAATAAAATGCATTATAGTACAAAGATAGATTATATTTATGTCAAAGTTCTCTTGTCAAATAGAAAATCCTTCAAAAACTTCATGCATCTCCACCTAGAGGTCACTCAAGGTTTTTGAAAACCTATCATAAAGTCAAGAAGGATGTTTTTTAGAAAGGACTTATAGGTGATGTACACAAAATTTGTGGTTGAATATATATTTTTTTAGGAAAATAAATGTTAAACCATTAAAACCCTAGGTATTTTACAGTTCTTATCCATCCCTAGTCAATGATGGGAAGAGGTATCTATGGATTTCATTACTAGGTTACCATGATCTAAAGGTAGAAATGTTATAATGGTTGTTGTGGATAGAATCACAAAGTATGATCATTTTTGTTCTATATCTCAACCATTGGTGTCCAATATAGTATATTCTTCCTTCTTTAATATATTTCAAAAATTGCATAGTACTCCTAAGATCATTATTAGTGATTCATATCCCATATTCACTAGTAATTTTTGGAGAGAATTATTTACATGTTGAGAACCTAATTAGCTCATACCTCATCCTATCATCCTTAATCTTATGGAAAAATTGAGATAGTCAACATGTGTTTGGAAGGGTACCTTCATTATTTTGTGTCACATAACCATGATAGATGGGCTCAATGGCTACCCTTGGCTAAATGGTGGTATAATAATTTAATGCATAATTCATATAAATTGTCTCCTTCAATGGAATTTTATGGATACCATATTACATCCCTCACTTAACCCTTTAAGACCCACCCAAAGGTATGTGTATTGGAGGAACTCCTTGAAAATCAATAAGAAGTCCTTGCTAGTTTCCATGAAAATTTAGCTTTTGCACAAAATTGCATGAAGTAACAGGTAGATCAACACAAGAGTGAGAGGGATTTTGAAATTAGTGATTAGGTGTTTGTTTAATTATATCCATATAAGTATATGTCCTTTAAGTAATAGAAAAAGGATAATAAGATATCCCTTATCATATTTTGTATAAAATTGGTAGTGTGGCTTACAAGTTGGAATTTCCTCCATCCACTTGCATTCATCCAGTATTTCATGTATCTTGCCTTAAGAAGCTCATTGGATAGAGAGTCACCAATCAAACTATGTTACTCGAATTAGATGAGGAAGGGAGGGTTATTCTTGATAGTGAAGTGGTCCTTCAAACATGTACTAAGTAGCTATGATCCAAAATGATTATTGAGTATCTGATCAAATGGAAGCATTTACCTTCTAAAGATGCTACTTGGGAGGATGAATCATTCATGCAACAACATCTAATATTTCTTCAACATTGAAGACAACATTATTTTGAAGGGGAGGGGCATGTTATGCCTTAAACCATTAGCATGTCTAGGGATATGTGTAGTCAACTTGTGGCTTGCATAACCCTTTTGCATATTATTTTACATTTATTTATGAATTCATATACTTAGTAGGTCATCCTATAAGTGGCACATGGCCTTGATAGACTATATATAGGAGGTAGGGTTAGTTATTCATCATCATAATTTATTATTCATTCTTATTTCAATCATTTGTGAGGTTTCTCCATTTAAGTGGCTTATCTATTATTCATATTTTATTTTATATTTCCATATCATTGTGATATATTGTTATATATCTGCTTATTTGGTGAATTAATATCATTCCATGTATTATGAGAACTATGCATAAAGGTCAAATATTTGGATCTTAAACTCCTTAAAAACCACTCAACTTCCCCTATCGTATTGTTTGAATTTCAATGTTATGATGCATTATCAAAAACACAGATAAAGTTTGAATTTTTTGATCTTAAATATGTTTAAAACTACTAAGTTTCCATATCACATTATTTGAGTTTTAATTTTGTGATGCATTATGATAAATGTGCATAAATTTTGACTATTTGGATCTTAAATGCATTCAAAATCACTCAAGTTCTCATATCACATTGTTCAAATTTCAAAGTTGCTATGCATTATGAGAAACATCCATAAATTTCATATTTAAGGATCTTAAATGCGTTCAAAAATTTTCAAGTTCCCTTATCATATTTATCAAATTTTAAATTTATGATGTATTATGAAGAATATAGATAAAATTCAAATCTTTGGATTTTAATATCATTCAAAA
Source organism: Torreya grandis (assembly GCA_037957365.1). Lineage (NCBI taxonomy): Eukaryota > Viridiplantae > Streptophyta > Pinopsida > Cupressales > Taxaceae > Torreya > Torreya grandis. Next base: position 317,636 of record JARHVA010001394.1, read on the forward strand.
CTGCTCAAGTTCCCCTATCACATTGTTCAAATTTGAAAGTTGCGATGCATTATGAGAAATGTGCATAAAGTTTGAAGCTTTAAATTTTCAATGTGTTTGAAACCACTCAAATTCACTTATCACATTATTTTAATTTCAAAGTTGTGATGAATTATTAGATATGTGTATAAAGTTTAAATCATTGGATCTTAAATGTGTTCAAAACCACTCAAGTTTCCATATCACATTGTTTGAAGTTAAAAGTTGTGATGAATTATGAGAAATGCACATAAATTTGGAATCTTTGGATATTAAATGCATTCAAAACCAATCAAGTCCCATATCATATTATTCAAATTTTAAATTTTTAATGAATTATGACAAACATGTATAAAGTTTGAATATTTAGATCTCAAATGCATTTAAAACCACTCAAGTTCCTGTATCACATTGTTCAAATTTCAAAGTTGTGATGCATTATGAGAAATTCACATAAATTTCAAATGTTTGTATCTTAAAAATTTTTATAACCTCTCAAGTTCATATATCACTTTGTTTGAATTTCAATTTTGTGATACACCATGATAAATGTACATGAAGTTTGAATCTTTGGATCTTAAACATGTTCAAAACTGGTCAAGTTTCCATATAATGTTGTTTGAATTGGAAATCTACAATGCATTAAGTTTGAATCTTTGGGTCTTAAATGCATTCAAAACTGATCATGTTTCCCTACGACATTGTTCAAATTTCAAAGTTGTTATTCATTATGAGAAATTCCCACAAAGTTTGAATTTTAGATATTAAACTCTTTCAAAATTGATCAAGTTCCCATACCATATTATTCAAATTTTAAAGTTGTGATGCATTATGAGAAGCGTGCATAAGGTTTAAATCTTTTGATCTTCAATGCATTCATAAATACTTAAGTTACCATATCACATTATTAGAATTTGAAATCTATGATGCATTATGAGAAACTCATATAAATTTCAAATCTCTGGATCTTAAATGCATTCAAAATTACTCAATTTCTCATATAACATTATTTGAATTTCAATGTTTCCATGCATTGTGAGAAATACACATAAAGTTTGAATCTTTGGATCTTAAATAAATTTAAAACCACTCAATTTCTTTTATCACATTTTTGAAATTTCATAGTTACAATGGATTATAAGAAACACATGTAAAGGTCGATCTTTAGGTGTTAAATGCATTCAAAACTGCTAAAGTTCCCCTATGAGATTGTTTGAATTTCAAATTTGTGATACATTATGAGAAATATATATAAAATTAGAATCTTTGGATTTTAAATATATTCAAAACTTTTCAATTTCCCCTATCACATTATTTGAATTTTAGTTGTGAAGTATTATGAGAAATGCACTTAAAGTTTAAATCTTTGGATCTTCCATGCATTCAAAACCACTCAAGTTCCTGTATCAAACTATTCAAATTTCAATGTTGTGATTCATTATGAGAAATTCTCATAAAGTTCGAATCTTGTGATATTAAATTCCTTCAAAACATAAAAGTTTTCATATCACATTATTACAATTACAAATTCAAGATGAATTATGAGAAACACCCATAAAGTTTAAATCTTTACATTTTAAATGTGTTCAAAACTGCTTAAATTTTTGTATCACATTATTTAAATTTCAAAGTTGTGATGCATTATGAGAAATGCACATAAAGTTCAAATCAATGGATCTTAAATGCGTTCAAAACCACTCAAGCTCCTATATCACATTATTTGAATTTTAAAGTTGTGATGCATTATGAGAAACGTGCATAAAGTTAAAATCTTTAGATCTTACACACATTCAAAATTGCTCAAGTTCTTGTATCAAATTGCTCAAATTTTATAGTTGTGATGTATTATGAGAAATGTGCATTAATTTAGAATATTTGGATCTTAAATGCATTCAACAGCAATCAAGTTCCCTATCACATTGTTTAAATTTCAAAGTTGCAATACTTTATGACAAATACACATAAATTTAGAATCATTGGATTTTAAACACATTCAAAACCACTCAATTTCTCATATCACATTATTTAAATTTTAAAGTTAAGATGCATAATGATAAGCATGCATAAAGTTTGAATTTTTTTAATCTTAAATGCATTCAAAACCACTTCAGTTCTTGTATCACATTGTTTAAATTTTAAATTTGTGATGCATTATGATAAACATACATAAAGTTCAAATCCTTAGATCTTAAAGCATTCAAAATTGCTCTAGTTTAGGTATCACATTGTTGAAATTTAAAATTTCTCATGCATTATGAGAAACATGCATAAAGTTTAAATATTTGGATCTTAAATGCATTTAAAACTATGCAAGTTCCCCTATCACATTGTTTGAATTTTAAATTTGTGATTCATTATGAGAAATGTGCATAAAGTTTAAATCTTTAGATATTAGACACATTCAAAACCACTCATGTTCCCCTATCACATTGCTTGAATTTTAAATTTATGGTGCATTATGATAAATGCACATAAAATTCAAATCTTTGGATCTTAAATGCATTGAAAACCATTCAAGTTCCCATATCACATTGTTTAAATTTAAATGTTACTATGCCTTATGAGAAATATGCATAAAGTTTGAATCATTGGATCTTAAATGTATTAAAAACCATGCAATTCCCATATCATGTTGTCATACATTATAAAGTTTTTTGAATTTTGAAGTTGTCATACATTATGATAAATGTGTATAAAGTTCAAATATTTGGATGTTAAACATGTTCAAAATCACTAAAGTTCCCTTATGACATTGTTATAATTTCAAAGTTGAGATGCATTATAAGAAATGCACATAAAGATTGAATATATGGATCTTAAACACATTTAATACTATCCAAGTTCCCCTCTCACATTGTTCAAATTTCAAAATTGTGATGCGTTATGAGAAACACATATAAAATTTGAATCTTTAGATCTTAAATGTATTCAAAACTAATAAAGTTCCCCTATCACATTGTTCAAATTTCAAATATGTGATGCATTATGATAAATTCAAAAATGATTCAAATATTTGGGTCTTCAATCAGTTCAAAAACACTCAAGTTCCTATATCACATTGTTCAAATTTCAAATTTGTAATGCATTATGAGAAATGTCCAGAAAGAATGAATATTTTAATCTTAAATACTTTCAAAACTGCTCAAGTTCCTTTCTCACATTTTTTAAATTTCAAATTCATGATGAATTATGAGAAACACCCATAAAATCTTTGGATATTAAATGCATTCAAAACCACTTAAGTTCCCATATCACATTGTTTAAATTTCAAAGTCTATAAATCAATCATAACTTAGAGAAGATAGATCATACTTATACTTCTGATTGGGGATACATTAGATAATTGGGAACCAAACCAATATGGGGATCCAATAGACCCAATTATGATATATCTTATCACAATAAATAATACTGAGGAGGGTTCCAAAGCCTGCAATCAAGAACAATCATGAAATAACCATAACTAAGCTCTATGTTTTTATATTCACTATATTAATAACAAGTAAAGAAAATAAATCTAATCTAGTGCTCACCAAATCTTATGAAATAATATGGAGGCTAGTAAAAAAATAAACATGTATAGGATAATATAGTAGAATGGTTAGTAAAACATCCAAGACTTCTCCAAGTAGAAACCTTAACCTAAGACTCTTAATAAAGTAGAATGGTGGAAAAACATATTATAAATAAGTGTAAGTGACTTATAACACTTGATCATTATTCAATAATAATTAAATTAACTTTTATATTTTGGTATATTTAACCTTAAGCCCTTTTAAAAGTTTCGATTGATAGGGTTGACTTAGTCACCTAGTACTATTATGGACAAAATTTCACTAGGTCATAGCCTAGGTCAACTAAGAGCTGACCTAGACCTTAAATGAATATTACCCACAAGAGTACAGGGTCAACCCAATCAACTTAGTATTGTAAATAGTGAAAAGGGGCTTTAAGTGAGGAAAAAAGGGATGAAAGGTGGAAAATAACTGGAAGAGTGTGCAAAAGAGGAGTAATAGCTTAGGGAATGCTTTTTAGGAGCTAGTTGGATTGGTAATAAGTGGTAATAAGGGACAAAAATCCTAAAAAGAACTAATGGTCTACCCACCCCTTTTCTAATGCACCCCTTAAGGCATGCACTCAAAAATATTTAGACTCAATGAGTTCCTATAAGATAGAAAGCATCAATATTTGATAAAAGTGTGAAAATATTATGTATACACCACTATCACATTGTTCAAACTTCAAAATTATGATGCATTATGAGAAACATGTGTAAAGTTCAAATCTTTGGATCTCAATGCATTCAAAACCATTGAAGTTTACATATTGTTTGAATTTCAAAGTTATGATGCATTATGAGAAATATGCATAAAGTTTGAATCTTTGGATCTTAAACTCTTTCAAAACCACTCAAGTTCCCCTATCATATTATTCAAATTTAAAATTTGTGATGCATTATGATAAACGTAAATAAATTTCAAATATTTGGATCTAAAATGCATTCAAAACTACTCACTTTCCCCTATCACATTATTTGAATTTCAAAGTTGTGATGCATTATGATAAAGACAAATAAAGTTCAAATCTTTGGATTTTAAATGTATTGAAAACCACACAAGTTCATCTATCATATTGTTTAAATTTTAAAGTTATGATGCATTATAATAAATTCGATTGAAATTTGAATATATACAACTTCAACATGTTTAAAACCACTCAATTTTTCATACCACATAATTCAAATTTATAATTGTGATGTATTATGAGAAATGTGTATAAATTTCATAACTTTGGATCTTCAATACATCGAAAACTACTCAAGTTCCCATATCACATTACTTTAATTTTAAATTTATGATGCATTACAAGAAATGCACATAAAGTTCAAATATTTGGATCTTAATTGTGCTCAAAATTGCTCAAGATACCCTATCACATTGTTCAAAATTCAAGGTTGTGATGCATTATGAGAAACACACATAAATTTCAATTCTTTGGATCCTAAATGCATTCAAAACCACTCAAGTTCCCCTATCACATTTTTAAAATTTCAAATTTATGATGCGTTATGAGAAATGTGCATAAAGTTAAAATCTTTAGATCTTAAATCAGTTTAAAACTACACAAGTTCTCATATCAAATTATTCAAATTTGAAAGTTTAAATACATTATGAAAAATATGCTTGAAGTTAACATATTTAGATCTTATTTCATTCAAAATTTCTAAGTTCCCATATCACATTGTTTGAGTTTTAATGTTGTGATGCATTGTGAGAAACATGCATCAAGTTTGAATTTTTAGATCTTAAATGCATTCAAAACTGCTCAAGTTCCCTATCAATCACATTGTTCAAATTTTAAAGTTATGATAAAATATTACAAATGCACATAAAGTTTAAATCTTTAGATGTTAAATGATTTTAGAACCACTTATGTTCGTATATCACATTCTTTTAATTTTAAAGTTGCAATGCATTATGATAAATGCAAATAAATTTAGAATCTTTAGATCTTAAACTCATTCAAAACCACTGATGTTTTAATATCACATTGTTTGAATTTCAAAGTTGTGATGCATTATGAAAAATGTACTTAAATTTTGAATCTTTAGATCTTAAACTTGTTCAAAACTACTCAAATTACCGTATCACATTGTTCAAATTTAAATTTTGTGATGCATTATGGGAAATATGCATAAAGTTTGAATCTTTAGATCTTAAATACATTCACAACCACTCAAGTTCCCATATCACATTGTTTGAATTTCAAAATTATGATGCATTATGTTATAAACACACATAAATTTTGAATCTTTGGATCTTAAATGAATTCAAAACCACTCATATTCCCTTATCACTATGTTTGAATTTCTAAGTTACAATGCATAATGGGAAACATGCGTAAAGTTTAAATCTTTGGATCTTAAATGCTTATAAAACCACTCAAATTCCCCTATCACATTGTTTAAATTTTAAATTTTTCATGCATTATGAAAAAATACATAAAGTTTAAATCTTTAAATCTTAAATGCATTCAAAACTGCTCATGTTCCCATATCACATTCTTTGAATTTCAAATTTGTGATTCATTATCATAAACACTCATTAAGTTTCAATATTTGGATATTAAATGCATTCAAAACTACTCAAGTTCTTGTATCAATTTATTCATATTTTAATGTATGAATCTTAAAGTTGTGATGCATTGTGAGAAACATACATAAAGTTCAAATATTTGAATCTTAAATTCATTAAAACATGCTCAAGTTCACCTATCACATTATTTAAATTTTAAAATTGCAATGCATGATGAGAAATATGCATAAATTTTAAATTTTTTCATCTTAAATGCATTCAAAACCTCTTAATTTCTCATATCACATTATTTGAATCTCAAATTTATAATGAATTATGAGAATTATGCATAAAGTTTGAATATTTAGATCTTAAATGCATCCCAAACTATTGAATTTCCCATATCACATTTTCCAAATTTTGAAGTTGTGATGCATTATGAGAAACATTGACAAAGTTCAAATCTTTAGATCTTAAACACATTCAACTGCTCAGTTTATCATATCACATTATTTGAGTTTAAAAGTTGAGATGCATTATGAGAAATATGCATAAAGTTTGAATCTTAAATACATTCCAAATTTCTAAAGTTCATATATCACATTGTTTCAATTTCAAAGTTGTGATGCATTATGAAAAACATGCATAAAGTTTGAATCTTTAGATCTTAAACACATTCAAAGCCATTGAATTTCCCTTATCACATTGTTTAAATTTCAAATTGAAATGCATTATGATAAACATGGATAAATTTTGAATATTTGGATCTTAAATGCATTCAAAACCACTCAAGTTCCCTTATCACATTTTTTTAATTTTAAAGTTATAGTACATAATAAAAAATGCATATGAAGTTAAAATATTTAGATCTTAAATGTGTTTAAAACTAATCAAGTTCCCCTAGCATATTGTTCAAATTTCAAATTTATGATGTATTATGATAACTGTGCATAAATTATGAATCTTTGGATCTTAAATTTACTTCAAACCGCTCAAGTGCACATATCACATTATTCAAATTTCAAATTTGTGAGGCATTATGAGAAACATGGAATAAAGTTTAAATCTTTGAATCATAAATGTGTTCAAAACTGACCAAGTTCCCTTATCACATTATTTGAATATCAAAGTTGTGATGCACTATGAGAAATGCATATAAATTTTGAATCATTGGATCTTAAATTCATTCAAAATGCTCAAGTTCTAGTATCACATTATTTAAATTTCAAATTTGTAATTTATTGTTATAAATTTGTATAAAGTTTAAATCTTTAGATCTTAAACACGTTCAAAACTATTCATGTTCTCCTATCACATTATTCCTATTTCAAAGTTATGATGTATTATGAGAAATGTGCATAAAGTTCAAATGTTTGGATCTTAAACGTATTCAAAACTACTCAAGTTCCCATATCACATTGTTCAAATTTTAAAGTTATGATGCATTATGTGAAACATGTAGATAGTTTATGTTTTTGGATCTTAAACACATTTAAAATCACTCAAGTTCTCTTATCACATTCTTAAAATTTCCAAATTGTGATGCATTATGATAAACACACATAAAGTTCAAATATTTGGATCTTAAAAGCATTCAAAACCACTCAATTTCCCATATCATATTTTTCAAATTTCAAAGTTGAGATGCATTATGAGAAATGTGCATAAAATTCCAATATTTGAATCTTAAATGAATTCAAAACCACTCAAGTTCCCCTATCACATTGTTTGAATTTCAAAATTATGATGCATTATGAGAAATGTTCATAAATTTTGAATCTATCAATCTTAAACACATTTAAAGTTGTTCAAGTTCTCATATCATATTATTTAAATATCAAATTTGTGATGCATTATGAAAAATGTGCATAAAATTCAAATTTTTGGATCTTAAATGCATTTAAAGCCACTCAAATCCCCCTATCACATTGTTCAAATTTCAAATTTGTTATGCATTATGAAAAATGCAAATAAATCTCAAAACTTTGGATCTTAAATGTGATTAAAACTACTCAAGTTCATCTATCACATTGTTTGAATTTCAAAGTTGTGATGCATTATGAGAAATATGCATAGAGTTTGAATCTTTAGATCCTAAATGCATTCAGAACTGATCGTGTTCCCATATCACATTTTTTAAATTTTAAAGTTATGATGCATTATGATAAGTGCACATAAAATTTGAATCTTTGGATCTTAAACACATTCAAAACCACTCAGGTTCTCATATCACATTGTTCAAATTTCAATGTTGTGATGAATTATATGAAATGTAGATAATGTTTGAATTTTTATATGTTAAACATGTTCAAAACTACTCAAGTTATTGTATCACATTATTCAAATTTTAGAACTGTGATGCATTATTAGAAATGTACTTAAAGCTCAAATCATTAGATCTTGAATGTGTTTAGAACCACTCAAGTTCCCACATCACATTTTTCAAAATTTAAATTTATGATGCATTATGAGAAATTTTCATAAATCATGAATCTTTGGATCGTAAACACATTCAAAACCAATGCAGTTCCCTTATTAAATTATTTAAATTTTAAAGTTGCAATGCATTATGAGAAATTTTCATAAAGTTTGAATCTTTGAAACTTAAATGCATTCAAAACCACTCAATTGCCCCTATCACATTAATCAAATTTCAAAGTTTTGATGGATTACAATAAATGTATATAAATGTTGAGTCATTATATATTTAATGCATACAATATTACTCTAGTTCCCCTATCACATTGTTTGCATTTGAAAGTTGTGATGCATTATGAGAAAATTCACATAATGTCTAAAACTTTAGATCTTAAATGCAATCAAAAACCCCTCAAGCTCCCCTATGACATTGTTTAAATTTTAAATTTGTGATACAATATGAAAAATGCATAAAAAGTTCAAATATTTTGATATCAAACATGATCAGTACCGGTCAAGTTCCCCTATCACATTCTTCAAACTTCAAATTTTTGATGCAATATGAGAAATGTGCATAAAGTTTAAATCTTTGAATCTTAAATTCATTCAAAACTACTCAAGTTCCCATATCAGAATGCTCAAATTTCAATGTTGTGATGTATTATGAGAAATGTGCATAATGTTTAAATATTTGAATCTAAAACACAATCAAAACTGCTCAAGTTCCCCCTATAATATTATTCAAATTTCAAAGTCATGATGCATTATGATAAATGTGCATAAAGCTCAAATATTTGGATCTTAAATGCATTCAAAATCACTAAGGTTCGCTTATTACATTGTTCAAATTTCAAATTTGTAATACATTATGATAAATGCACATAAAGTTCAAATATTTTTCTCTTAAACTCATTTAAAATCATTGAATTTCTCATATTATATTGGTTGAATTTCAAAGTTGTGATGTATTATGAGAAACACGTATAAAGTTCAAACCCTTGGATTTTAAATGCAATTCAAAACTTCTCATGTTCCCCTATCACATTACTCAAATTTTAAAATTGTGATGCATTATGAGAAACATGCATAAAGTTTGAATCTTTAGATCTTAAATTCATTCAAAACTACTCAAGTTCCCCTATCACATTGTTTTAATTTCAAAGTTGGGATGCATTATGAGAAATGTACATAAATTTTGAATCTTTGGATGTTAAACACAATCAAAGCCATTCAAGTTCCCTAATCACTTTTTTTGAATTTCAAGGTTGTGATGTAATATGTGAAACACACATAGCATTCAAATCTTTAGATCTTAAACTAGTTTAAAATTACTCAAGTTCCCTATCACATTGTTCAAATTTTAAATTTGGATGCATTATGAGAAATGTGTATGAAGTTTGAATCTTTGGATATTAAATGTATTCAAAACTATTTAAGTTCTCAAATCACATTGTTCAAATTTCAAAATTACAATACATTATGAGAAATGTGCATGTAGTTAAAATCTTTGTATCTTAAATTCATTCAAAACCACTCAAGTTCCTCTATCACATTGTTTGAATTTCAAATTTTTGATGCATTATGAGAAACGTACATATAGCTAAAATCTTTGTATCTTAAACTCATTTAAAACCGCTAAAGTTCCCATATCACATTGTTTGAATTTCAAAGTTGTGATGTATGAGAAACATGGATAAAATTCAAATCTTTGGATGTTAAATATGTTCAAAACCACTCAAGTTATCATACAACATTGTTCAAAATTCAAATTTTTGATGCAATATGAAAAAGGCACATTTTTCTGAATCTTTAGATCTTAAATTCATTAAAAACCACTTAAGTTGCCCTATCACATTATTTAAATTTCAAATTTATAATGAATTATGAAAAATACACTTCAAATCTTTGGATCTTAAATGCATTCAAAACCACTCAAGTTCCCTTATCACATTATTAAAATATGAAAGCTGAGATTCGTTATGAGAAACACACATAAAATTTGAATTTTAAGATCTTACATGCATTCAAAAATTCTCAAGCTCTCATATCACATTGTTTAAATTTCAAATTTATGATGCATTATGAGAAATGCAGATAAAGTTCAAATATTTGGATCTTCAACACATTTAAAACTACTCATGTCCCTATACCATATTGTTTAAATTTCAAAGTCATGATGCATTACAAAAAATACACATAAAGCTCAAATATTTGGATCTTAAGTGTGTTCAAAACCATTGAAGTTCCCCTATTACATTGTTTCAATTTCAAAGTTGTGATGCATTATGAGAAACATGCATAAAGTTTGAATTTTTTGGATTTTAAATGCATTCAAAACCATTCAAGTTCCCCTATCACATTATTTGAATTAAAAGTTGTGATTCTTAACAAAAAATGCGAATTAAATTAAAATATTTGGATCTTTAATGCATTCAAAACCACTCAATTTCCCCTATCACATTATTCAAATTTTAAATTTATGATGCATTATGAGAAACATGGAAATTTTTAAAAAAATTTAGATCTTAAATGCATTTAAAACCCATCAAATTCTCCTATCACATTGTTTAAATTTTAATTTTTTGATGCATTATGAGAAATGTGGATAAAGTTCAAATATCTAGATGTCAAATTCTATCAAAACCACTTAAGTTCCCATCTCACATTATTCAAATTTCAAAATTATGATTCATTATGAGAAACACAGATAAAGTTTGAATATTTGGATCTTAAACGCATTCAAAACTCCTCAAGTTCCTGTATCACATCGCTTAAATTTCAAATTTTTAATGCGTTATGAGAAATGTCCATAAAGTTTTAATCTTTGGATATTAAATGTATTCAAAACTGCTCAAGTTCCCCTATCACATTGTTGAATTTCAAATATGTGATGCATTATGAGAAATGGGCATAAATCTCAAATCTTTGGATCTTAAACATGTTCAAAACCACTCATGTTCCCTTATCACATGTTTAAATTTCAAAGTTATGACGCATTATGAGAAATTCAAATAAATTTTGAATATTATAATCTTATACATGTTCAAAACTACTCATGTGCCTGTATCACATTGTTTGAGTTTCAAATTTATGATGTATTATGACAAACACACATAAATTTTAAATCATTGGATCTTAAACTCATTTAAAATTGCTTAAATTCTCATATTACATTATTTGAATTTCAAAGTTATGATGCATTATGATAAATGTCTATAAAATTCAAATTTATTAATCTTAAATGTATTTAAAACCATTTAAGTTCCCCTATCACATTGTTCTAACATTTGTATCCTAAATGCATTCAAAGCTACTCAAGTTCCCATATCACATTGTTCAAATTTCAAAGCTGTGATGCATTATGAGAGACATGCATAAAGTTCAAATCTCTAGATCTTAAATGCATTTAAAATTGCACAATTTCCCCTATGACATTTTTCAAATTTTAAAGTTATGAGGCATTATGAGAAATGTGCATAAATTTTGAATCTTTGAATCTTAAACGTATTCAAAACCACTCAACTTCCACTATCAAATTATTTAAAATTTAAATTTTTGATGCATTATACAAATGTCCATAAAGTTCAAATATTGGGATCTTAAATGCATTCAAAATTGACCAAGTTCCTTTATCATATTTTTGAATTTCAAAGTTGCATTGCATTATGAGAAACATGCATAAAATTTAAATGTTTGGATCATAAATGCATTCAAAACCACTCAAATTCTTGTATCACATTGTTCTAATTTCAAAGTTGTGATGCATTATGAGAAAACTGAATAAAATCTTAATATTTAGATCATAATGCAATCAAAATTGATCAAGTTCCCTATCATGTTATTCAAATTTCAATGTTGTGATGCATTATGACAAATGCACATAAAGTTTGAATCTTTAGATCTTAAATGCATTTAAAATTGCTCAATTTCTTATATCACATTATTTAAACTTTAAAGTTTAAATGCATTGTGATAAATGTGCATAAAGTTTAAATATTCATATCTTAAACTCATTCAAAACCACTCAAGTTCCCATATCACATTGTTAAAATTTCAAAGTTGTGATGCGTTATGACAAACTCACATAAAGTTTGAATCTTTGGATCATAAACTCATTTAAAAATACTCATGTTACCATATCACATTGTTAAAATTTCAAAGTTACAATTCATTATGAAAAACACACATCAAGTTTGAATCTTTGGATCTCAAACTTGTTCAAAGCTGCTCAAGTTCTATTATCACATTGTTTGAATTTCAAAGTTATAATGCATTATGTGAAATGAACATAAATTTTGAATCTATGGATCTTAAACGCATTCAAAACTACTCAAGTTCCCATATGACATTGTTTAATTTTTAAAATTCTGATGCATTATTAGAAACACACATAAAGTTCAAATCTTTGGAACTTAAATGTGTTCAAAACTGCTTATGTTCTTATATCACATTGTTCAAATTTCAAAGTTACAATGCATTATGATAAAAGTGTATAAAGTATGAATATTTGGATCTTAAATGCATTTAAAAGAACTCAAGTTCCCCTATCACATTGTTGAATTTCAATGCTATGATGTATTATGAGAAATGGACATAAAGATTGAATCTTTAAATCTTAAACACGTTCAAAACCACTCAAGTTCTTGTATCACATTTTGCAAATTTCAAATTTATGATGCATTATGAGAAACACACATAAATTTTGAATCTTTGGATCTTAAATGTGTTTAAAACCACTCAAGTCCCTATATCACAATGTTTGAATTTCAAAGTTATGATGTATAATGACAAACACACATAATGTTTGAATCTTTGGATCTTAAACTCGTTCAAAATTGCTCAAGTTCATGTATCACATTGTTTGGATTTCAATGTTACAATGAATTAGGAGAAATATGCATGAATTCAAATCTTTGAATTTTAAATGCATTCAAAATAGTTCAAGTTCCCCTATCACATTGTTCAAATTTTAAAGTTGTGATGCATTATGACAAATGTGCATAAAGTTCCAATATTTGGATCTTAAATGCATTTAAAATTGATCAAGTTCCCATAGCACATTGTTTAAATCTCAAATTTATGATGAATTATGAGATACACTCATAAAATTCAAATCTTTCGATCTTAAAATCATTTAAAACTACACAAGTTGCTCTATGATTTTATTCGAATTTCAATGTTGTGATGCATTATGAGAAATGTGCATAAATTTTGAACCTTTGAATCTCAAATGCATTAAAAAAAAATCACTCTCCCCTATCACATGTTTCAAATTTTCAAATTTTGATGCATTATACAAATGCACATAAAGTTTAAATTTTTAGATCTTAAATGCATTTAAAATCACTCAAGTTCTTGTATCACATTATTCAAATTTCAAAGTTATAATGCACTATTAGAAACAAGCATAAAATTCAAATCCTTGGATATTAAACGCATTAAAAACCACTCAAATTCTTGTATCATAGTGTTATAATTTCAAAGTTATGATACATTATGATACATGAATAAATTTTAAATCTTTGGATCTTAAGCAAGTTCAAAATTGGTCAAGTTCCCTATCACATTATTCAAATTTCAAAGGTACTATGCATTATGACAAACATGCATAAAGTTTGAATCTTTGGACCTTAAATTTTCTTAAAAACACTCAAGTTCTTGTATCCTATTATTGTAATATTAAATTTTCAATGCATTATGATACACAAGCATAAAATTTGATTCTTTGGATCTTAATGAATTCAAAACCAATCAAGTTCCCCTTTCACATTGTTTAAATTTCAAAGTTGAAATACATTATGACTAATACACATAAATTTTGAATCTTTAGATCTTAAAGTTGTTTCCAATTTAATTTTTCACTCCTTGAGGAGATTCCTATCTCTCCTTTTCCAAGTGGCATAATGGAAACATATCACTTGTTGTGGGTAAGCAATTTGGTGAGATGAATCTAGCCCTTATTGGTAACGAATAAGGGCTAGTTCCCTTGATGCACTCTTTGAAACACTCTCCTATTTATAAATTTGCCATGAAAAGGGTTAAGAAGACAAAATAATAAAACTAAAAGGTGATGCACCAATATAAAATTTTCTCTTATTGACTAAAATAAGAGAAAAATAAAGCTTTCTTCACACAAAACTTAAATACAAGATAGATTTTTACATCAATGTTTCATATGATAGGTTCAATACGTATTTTTATTCTTAGGAGGCTAATGAATGAGTCATTGGGAGAATACAGTTATGGACCACTTATAAAACACTTATAAACTAAAAGAGAACACTATTAAAGACTTGTAACAATTACTCATCTACACACTTGGTGAATAATTAAGGATAACATGTTAGAAAGGATCATTTTCTACTAGATAAGACTAACAATATTGTAAGAAAACTCAATTGTATAGAATGTAAGTAGGAAAATTCACTTGTTTATTTCTTCAACAATCATTAAAATGCAAAATTGACTAGGGTTTCACCATTAACCAATGGAGGCTACTTAAAAGACCCAAAAAAGGTCAATATTTATAGCATTTAGAAGAGGGACAAGATAAGGGAAGTCCAAAGGTCACTTGGAGACTTGTAAAGCTAAGAAAATAGGTTACATATGCATGATAAAGATGTGTTAAATTAACCATGCAATTTCAAGATGCCCAAATGTCTATACAAGGTATGAAACTTATGAAATGTGGCATGAAACTCCTTGTCTAGGCTCAAAAAATTACCTTCATGATTTGGATCTATTTGAACATCTTAAAAATTAATATATATATGCATGATGATTATAATGAGAGCAAAGTCATTCAACCATGCATTGGTTTTATTCCTACTCATTTTGAATCTCCGAGAAGTAAGCCATCACTCCTTGTAGTCTAAAAAACTCCTCTTTTAGTCACCCCTCACACTTGGCCTCAAAATTGGTTTTAGTTTTAAATTAAAATCCATGAGAGGTAGTGGATGACACTTTTAAATACTTTCCATGTCCTTATAATACTTAGGTATACCTTTAAAATTCTCACACTTGAAGTTTTCACCCTTCTCACCATTATGTTCATTATGCCATTTTTGACTGGCTAAGATGAAAGATATTATTTGAACACTTATAATTTTTTTCAAAGAATAATATGAAAATAAGGATTTATATAAATTCAATATATTCCTCTTAAACTTTATTTCATCTTTAGACCCCTTCTAGAACCTAAAAAACACAACAATTAGTTAAAATTACCTTCTTTTACACCCTGTCCATAAAATTATATACAACTCCAAAGTATGGGATGGATCTTGAGTGAGTCCTTTATAATTTAAAATAAATTTAATGGTAAATATATGTCATCTAGATAGCTCTCCAGGCTTATTTTCTCCATGAGGTTTTGATTGAGGGTTTTCAAGTGTTTTAAGCAATCTTGATTCTTAAGCTTTCTTTGTTCATAAAACCCTAACATTGGAACTACCAAAAAATTTAAAAAATATGATTTTAAACGACCCTAATAACCCTTATAAACTACTTTTTTTTCCATTAAAATTATTAGAGGAGATATGAACACTTGAAATCACCTTATAGAGCTTGCATTCACAATTCCTACATGCTTAGACAATCTCTAGGATAAAAGTATATTTCCTATAGCTTTATCTATATTAAATAGCTCAATAATGTCTATATAAACCTCATAAACATTTTACAATCATATTTATATCATGTTTAATTTTAGAAGTGAAGTGACTTCCATTTGGCCTTAGGTTTGAACCTTGCCTAACAGGGCTGTCTACACCTTTGAGGATCTAGACCTCCCTATAAGGATTCTCCCCACTATGGGATGATATTTATGTTAAAATTAATGAGTATAAATCTTCCAATTCATCCTAAAAGCTTCCAAGTACTCCTTCTCATCCCTTCTTATAATTCACCAATAAGGCCTAATAGAAGCTTGTTTAGTTGGACTATGTGCAAGAGTATTTTGGTCATTTTGAGAGGTTTAAGCTTGATTTAGTGATTCCTAGCAGCTATTTTCCTTGAATACACCTCAAAAAAATTTTAATAAGGTTTATAAATCTTTCCATAAATTTATTTATCCCTTTTGACTTCAATTGCTTATTTTACCAAACCCTAATTTTTCTTGACTTGCTGACCTCTGAGACAAAATAGTGAGGTATATCCCTCCTCCCCAAGGCAAATTGAATTTTTTTGTATTTTTTTAGTGTCCTAATGAGAATTTATACCAAATTTTTTATCTATATTCATCCAATTAGGTACCTAATGAGTTCAAAATGCCCAAAAAAGTCCTCCAAAAAGGATTATTTCTTGCATTTTTCTCAAATCCACCTAAGAGTGACCTCTCCAAGATTAAAAAAATGATAAGAATATCATTTAAAATTATATCCATCCTTAATTTATTCTAATTAATCTTAAAATTCACCCAAAAATAACTTTCTTCATTGGATTCCTCATATTTTTTATTGAGTAACATGGGTTTCCTAGCTCACAGTTTAGACTGCTAACTTTGGCTAGGAGAAAGAGGGGGTGATCATCTTGAAGGGGGTCCTAGATCCTGTTGAAAAAACTTTACCAATAAATTATTAAACTTTTCATGTTTCTATTAATCCATCTCCCTCCTAAGCATACTCAACTCTTACCTTCACCAAGACTGCACCATTAGTTGTAGGTGTGTGTACAAGATCTTAAAAGGTTTGAGTAAGCTTGTTTTATCATTCCAAGAGTTAATGTAGGTGATAATTATCTTCATGGAGTTTTTAGAAGGATATTTCACCATTTAAACCTCCTTTAAATCTCCTTTCAAGTACCTTGAGATTACAAAATAAGTTTCCTCTGTCATGTCTGTGAACCCTACCTTCTTTAACTTATGTGGTGTGCATTAGCTTATTTGGACTTTACTCATGGTGATTAAGTCCTAATTTTAATCCATTGAGGTCAAATATTATGTTTTTATACCTTAACTCACCTTTTATTCCATTAAACATCATTAAAACACCAAAGTTATCTCATTGTCTATATACCATGTTGTAGGTGAACATTTTTTTTAGAGGGACACTGTAGGAGTCCATACAGCTTAAAAAAGAATGAATTACATACTTATAATTAATTTAATGCTATGTTTTATACCATTTATCCAATGGAACATTTATATCCATAAGAGTTATTTCTATTTGATTTTTAGGATGTCAAAAAGTCATTCACAACTCCAAACCTATAGATGTTAGTGAAGTGTTTCAATGTTTTTTAGGGCAAATTTGAGGCCTTCAACCTATATCCTCAACTTAATTTTTGAATACCATATTTGGTATGTCTCTTATATATACTATATGAAATAAATTCATATAATATATATTCTTTGGAACCCTTTGCAAACATATTTTAGGATATCTACAAAACCCCTTGGACCTCTATTTTGCATCTTTAGGGAAAAGATCCCTATGTACAGTCACTTGACCTTAGAACATGTTTTCGAACCTATAATTGTCAATTAAAAACTCAAATGAGTTTTACCTAATGATAAAAATTCTATAAATCCAAAAAATTATTCCTCATGCTCCAATTTACCTACATGACACCTTAACTTACTATTAAGGACTACCTGTAGGTAGTTATTTCTATGTATATAGGTAGTAAGGTGTAAATATGGATAGTGTATATTGTAACCTAACTTAAATGAGTTTTATATAAATTTTAAACCTCCAAATTCACTATTTAACAATCCTAAGAGATTAATACATCTCCTAACTCTTCTCCTTCAACTTGATGTTAGCAAACACTCTTGTAGATGTGCATATGGGTTGTATGCAGATAGGGGCATCTAATGGAGCAAAAAAATGTATGAATGGTCTCAAAACAACTGAAACTCATTTTAAACCTTTCAAATGCATGATTTTTATCAAGGAGGTCAGAAGGAAAGGTGAATAACATATATCCCAATGTGAAAAATTCTTCTAAACATCTAAAACAGAGCAGGCAGGGGTCTCTAAAATGATTGGTTGGTGTAGGAAAAGAGTTTATGACATCTGAACAAAGAGTTCACTGAGATGAATGGTAAGACTAAACATTTCCCAAGAATGATATGATGAAACCAAATGTGGGAATATATATTAATATGTACTTGATACCTATGGAACATAATTTCCCATTCACATGAAACCTTTATAGAATACCAACATTTTGGCAACACCTTCATGAAATATGTGACAACTTGCCCATGAAAACATCATGAAAACAGAAACTAAGTATGGATATAATATTATAAGGTATAAAAAATCCTTTAGAGTCAACATCAACAACTATTTCATGTGAACTTAACCAAAATGGAGCAAAACCTATAGGGTGTAGGAAATAATGAGAAAAAAACATAGTCATCTTGTAAAGGATGATTCATAAATCACAGTTGATCAATCCTTTCACTCTTGATATTTAAATTAATTAATATGATTATAATATCACCTTCCAAAATAATTTTTACTAAATCCTCTTGGACTATCTATACTAAGCACAAACCTGATGGTCACTTCTATATGTCTAGAAAGGCAAAAAAGGAGAAGAATGGTTTTGGCTTAAAAATGGAACTTATAGTGCATGATAAGAATTGATATGAGTTTTATTAATATGAAAATACATTCCATCACCTTATCCCATGTGTCACTTTCTTTCATGGGCCGTACAAGTGCTAAACTTCCCCTTTTCAGTTGATTACCTGATCTTTAGTTAGAAAATCTACAAGATTCTAATTAAAATCAAATTATTGATAATGAAATTGACATATTAGACATTTAAAAATAAAAAATTACACTTGTACACCTTCAAAACTGTGCCACTTGCATTTATGACCCCTTAAAATACCACTAAGTGACTTAACATGACATATGACTAATTAGACCATGCCTAAGGCTAACAAAGCATCATATAACATCAAATTAATTACAATATATACTATGAAAAATTATTTTACCCCTATATATGTAGAAAACCAAGTTCTTTATCTATATGGGTCTAAATTTGACTTAAAAGTCAAATTTGGTCAACAAAAGGGTGACTCATAGGGGTAGCATGCTTGATATACTAAAGACCAATAACATTATCAATCCATGGGTTAGGGAGTCAATGAAATATTTAGGATAAATAGAAATTAATTCCATGAAAAAAAACATAAAATAACCACAACACACCAAGCAAACATAAATAAAATAAGACACCAACAAGACTCATACATGTGTATGAGCACTTAGGGATAATAAAGAAAACAACAACTATGTACAAAGAGAGAGGATAACCTTAGTAGAAGTGTTTTAGATATATCACATTGACTTGGATATGAAGCTCCTCTTCATCCAACTTTGAGAGATAGAAAGCATTGTGTTGATTATATTGGGTGATAACATAAGGACCACTCCATAAAGCATCAAACTTTATGTGTTTTCCAGCTTAGCCTATCTTCATCCCAATTTATAATAATGTCCCCCTCTTGGAATCTTATTGGAATGTTTTTCTTGTCAAAGTATCTCTTTGTTTGATCTTGGTGAGCTCTCATAGTTTTCATAGCTTGATCTCTTATTTTCAAGCTCCATCAACTCACACAACCTGACCTCCATGCTTTGATTTTCCATCAACTCTAGCTAGTAAGTGAGATCTAAGGCTAGTAACTCAAGTGAAATAGGTATTCTATCTTATATCCTATAAACAAGTGTATATTGTGAGTTTTTAGTGGCTCTTTTGGGGGTGATTCTATCAGCCTAAAGAGTTATCTCTAACTTGGAATACCAATTTTTTAATTTTCTTCCATTGTTATCTTTTTGATATTTATTAGATTCTCATTATAGGACTCAACTCATCCATTAATTTATGGATAATAGATGGAGGAAGTACTAAGGTAAATGCCATGCTTTAAAGCCCACTCATTTTCCCTCATTCCAAGGAAAGCTAATGCATTGTCTAAAATTATAATTGAAGGAGCCCCAAACCTTATTACTATGCCTTAATAGATGTCTATAATTTAAATTTCATTTGTTTCCTTGATATATATAGCTTCCACATATCATGTAAAGTAATATATAGCAGTCAACACACAATTATGGATAGCACTAGAAGGTGGGTTGATTAGGCCTCTGAACTCTAAACCCCATTACATAAAAGGTTGGTCTACTTGTATTGGATGAAGAGGCAATCCTTCAATATTTTGTTTACCATCAAATAGAAAAAAGTTTTGACATTTAGTTTCCCAATAATGTGTCTTTGAGTAAACTAGGCCAAAAATATCCAACTCTCATAATCTTAGAAAATGTGGTTCTTGGAGCAAAGTGACCACCAATTGGTCCATTATGAAACTCAAAAAATATTTTCTCAACCTAATATGATTTAACACATCTCAAAATCCTTCCTAAACAACAATCCATGAATAATTACATAAGGAATAGATTTTAATCTAAAGTACCTTCTTTTCGCTCAATCTAGACCTTGTGGACACATATCAATTTAAAGAAAATGGGTCATTTCTTATGTCCAACTCCTAAATGACGAAGATGCAACTATCATAGGATTATAATGGAGGGTTAAAAAAAATCATTTTATTCCCTCAATTTTGAATCAAAGTGCTCACATAACCCCTTTCCTTTCACTAGCTTGGTTGTCTTGATTTCTACATCATACTCCATAAGTTTTATGATCCAATTAGCCCTTTTTTCATTCAAATCTCTGCTCAAAAGGAAGTCTTTGACACTATGATGAGGTGCTAATATGTGAATATTATTTTTAGATAACATATGTATAAAATTATTTAGACTTATAACAACTTAAATTATTTGCTTCTTTACATAAGTGTATCTTACCTCATAGCCTTCTAATCCTTGAGTAAAGAAGGCAATAGGCTACTCCAAATTTTCTTTATATGATTGAGTGAGAATGGTAGAGATTAGTTCTTCATTTCCAAAGGTATACAAGTTGAAGTCCTTTGAGAAATTAGTACTTTCAAGAGTTTTTGTTTGATAAATATATTTCTTGATCTCTTCAAAACTCTCCTTCCTTCCTCTTGTCTAAGTAAACAATTCATCTTTCCTTAGCATGGAATTTAGAGGCTTGACTAAATTAGCAAAATCAGGAATAAAACTCCTTATGAAAATGATTTTTCTAAAGAAAATTTTCAAAATTTTCAATCTATTTCCAATATTACACTCACCCTTTTAGGATATATGAATAGGCCTTTATTTGAGCCAATGTGTCCTAAAAGTTTACCTTTATGGATAGAAAGCACACTTCTTTGGATTGAGAGAGATTCCAAATTCTATACATCTCTAAATCATCTACCTAAGGTGATTAAAATTATCCTTTGAATCTTTGGAGAATACCATGATATCATCAAGATACACCAACACTATCATTTATTAGACCTTTAAAAACATATCCATCGCACATTGAAATGTGTTTATTATAGATAAGAGTATGAATGGAGGTTGACAATCATGCAAGAAGAGAGTCTATGTGAATTTGGAGTTGGTGGATACAAGGGAAAGGTTTTATAGTTAACCTTGAATATGTACTTGATCTTTATAACCCTTAATTTTTTTATTGAGGCTTTTGAGAGTCTTAGAAAATGAGAAAAGACCCCTATTGTACCATAGGCCTATAGTTGGCATTATTGTATGCACAATCAGAATAGTAAAGGAAGGAATTTCTGATATAAAGTGTGTATATTTTTTGTTAGAATGGGTTTTTATGTTTTTAATAGGAGTAAGGTGTGTAAAGTATTTAAAAGTCTTGAGAAGGAGTTCTTGAAACTTTGGAATGCACAAACCTCAGTTTTGGCATAAGATGTTACCCTTATATGCACAATCAAGGAATAAGAGAAGTGAAATGAACTAATATATTGTGAATATAGGTTTTTTTAGTTTATTTTTATCATGTTTCACTTCAGAGTTCAGTTTTTTTACCATGTTTATTTTTAGTTTAGTTTTTTTAGTTTTTTTAGAGTTTTGGTCATGGAAACCTTACATAATCAGTAAAAAGAGAGCATTTATGATTGAGTTTTGCATTATTAAATCCCTTAATGGATTTAATATATATTAAGAACTATCATAAAATATATAGTATGTATAAATATAACATTTAGTGGTGATTTGGTCCTTTAAACTGCTATATAACTCAAGATATAAATTTTTGAATGCCTACGACCTGTGCAGGGTCAAAAGAAACCCTAGGTTTAGGGTTTTGAGGTTTTTGAGAGTTATAATCATTTAAAAATAATTAAATATATTGATATGAATTGTATTGTCATATTTAAATATATACATATTGTTTGGGTTTGATAGTGTACGGATTTTATGATTGTGGAAAGATTTGAGGGCTAAATAAGCCTAAAAGAGGGTTGATTAACAAAGGAAGTGGTAGCTAGAAGATTAATTAGGTAATTAAATTTTTTAAAAACCTCAAATTGGATAAATTAATCCTATAAATTTAATTATATCTTGTTATAAGTGTCTAGTTTGACTCAGTAAAGAGAAATTACTTAAAAGAAGGCTACAAACCTTATGAGAGCATGGTGAGTATTGTGTGTGAAATTGAAGGGTTCAGTTTGTTTAAATAATTTTGAGTGGATAAATAAGGTATTTTTTTTATAAATTAATACCATAAATTATATTATAAATCCTTAATACTTATATCAAAAAATTGACATTTGAAACCGAAGAAGGAAAAACTAGTGAAAGCATATGGAGTTTATGAAAGAAATGACTTGTATGAAATAAAGTGTAAGTTATGAATAATATGAAGGAGTTTATATAAATTAATAATTTATTATAATATTATAACAAATAGTTACATATGTTAAATAGACTATAGATCCTAAGAGTCAAAGATAAAGATTAAACTAAAGAGGAATGTTGAAGACCAAATCAAGTAAATCATTGTGACCAATTAGGTTTATTAGCTTAAGATGGTGGTGTGTTGGATATTTTTAACACTATTAATATAAATAATTCTTGTATCAAATATATCAAGGTCTTTGGTAAAACTTTTTGTTTTAAATTCTTTCCATTTTGTTGATTCGAGATAAAGATAACATGATATGAGTTGTGTATGAGAAGTAACTTGCAGGGTGTTGAAAGAGAAGAGAAAGTGTAGGTCTGATATTTAGAGTTTAAAAAATATGATAATAATATTTATATATTTAAGAGATGAAATCCCCAAAGTCTTTTGATAAGGACAAGAACTAGTCAAGAGAAGACTATAAAAAAGAGACGAAAAGAGAGAATTGAAGCTCCAAGAGAGAGGAGGAAAGAAATAAGAATCCAAAAGAGAGTCATGAGAGTCAATAAGAGATCCTATATAGAGGATTAAATAATATTAAATTCTCAAAATATGTCTAAGAGAGTTAATAAGATTGATAGACTTGCTAATAAAAAGGTCTAAATAGGCCAAGAAAGTGAAGATAAATGGGGAAGATGGATATAAACAAGGAAGTAGTATAAATAATAAAAGAGTTGGCAAAAATATTTGAGATAATTGAGCTCATGATCAAGCTTAGATAGAAAAATAAATCCAATGGAGTGGTTAGAGTATGAAGAAGAGAGTAAAGTGGGCACTAGAGTCACTTACGAGAAGAACAAGGCACAAGAAGGGTGTCTTAAAGAATGAGAAGGAAAAGAGGATAGCCCAAAGAGGCATGAGAAATAATATGTTTCCAAGTGAGAAACAAGAAGGAGAATTAGAGAAGATATTTCTCTTTGAGGTGAATAATAAAGAGAAATAAGTTCCAAGGAGAGCATAAAAGAATAAAAATAAGAGAAGATGGAATATGTATATGCCAAAGACAATCAAAGAGACTATATGGTCTCTAGTTTTATATGCTAAAATTGTTTTAATTTTGTGTTTTCAGGTATAAAGATAAGTTTGGAGAAGGCAAAGCATGAGAACTCAAAATTAATGAATAATGGGTCAAGAACACTACCCATCAAGAGGAAAAAAGAGGACAAAGAGAAAGAACCTCTTGAAGAAGACAAAGTGAATGAGATTGAAGGCATATCACATATATAAGATGAAGAGAAAGAGGAATTTTATGATGCATTTCCATGTATAAAAACTAAAAAAAGAGAATAAGAATGAAAAAAATACATGGAGGTCACCCAAGAAGACATCAAAGAAGAGAAAAGCTTGTAGCAGTTGCCATTAGAGGTAATTGAGTGTTTGAATGTTGAATTTGATTACATAAGTTAAGAGGAAAAGATTGATATTCAGGTTGAAATTAATCATGATATATTTAATCCCATAAAAGGAGAAGGGCATGCATATGTATGGCCTAAGTGGATTAAACAAGAAGGTGTAGAGAAGGAGGAGAAAAACCTCAAGCAAGAGGTTAAATATAGCAAAAGCATGAATGGAAAGTAAGAACAAGTGTGGAAAAAAAGGCAAATGACAAAGCACATTAATTTGGCAAGAAATATGACCAAGGTATGAGGCATGAGAGTGATGAAAATAAATTCAAGTGGTAGCCGAAGAAGATACAAGGAATGAATTTGATGGTAAAAATTAAGGTAAGAGCATAAGGAGATCATATTGCAAGTGTATTCCAAGAAAGAATGAAGATTGAAGAAGATGACAAGCCTATAAAGCACACAAGCAAGATGGTGCATGAAAACCAAGATAAAGAAATGAAGGTGTAAATGAAGATAATATTTGAAAGAAATGTTTTCAAGTGTGGAATATGATGGTATGTTTGAATTTGATTCCAAAAATGAAGATCTTTTGTAGATGTTAACTATTGCATTGTTGGATGAGAGTGTAGCATGGAAAGATAAGGAAGAATCACCTCAAAGAGTGATTAATAAGCATGATGTACAGCAAGAGGATGGTGGTATGATTCTCAAAAATGAGGGAGTCCAAGGGGAAGATAAAGGAAAACCTTCCAAAGATAATGAAGATTGAAGAGAACCAATGTTTGATGAGTATTTGGAAGAGTTGGATACATTCAAGTTGTAAGAGGAGATGAGAATGATAGAGGAAATGTTGAGTCCATTCAAGGATCTAAAAATAAGTGAGGTAAAATAGGTAAAGAGAAAGGAAAAAATCCAAGAAAACTCAAATGAGGAACAACAAAGAGAAGCATAAAAAGTTGTGCAAATAGGCAAGCAAGCAAATGAAGTATGGAGAAGCACATAAGGTGAGTTACATAATGGGTCAAGATAATGCTAAGTTTACAATTGGTAAACATGGATATGGGAGGCCAAATATTGGTCAAGTCAAGATGTATTATGGTGAGGTTGAGAGGAATGAGAAGTTACTCTTGCATAGTGATCAAATGAGAGGAAAGAGCATGTATTATGGTTTTGAATACATTAAAGAACCAAATATTCTAACTTTATGTGCATTTCTCATAATGCATCATAACATTGAAATTTGAACAATGTAATAGGGGAAATTTAATAGTTTTGAAAGCATTTAAGATCCAAAGATTCAAAATTTATGCACATTTTTCATAATGCATCTCAACTTTGAAATTCAAACAATGTGATACATGAATTGGAATAGTTTTGATTTTATTTAAGATCTAAAGATTTGAGCTTTATGCATGTTTCTCATAATGCATCACAACTTTGAAATTTGAACAATGTGATACAAGAACTTTAGTAGTTTTAAATGCATTTATGATCCAAATATTCAAACCTTACATGTATTTGTCATATTGCATCCCAAATTTGAAATTAAAATAATGTGATAGGGGAAGTGGAGTGGTTTTGAATGCATTTAAGATCCAAATATTTGAAATTTTTGCATATTTCTCATAATGCATCATAAATTTGAAATTTAAATAATGTGATAGGGGAACTTGAGTGGTTTTGAAAACATTTAAGATTTACAAATTTAAAATTAATGTGCATTTATCATAATGCATTACAACTTTAAAATTTAAACAATGTGATAAAGGAACTTGAGTGGTTTTGAATGCATTGAAGATCTAAATATTTGATCTTAATTTAAATTTCTCATAATGCATCTCAAATTTAAAATTTAAATAATGTGACAGAGGTAATAAATCACATTTAAATGCATTTAAGATCTAAAGATTCAAACTTTATGCATGATTCTCGTAATGCATCACAATGTTAAAATTCAAATAATGTGATATGGGAAACTAAGTGGTTTTAAACGTGTTTAAGATCCAAAAATTTAGACTTATACACATTTATTATAATTTGTATAAACATTGAAATTCAGACAATGTGATATGGGAATCGTAAATTTTTTGAATGCATTTAGGATTCAAAGATTTGAATATTATCTATGATTCTTATAAAGCATTGTAAATTTCAAATTTGAACAATATGATATAGGAACTTGAATTGTTTTGAATGCATTTAATATTCCAAAGATTTGAACTTTATGCACGTTTCTCACAATGCATTGCAAAATTGAAACTCAAATAATGTGATAGGGGAAATTGAATGGTTTTAAATGCATTTAAGATCTAAACATTCAAAATTTATATGCATTATTTATAATGCATTGAAATTTTAAGATTCAAATAATGTGATAGGGAACTTGAGTGGTTTTGAATGTGTTTAAGATCTAAAGAAACAAAATTTATGCACATATCTCATAATGCATCACAAATTTAAAATTCAAATAATGTGGTAAGGGAACTTGAGAGGTTTTCAATGTATTTAATATCCAAAGATTTGAAATTTATGCATGTTTCTCCTAATGCATTACAACTTTGAAATTTGAATAAAGTGATAGGGAATTTGAGTGGTTTTGAATGTGTTTAAAATAAAATGTTTCTAAATTTATGCATAGTTGTCATAATGCATCACAACTTTAAAATTCAAACAATGTGATACAGAAACTTAAGTGGTTTTCAATGCATTTAACATCCAAACACTAGAAATTTTTGTGCATTTCTCATAATACATCATAATTTTCAAATTCAGAAAATGTGATATGAGAACTTGAGTGGATTTAAATGCATTTAAGATCCAAATATTTAAAATTTATGCATGTTTATCATAATGCATAGTAAATTTCAAATTCAAATAATGTGATAGGGAACTTGAATAGTTTTGAATGTGTTTTAGACGAAAAGATTCAAACTTTATGCACGTTTGTCATAATGCATCATAACCATGAAATTTGAATAATGGGATACAAGAACTTGAGTAGTTTTGATTGAATTTAAGATACAAAGATTTGAACTTTATGTGCATTTGTCATAATTTTCACACATTAGAAATTTGAACAATCTGATATCAGAACTTCAGTGATATTAAATGTATTTAAAATCTAAATATTCAATCTTTATGCATGTTTGTCATAATACATCACAACTTTAAAATTTGAACTTGAGTAGTTTTAAACATGTTTAAGATCCAAAAATTCAAAATTTATGTGTGTTTCTCATAATGCATTGAAAATTTAAAATTGAAATAATGTGATAGGGAAACTTGAGTGGTTTTGAATGCATTTAAGATCTAAATGTTCCAACTTTATGTGAATTTCTCGTAATGCATTGTAACTTTCAAATTTGAACAATTTGATTGGGGAAATTGAGCAATTTTGAAAGCATTTAAGATCCAAAGATTCAAACTTTATGTGCATTTCTCATAATGCATCGTAACTTTGAAAATTGGAATAATGTGATAGGGGAACTTGAGCAATTTTGGACTCATTTAAGATCCAAATATTTTAACTTTATGTATCTTTCTCATAATGCATCACAAATTTGAAGTTCAAATAATGTGATAAAAGAATTTGAGTTGTTCTAAATGTATTGTAGGTCTAAAGATTTAAACTTTTTATGAATTACTCATAATGCATCGCAACATTAAAATTTAAACAACTCTAACACATTTAAGATCCAAATATTCAAACTTTATACACATTTCTCATAATGCATTGCAACTCAAAATTTGAACAATATGATAGGGGAAATTTAGTGGTTTTTAATGCGTTAAAGATCTAAAGATTCAAACTTTATGCACACTTATCATAATATATTTTCACATTGAAATTTGAACAATGTGATATGGGAACTTGAGTGGTTTTAAATGCATTTAAGATCAAAAGATTTAAAATTTAATCACATTTCTCATAATGCATCACAACTTTTAAATTCAAATAGTGTGATAGGGGAATTGTAGTGGTTTTGAATGCATTTAAGATCCAAAGATTTGAAATTTATGGATATTTCTTATAATACATCATAACTTTCAAATTTGAATAATGTAATATAGAACTTGAGTGATTTTTAACACATTTAAAATCCAAAGATATTAACTTTATACACATTTCTCATTTTGAAATTCAAACAATGTGACAGGGGAACTTGAGTAGTTTTGAACACGTTTAAGATCAAAATATTCAAATTTTAAGTGCAGTTCTCATAATGCATCACAAATTTAAAATTTGAATAATGTGATACAAAAACTTGAATGGTTTTGAATGCATTAAGATCCAAAGATTCAAACTTTATGAGTGTTTCTCACAAGGCATTACAACTTTGAAATTTAAATAATGTGATAGGGGAATTTGAATAGTTTTGAACATATTTAAGATCCAAAGATTCAAATTTTATGAATATTTCTCATAATGTATCACAACATTGAAATTCAAATAATGTGATAGGGGAACTTGAGTAGTTTTCAATGCATTTAAGATCCAAAGATTTGAAATTTATGTATGTCTATCGTAATGCATCACAAGTTTGAAATTCAAACAATGTGATAAGGGAGCTTATGTGGTTTTGAATGTATTTAAGATCTAAAGATTTGAACTTTAAGCATGTTTCTCATAATGCATTATAAATTTGAAATTTGAACAATGTGATATGGGAACCTGAGTGGTTTGAACATGTTTAAGATCCAAAATTTGAACTTTATACACATTTCTTGTAGTGTATCTTAACTTTAAAATTCAAATATTGTGATAAGAGAATTTGATTGGTTATAATACATTTTTAGATGCAAATATAAAAACTTTGTGTGTTTCTCATAATGCATTATAACTTTGAAATTTGAATAATGTTATATGGTAACTTGAGAAGTTTGGAATGTGTTTAAGATCCAAAGATTCAAAATTTATTCACGTATCTCATAAGGCATAACAACTTTGAAATTCAGGCAATGTGATAGGGGAGTTTGAGCATTTTTAAATGCATTTAAGATCTGAATAGTCAAAATTTATGCACATTTATCATAATGGATTATAATATTGAAATTTGACCAATGTGATAAGAGAACTTGAGTAGTTTTGAATGCATTTAAGATATAAATTTTCAAAGTGATACAATGTGATACATTAACTTGAGTGGTTGTAATATGTTTAAGATCCTAAGATTCAAACTTTATGCATGTTTGTCATAATGCATCATAACTTTGAAATTGAAATAATGTGATACCAGAATTTGAGTAGTTTTGAATGCATTTAAGATCCAAAGATTCAAACTTCATCCACATTTATTATAATAAATCACAACCTTGAAATTTTAAAAATGTTATATGGGAACTTGAGTGGTTTTAAATGCATGTAAGAACCAAATATTTGATTTTTTGTTTATTTCTCATAATACATCACAAATTCAAAATTTGAACGATGTGATAGGGGAACTTCAGTGATTTTAAATATGTTTAAGATCCAAATCTTCAAAATTTATATCCATTTCTCATAATTCATCACAAATTTGAGATTCTAACAATGTGATATGGGAACTTTAGTGGTTTTGAATGCATTTAAGATCTAAAGATTCAAACTTCTGCACATCTATCATAATGCATCATAAATTTGATATTTGAATAAAGTGATAGGTGAACTTGAGTGGTTTTGAATGCATTTAAGATTCAAATATTTAAACTTTATGTACATTTATTATAATGCATCATAATTTTGAAATTTGAAGAATGTGATATAAGAACTTGAGTGTTTTTGAGCATGTTTAAGATTCAACGATTCAAAATTTATACACATTTCTCATAATGCATTACAACTTTAAAATTCAAATAAAGTGATAAGGGAGCTTGATTGGTTATGAATTCATTTAAGATCAAAATATAATAACTTTATGTGTGTTTCTTGTAATGAATTATGACTTTGAAATTTGAATAATGTTATATGGCAAATTGAGGGGTTTTGAATGTGTTTAAGATCCAAATATTTAAACTTTATTCATGTATCTCATAAGGCATAATAACTTTAAAATTAAAACAATGTGATATGGGAGCTTGAGTAGATTTAAATGCATTTAAGATCCAAAGATTCAAACTTTATGCACATTTCTCATAATGGATCACATATTTGAAAATTGACCAATGTGATAGGAGAACATGAGTAGTTTTGAATGAATTTAAGATCTAAATATTCAAAGTGACACATGAACTTAAGTGGTTTTTAATGTGTTTAAGATCCTAAGATTCAAACATTATGCATGTTTATCAGAATGCATCACAACTTTGAAATTCAAACAATGTGATACCAGAATTTGAGTAGTTTTGAATGTGTTTAAGATCCAAAGATTCAAACTTAATCCACATTTATTATAATATATTACAAATTTGAAATTTAAAAAATGTTATATGGAAAATTGAGTGGTTTTAAATGTTATATAAAATATTTATTTCTCATAATACATAATAAATTTGAAATTTGAACAATGTGATAGGGGAACTTCAATGATTTTGAATGTATTTAAGAATCAAATATTCAAAATTAATGTGAATTTATCATAATGCATCAAAACTTTGACATTCAAACAATGTTATATGGGAAATTCAATGGTTTTGAATGCATTTAAGATCTAAAGATTCAAACTTTATGCATATTTATGATAATTCATCATATATTTGATATTTGAACAAATTGATAGGTGAACTTGAGTGGTTTCAAATGCATTTAAGATTCAAAGATTTGATTTTTATGCACATTTCTCTTAATGCATTAAAATTTTGAAATTTTAACAATGTGATATGGGAACTTGAGTGGTTTTAAACTTGTTTAAGATGTAAAGATTCAAACTTTATATGTGTTTTTCATAGTGCATCACAACAATGAAATTAAAATAATGTGATACAAGAATTTGAGTAGTTTTAAACATGTTGAAGATTAAAGAAATTGAACTTTACACAGATTTATCATAATGAATCACAAAATTAAAATTTCAACAATGTGATAGGGGAAATTGAGTGGTTTTGAATGAATTAAAGATCCAAGGATTCAAACTTTATGCAGCTTTCTCATAATCCATCGTAACTTTGAAATTTGAACAATGTGATAAGAGAACTTGAGTGGTTTTGAATGCATATATAAGATCTAAAAATTTTAAATTTATGTGCATTTCTCATATTTCATCACAATTTTTAAATTTGAATAATGTGATATAGGAACTTGAGTGATTTTGAATGAGTTTAAGAACTAAACATTCAAACTTTATGCATGTTTCTCATAATGCATCACAAATTTGAAATTCAAATATTGTGATATATGAACTTGAGTGGTTTTGAATATATTTAAGATCCAAAGATTCAAACTTTATATGCATTTTTCATAATTCATCATAACATTAAAATTTGAACAATGTGATAGGGGAACTTAAGTAGTTTTTTATGTGGTTAAAGCCAAAGATTCAAACATTATGCACATTTTTCATAATGCATTGCAACATTGCAATTTGAACAATGTGATAGGGGAACTTGAGTGGTTTGAATACGTTAAAGATATAAAGATTTAAACTTTATGTGGGTTTCTCATAATGTATCACAACTTTGAAATTTGAACAATTTGATATGGGAACTTGAGTGGTTTTGAATGCATTTTAGATCCAAAGATTCAAACTTTATTTGTGTTTCTCATAATGCATTATGATTTATTTTTTTGGGGGTAATTAGTTTTTATTTTTTAAATAATAAAATGGTCTGAGTTTGATAATATTAGTAAATAATATTCCAAATTAAAGCTACTAATTTTTGAAATTTAATTGCAATTTGACATTTTCTAAAAATAATAGAGAGAGAAAATTAAACTTATCTTATTTTATGTTGATTCAACCTAGACAGGGTCTAGAAGTTTATGTGTTAGCTTGGAACACTATTAAAAACTAGATTCTAAACTTCATTTCTTGATTGGATACGAGTGTTGAAACTAGACACCCTGGGCTCTAGTACTATAGTCATTAATATCAATAGAGCTCCCTATAGATCTAATTTTGTATGTCCATATCTTCTTTGCACTTGAATTTAAACTTTAAAAAATAGGGGAAAGGGATTAGTTTATGTAATATGCACTAGACATGATTCACACCCCATGTGTGGGCACGTTATCTACATACCAATACTCTAAAAAGGGATCAAGCCATATGTAGTTCTCCCTTTAAGAGTGCTCGGTGTAATAGTGAATGAAAATGTAAGAAATGCATAAAATGGGAGTGCTTGAGATGAGTAATGGCTGGTGTAAGGACATGAATTAGCTTGAATGTATATAGGTTGGATGTATGTAAAGAATAGGGAAGATTTCTTGAGTGGTCTTATTTATATTTTTGCTTTCTTGAGTGATATTTGCCAACCCTCTCCAAATGATATTTAAATGGGATTTTATATAGATATATTGGTCATGGGTTACATGAAACCAAAATATGTTGACATAATGAAAAAGAGGAATCAAGGAAAAGTGGTAATCTATGTTCAAATTATGATTGGATAGGAGTGTTGGAAAGGGGACACCCTACGGTCCAGTGTTATAGTCCAACTTTGGCACTATTATCTTGAGCAAATAGGACCTAGGGGGATGGATTAGTCATGAAGAGAGGGTTCTGGCTCAATTGGGATCAAGTGTGGAAGGCTATGAATGACTGATAAATAGTGAAAACAAGCTTAAGAGAGTTATGAGAGCAAACAAAAGTGACTTAAGGATTGATTGTCATTAGCCATGCTCAAGTTGAAAATTTTTCCATTTAAAATGACTACATTTGCCCCAATTTATTATAGTGATGTAGAGAATTGAAATACTAGGATAAAGGAAAATTAAAAAAATAACTAAACTTACCTACAAAGGTGAAGCACATGAAGCTATATGTTGTTGAGTAATGCTAGATAGTGTGTAAAGAGCACATTATGCAAGTTTGAATTTGTGAAAGGAAAATAAAGAGTAGATCAGTTATTATTATATGTAATATAAAACAAAAATATACAACATTTGGTGAGAGAGAGAGAGAGAGAGAGAGAGAGAGAGAGAGAGAGAGAGAGAGAGAGAGAGAGAGAGAGAGAGAGAGAGAGAGAGAGAGAGAGAGAGAGAGGAATGAATAGACCTCACTAGGTATACAAACCAATACAAAACCTAATGTGATGTTGAATAAGGTTGATTAATATTGGATGTGTTGGATGATGTTGTACCAAAAGTTATATCACAAACATAGCCGAGTGCTCAATTTCTCAAAAATTGGCTCAAGAATATGAAGGTTGGCCCTTTATCTCCATCATCATCTACTATCTAAAGCTATATGATCCTACATATGCTAATCAATGTTTGGACTATGTGTTTAATCCTCTTAAATAGGTGGCTATTGAATACAAAGGTTGGCCCTTTGGCTCCATCATTACTTGCATGAAGTGAAGCTAAGAACTGATACCAATATGAATAAGTATGTCTTATGAGATGGATTTTGAATCCCATGAATGCTCTATAAATATAACAATGTGGCATGAATATCTAAATGTGTACTAAAAACTAGGCCAATGTTGTCTAACTCAAAAAAATGAGGATTATACTTGTATGAAATCCACTCCAAAATTGAAAATTTGGCTTATGTGGAAGCTACTTGAGAAATAAATAATGTGGAGGTTATAATTTTATGAAATCCACTCTATCCATTTTGCTAACCACCTGAAGATTGAGTAAGGAACATAATTGCTAAGAATGCCTAGGTAATGTTGAACTCAAAAAGAAAAGAAGCAAAAGTGTTATGCAATCTATCCCCAATGATTAGTGTCTGGAAGATGGATTTTGATTTGGAAGTTATACCAACTACCATATCTAAAAATAAAATTGATAACCGATCATTCCATGCATGATGCCCCCTATGTTTGGATTCTCTAAGAAAATTGTAATGAAAACTACTAATTCTAAACTGGTCTAATTATGCAAAACTATAGCTGAACCTAATTTTCTACATGCTTTCAGAAAATATAGCTTTTTTATATTTAGATAAGAGCACCAAAATAAGACACCCTAGTGTTTGGTGCTATAGTTTAGCCTCAACGCTATTATCCTGGATTGAAACTGATCACTTTTCTAGATTCTTGACTTTTTTCCTAGTTTATTTTGAGTGTTTTGATGATTGGTTGTTGTTATGGTTATTCTAAAACTAGATTTTTTGATTGATAGGAGATCTGATATCTATATAAAAATCCTTTTTTATTTCTCCCTCTTTGAGGGTAAGAAAAGGTACCCTATAATGACTTCCTTCAGAAGAAGAAGCCTTGCAAGTGTGTTAAGCTACAAAAAAAATGATATAATAATGATAATCAATAATATATCTCAAGATATAGCACGGTTTGAATTGAGAGATTATTAGATCAAAAAGGGTATGTCTAGATAGATATAACAATATAATAGCATGTGCAATGTACTAGAATTTAATTAAAACTAGAAATGTTAGTTGTTAGTTTTTAGTTAGAGGGATGAAGCATGATATCCATCATAGCATCTAAGAGAATAGGAAACTGAATGATATGGATCATGGCATTATAAAAATTGAGAATTAATCAAGCAATAATCACACAAAGTAAGAAGCAAGAAGCATACAAGGGTGGATAAGGGGCCATGTAAATAAGGGCCATAGACACATGTCACTCAAACTAGAAAGCAAGCATACACATACAAGAGGAGTAAGTAAAGTTGGCACAACGGCCATATGCACATAGAAGAGTACAAGAAAAGGACATTGACAAATGTCCTAAGGCACACACATGAATAGAAGCAAATAACATTAGCAAATGTCCTAAGGGATATACAGGAGACAAGCAAGAACTAGTAATGTAATCACATCAAGCTATGCTGAGCAAGAAGATAACACATGTAAATATTAAAAAGATATATTCAGATCTAACTAATCAAAGCAAGAGGGAAAGTATGAAAGACTTGTTTAGTACAAGACTAGGTATATGCTGAGAAATACACAAGTGATAGATACTGATGATATGTTGATAAATTAATCTATGTAATCTAGTAGATAATGTACATCAACATGTTAAATTAGAGTGCGGAGTGTATGAATGACATAACATGGTTGTGTAGTCATGTAGAAGATGCCCCTAGTGGGTGTGTATATCAATGTATGCCTCGAATGTAGAAGTAGGATGCCCCCTCAATGGATTGAGTGAGGTAATAAAGTAGTTAGATGTCATTGTACACACTCAAAGAAGATCAAGTGAAGAATGGTAATGTAGATAAATTGGCATACAATAGCATGAAATAATAAATGTAAGTCCTAGCATAGTAATAGCAATGTAAATCATGGATGATGCATATAATTGAAATGTTTTTATTGTTTTAATATATTTGATTATTTTTAAAATGTTACATTGTTTTTGTATTTTGAAATATTTAAACTATGTATAATCAAGAAAAAGAGATAATGTACAATCAATTGTAAGAAACAATGTACAAGTAATGCTAGAAGGAAAACTATGTACAATCATGTAAACAAAGCAATATGTACATAATGATATAAAAGACTAGGATGGAGGGGGGAAGGGGTCCATGGATAGGTCATGATAGGGATGGAAATGGAGGAAGGGGTCACAACCATCATCAAATGTCTCGAGACCATCATCATAAGTGTCATCATATCAAAGGTGAACTGAAGGTTACTCTAGTGGTGGAGATGATAACTCTACTCTAGGACATTTAGCCCTGCTAGTAGATGACTTTAGTGGAAGTAGTAGAGCTAGTCCTACTGGGGGTGTTATAGTATGAATAATACCTTGATCCTATAGTTTATCTAATCTCTACTATAAATATCTACATGAGTTTGTATCATGGCCTGTAATCTTATGAAAAGTACAAAATTAGAGACCATCTTTCTATGACAATCTACTAATAGATTTGTGTCATATTGTAGGTAATGTGATCAAGTAATATCTATAACATAAACTATATCTATTATTGTGTGTTGCCTATCTAAATATAAATAATTAGATCTATATCCATAGAGGTAACCATGTGAACTATATGTGCCAAGTGATCTATTTATGGTTATGAGTGTGGAGTATATCTTGAGAGTGTAGTGAAAGATGTTAAAAGTGATGTAGGATGTGGAATGAGAGATCTAGAGTCATCTCAGTACTCTCTTAGGCCAACTAGTGTAAAGCTAAATCCACACAAATAGTCATATATGAGTGTGGGTGCCATATCATCATCTAAAGAAGCCTAGGAATCTATATCGACATCATGTACATATGGTAACTTAGAATTTACAACAAGGGGTAACTATGATATAGGAGTCTCATCATTTGTAGTAGTGGAAGATAATACTACTACACAAGTTTTTTAAACTAATGGAGTAATTTTGGAATCAACTAGAACTATTAGTACTATTATCGATGATTGTGTATGTGTAATAGGTGTCAAAACTATGGCTAATGGAGTAGATGGAATGGCTGAAGCTGCTATGATTGGAAAAATATCTAGAGTTGAAGGTATAATTGTAAGTGGAGGATTGTGAGAAGTTTTAGTCTCTCCAACCTCATATGTATCTAATCAATAGAAATGTAATGAGGTGGTGGTTATCCTATGAGATAAGGTGTCCCATCTGTGAAATAGTCAAAGATGACTATGTAGTTTGAGAATATATGAATATTTGGTTGTCTGTTGGACATGTGTATAGATAGTCTTCATGGAAAAACTTAATACATCATTTGAGAGTATAAGGAATGGCCCCCATATTATGTATCTAGGGTCATCCAAGTAAAAGCTCATAGTGGAGAGGACTTGGCATGACCTAAAATTATGTAGACAGGGTTTTGGGTCCTACCATGATATCTAAAGTAATGGTGCACAATGTCTATCATGGTATATCATCAAACCCTTAAAGTTTCTTATATAATTTTTGCATTGATTCCATATCTACACCAAAGACCTGTAAAAATATGATATGTCATATATTAAGTCTACAACCACTATCAATAAAAACTCTCTTGACTATGCTAGTTTTGACTTGAACTTGTATAAATAGTGGTAATTTTTAATCAATAACTATCTAAGAAGAAATTACCTATTTTTCAAAATAAATTACAACTTCTATAGATTTTAAAGTGTTGACCACTAATGCAAAATAAGAAGGTTCTGAATCAATGGGCATAGAAGTCTAAGTGAGTACCTAATAAAGAATGTCCTTGAATAAATCAAATTTTTAAAGTAGTTCTAACATAGAAATCCTAGCTAAAGTATTTATCAACTGGTCAACAATATCATATGCTTTGTTTAAATCTACATGTGTGGGTGGGTTGGGCCTGGCATGGGAAGGAATAGAAGGGTGACGAGGATCATGACCAAGTGGAGGAGGCATGGTAGCACATTGAGTAATATATCTAACTATATTATCTACTATTTATATATAAGTAGTAGTGGCTATAGGAGAAGAGTCAAGATAATCGATGGGTTGAGGTGGTGGAGGGACCAAGGGTGTCAATTGGGCTCTCTGGCGATGGATAGTAACCTAGTGAAGAGTCAAATGGACCATGCAACATGACTCGACATGGGTTAGAGGCTCTAAGGGAGGTGATGCAAGAGATGAATTAACATGTTTAATAATAAATTACTTAACATCATCCCAAATATTGAAAAATAAACATGAAATTCAAATAATGAAGCTTTGTACTAACATATGATAGAAATCATCATTCATGTACATGATAGGCCCATTGTAGTTTCCTTGTTATTTGCAACAAATATAAGAAAAGTTTGTACATAAGTGAGAATCATGTTTGGAATTTGATTATGGATGTAAGGTGATACCTCAAGAAGTAAATAAGATCTACTCTATGCAACTAGGGATTTGACAATAATATTTTTGCAAAATACTATGAATTTTTGAAATTGAATTTGAATTTCTAAGTTAAGTATGTAAGTAAAAATTCAAAAATTTATGAGAAAGTGTTTGATTTAATGAGATGTAGTAGATGAAACTAGGGTTTTGAAGAAAATATATATATATTTTTTCTAAAATTACTATGAATTTTTGAAATTTGAAGTGATTATCTGATTTTTAATATGCAACTAAAAATTCAGAAAATAATTGGGAGCTAGTTGATGCAACTAGGGTTTAAAATAAAATTATTTTAAAATTTACTATTAAATTTTGAAATTTAGATGAATTTATACTTTAAATATTCAATAAAAAATTTATAAATTTATGATAAAATTCAGCTAAGAATTTCCCTTAGGAATTATAGGGTTTTTATGCACAATTCAAAGTAAGTTAGGTTCACCAAATGATTTATTATTTTTGTAGAAATTAATGTTTAATTCCTAAATAATAAAAGGGTATGAGTAGGATAAAATTAGTAAATAATTTTCTAAATTAAAGCTACTAATTAATGAAATTTAATTATAATTTTACCATTTCTAAAAATAATAGTGAGAGAGAGAAAATTGAACTTATCTTATTCTATGCTGATCTGACTGACAGAGGTTGTGGAAATTTGTGTGTAGGCGTAGGACACTATCATAAAAAATATTCTAAATTTCATTTCTTGATTGGATAAGAGTATTGAAACTAGACACCCTAGGCTTTAGTGCTACATTCCTTCCTTGATGTTTTTATCTTGAGGATCTAAGCTTTTTGGGTTTTGTTCAATTGGTCAGTGTGAGCTTGTGTACAAAATTTTTGAGCCTCACTATCAATAGAACTCCTTGTAGATCTAATTTTAAATGTTTGTGTCTTTTATGCACTTGAATAGAAACTTTGAAAAATATGGAAAAGGGGTTTATGTGTGTAATATGCACTGGACATGCTTCACACCCTGTGTGTGGGCATGCTACCTACATACCAATACTCTGAGGAGGGATCAAGCCATATGTAGTTCTCCTTTTAAAAGTATTTGTTGAAATAGTGAATAGAAATGTAATATATACAAAAATTGGGTGTGATTGAGATGACTAGGGGCTAGTGTGAGGACTTAAATTAGATTGAAAGTGTATAGGCTAGCTATATACAGAGAATAGAGAAGGTTGTTTGAGTGTTTTTGCTTGTATTCTTATTTGCTTGAGTGATATTTGCCAACCCTCTCTAAATGATCTTTGAATGGGATTTTATATGGATTTATTGGTAATAGATTAGATTAAATCAAACTAGGCTAATATAATGAACAAGATTAGTTAAGGGAAAATGGTAATCTAATCTCAAATTATGATTGGACAAGAGTGCTAGAAAGGGGACATCCTAGGGTCTAGTGTTATAGTCCAACTTTTGTGCTATTATCTTGAGTAGATAGGACCTAGGGGGATGGATTAGTCATGAAGAAAGGGTCCTATCTCAGCTATGATCAAGTCTAGAAGGCTACGAATGACTATGAATTAGTGAAAACAATCTTGAGAGGGTTATGAGAGCAAGTAAAAGACACATAAGGATTGGGTATGATTAGCTATACTCGAGTTGCCAATTTTTGCATTGCATATGACTATACATTTTAACTTTAGAATTTAAATAATGTGATAGGGTAACTTGAGTGGTTTCAAATGTGTTTAAGATCCAAATATTTTAACTTTATATGTGTTTCCCATCATGCATCACAACTTTGAAATTTGAAAAATATGAT
This sequence comes from Torreya grandis, assembly GCA_037957365.1. Taxonomy (NCBI): domain Eukaryota; kingdom Viridiplantae; phylum Streptophyta; class Pinopsida; order Cupressales; family Taxaceae; genus Torreya; species Torreya grandis. The sequence continues at coordinate 357,930 of JARHVA010001394.1, forward strand.
AAAGAAACTTGAGTGGTTTTGAACATGTTTAACATACAAATATTTGAACTTTATACACATTTATCATAATGCATCACAACATTGAAATTCAAATAATGTTATATGGGTAATTGAGTGGTTTTGAGTGCATTTAAGATCTAAAGATTCAAAATTTATACATATTTCTCATAATGCATCGTAACTTTGAAATTTGAACAATGTGATATAGAACATAAGTGGTTTTGAATGCATTGAAGATCCAAATATTCAAACTTTATGTAGATCTCTGATAATGCATCACAACTATGAAATTTGAATAACGTGATATAGGAATTTTCGTAGTTTTTAATGTATTTACGATCTAAAGATTTGAACTTTATGTGCATTTCTCATAATGCATCATAACTTTGAAATTTGAGAAATGTTATAGGTGAACTTGAGTAGTTTTAAACATGTTTATGATCCAAATATTCTAACTTTATGTGCATTTCTCATAATTATCACAAATTTTAAATTAATACAATGTGATAGGGGAACTTGAGTAGTTTTAAACATGTTTAAGATGCAAAGATTTAAAATTTATGCATGTTTCTCATAATGCATCAAAAATTTGAAATTCAAACAATATGATATGTGAAATTGAGTGGTTTTGAATGCCTTTAAGATACAAAGATTTAAATTTTGTGTGTGTTTCTCATAATGCATCACAACATTGAAATTCAAGCAATGTGATATGAGAACATGAGAAATTTTGAACATGTTGCAGATCCAAAGATTTAAACTCTATCTGTATTTCTTATAATACATCAAAAATTTGAAATCTAAACAATGTTATATGGGACTTAAGTGGTTTTCAATGCATTTAATATCCAAATATTTAAACTTTATGTGTATTTCTCATAATGCATTGCAAATGTGAAATTCAAATGATGTGATAGGGGAACCTAAGTATTTTTGAATGTGATAAAAAAAATTGAGTGTTTTTTAATGCATTTAAGATCTAAAGATTCAAACTTAATGTTCATTTCTCACAATGCATCACAAATTTGAAATTCAAATAATGTTATATTGGAACTTGAGGGGTTTTGAGTGCATTTAAGATCAAAAGTTTTTAATTGTATTCACATTTCTCATAATGAATCATAACTTTGAAACTTAAAAAATGTGATATGGTAACTTGAGTGGTTTTGAAAACATTAAAGATCCAAATATTTGAACTTTATGCACATCTCTCATAATGCATCACAACTTTGAAATTCAAACAATGTAATAGGTGAACTTGAGCAATTTTGAATGCATTTAAGATTAAAATATTTGAACTTTATTCACATTTCTCATAAGATGAACTTGAGTAGTTTTAAATGAATTTAAGATGAAAAATTTAAGTTTTATGATAATTTTTCATAATGCATCACAAATTTGAAATTTGAACAATGTGATATTGAAACCTGGATGGTTTTGAACACATTTAAGATCCAAAAATTCAAAATTTATCCACATTTATCATAATGCATCACAAATTTGAAATTAAAATAATGTGATATAAGAACTTGAGCATTTTTAAATGTGTTTAAGATCTAAACATTTGAATTTTATATGCATTTCTCATAATGCATCACAACTTTTAATTTTGAACAATGTGATAGGGGAACATGAGTAGTTTTGAATGCATTTAAGATCCAAAGATTCTAACATTATGTACATTTCTCATAATGCATCATAACTTTAAAATTTTAATAATTTTATAGGGGAACTTGAGTAGTTTTTAATGCATTTAAGATCCAAAGGTTTGAACTGTATGCATGTTTCTTATAATGCATCACAACTTTAAAATTTAAACAATGTGATAGAGGAACCTGATCCAAAATTTGGAAGCTTTTTTTGAAAGATAATTCAAGAAACAAGAACAACATAATTGTAATAATGTTATCTCTGAGAAGAGATGTTTTATTGATCAAATTTGTAAATCCAAACATATGCCTATCTCTGAGAAGAGATGTCTTATTTCTATTTTAGGTTACATCTTCATTTATACACATTTTAAAGATATGAAGAGGATGTGGAAGGTCACCAATCTCAAATGAGATTAACTGACTCAACTTCCATGATTTACAACATTATAGAATTCAAGGAATTACTATTTTTAGAAACTTACTATTTTTAGACTACACTACTAAAATTGAAATTTGGGGCACTTTCATTTAGTTTTTGGGGATTAAAACCAATTAAACTTTTTTTGGTGCTATCTCACAATGTTTCCCTCATTATTATCTTTCCAATGGTTCAAATGGGATGTCAAATAAAGATATGGTACAAAAGTTATGGCTCCCAGAAGTTCTACCACCAATTGGGGTAGAACCGTCACCCGAATTATCACCTAAAATGTTGCTCAAATCAAAACCTATGTGGTTTTTAATGAGTTTAAGATTAAAATTTTAATTTCATTTTTCATAATTCAATAAAAATATTAAATCCAAACAATGTGATACATGAACTTAAAGTGGCTTTGAATGCATTTAAGATTCAAGATTCAAATTTTAATGCATGTTTGTCATAATGCATTACAACTGTAAAATTTTAAGAATGTGATACAAGAATTTAAGTAGTTTTGAATGTATTTAAGATCCCAAGATTAAAATTTATGCATGTTTTTTATAATGTATCACAACATTGAACTTTGAATAATGTGATAGGGAACTTGAGCAGTTTTGAATGCATTTAAGACCTGAAGATTTGAACTTTATGCACATTTTTCATAATGCATCATAACTTTAAAATTTTAAAAATGTGATATAAGACCCTAAAAGGTATTAAATGCATTTAAAATACAAATATTCAAAATTTATGTGAATTTCTCATAATGCATCACAAATTTAAAGTTTAAATAATGTGATACAAGATCTTGAGTGATTTTGAATGTGTTAAAGGTCTAAATATTCAAACCTTATGAAAATTTATCATAACAAATCATTAGTTTAAAAATTCAAATAATGTGATAGAGGAACTTGAATAGTTTTAAACACATTTTAGATCCAAATATTTTCAAACTTTATGCACATTTCTCATAATGCATCAAAAATTTGAAATTCAAACAATGTGATAAGGGAACTTGAGTGGTTTTGAATGTGTTTAGAATCTAAAGATTTGAAATTTATGCATGTTTATCATAATGCATCACAAATTTGAAATTTGAATAATGTGATATAGGAACTTGAATCGTTTTGAACACCTTTAAGATCTAAAGATTTAAACTTTATGTACCTTTCTCATAATGCATGACAAATTTGAAATTAAAACTATGCGATATGGGAACTTGAATGGTTTTGAATGTGTTAAAGATCCAAAGTTTTGAAATTTATCCATGTTTGTCATAATTCCTCATAACTTTGAAATAAAACAATTTGATATAGGAACCTGGGTAATTTTGAAAGCATTTAAAATTCAAATATTCAAACTTTATGTATGTTTGACATAATTCATCACAACTTTGAAATTCAAATAATGTGATAGGGGAACTTGAGCAGTTTTTAATGCATTTAATATTTTAAGATTCAAAATTTCTATGTATTTCTAATAAGACATCACAACTTTGAAATTTGAATAATGTGATATGGGAATCTGAACAATTTTGAATACATTTAAGATCTAAAGATTTGAAATTTATGTGATAGTGAAACTTGAGTAGTTTTGAACATGTTTAAGATCTAAATATTTGAACTTTATGCACATTTATCATAATGCATCGTAACTTTAAAATTTAAATAATGTGATATGTGAAATTGAGCAGTTTTGAATGCATTAAAGATTGAATGATTTAAACGTTATGCATGTTTCTCATAATACATCATAACTCTAAAATTTGAACAATGTGATAAAAGAACTTGAGAAGCTTTAAACACATTTAAGATCCAAATATTTGAACTTTATGTTCATTTGTATAATGCATCACAAATTTGAAATTTGAACAATGTGATAGTATAACTTGAGTGGTTTTGAACATGTTGAAGATCTAAATATTTAAACTTTATGGGTATTTCTCATCATGCATCATAACTTTGAAATTAGAACAATGTGATGTAGGAACTTGAGAATTTTTTAATGATTTTAAGGTCCTAAAAATTTCAACTTTATGAATATTTATCATAATGCATCACAACTTCAAAATTTGAACAATGTGATAAGGGAACTTGAGTATTTTTAAATGTAATTAAGATCTAAAGATTTAAACTTTATGTGTATTTCTAATTATGCATCAAAAATTTTAAATTCAAATAATATGATCATAGAATTTGAGCAGTTTTGAACATGTTTAAGATCCAAATATTTGAACTCTATGCAAATTTATCATAATTCATCATAAATTTGAAATTCAAACAATGTGATATAGGAACTTGAGTGGTTTTCAATGAATTTAAGATCCAAAGATTTGAACTTTTTACATATTTCTCATAATGTATCACAACTTTGAAATTCAAACAATTTGATTTGAGAGATTGAGTGGTTTTAAATGCATTTAATATCCAAAGATTCAAATTTTATGCACATTTCTCATAATGCATCACAAATTTAAAATTCAAAGAATGTAATAGGGGAACTTGAGAGGTTTTGAATGTGTTTAAGATCTAAAAATTTGAAATTTATAGATGTTTCTCATAATGCATCACAATTTTGAAATTTAAGCAATGCAATCAGGGAATTTTAGTAGTTTTGAATGTGTGTAAGATCTAATTATTCAATATATATATATACATTTCTCATAATGCAATGCAACTTCAAAATTTTAATAATGTGATCAGGGAAATTGAGTGGTTTCGAATGTGTTTAAGATCCAAAGATTCAAAATTTATGTGCATTTATAATAATGCATCGTAATTTTAAAATTTAAATAATGTGATAGGGGAACTTCAATTATTTATAATACATTTAAGATCCAAAGATTCAAACTTTATGTGCATTTCTCATAATGCATTAAAAATTTAAAGTTTGAATAATGTGATAGAGGAACTTGAGTGATCTTGAACATGTTTAAGATTCAAAGATTCAAATTTTGTGTGCATTTGTCATAATGCATTACAACTTTTAAATTTAAACAATGTGATATATGAACTAGAGTAGTTTTGAATGCATTTAAGGTCCAAATATTCAAACTTTATCCATGTTTCTCATACTACATTATAACTTTTATATTCAAACAATATGATAAAAAAACTTGAGGGATTTTGAATGCATTTAAGATCTAATGATTTGAACTTTATGCACATTACTCATAACGCATCACAACTTTGAAATTTTAATAATGTGAAATGGGAATTTGAGTAGTTATAAATGTATTTAAGATCAAATGATTCAAACTTTAAACGTGTTTCTCATAATGCATCACAACTTTGAAATTTGAATAATGTGATATGGGAAGTTCAATGGTTTTCATTGTATTTAAGATCCAAAGGTATGAACCTTATGTGCATTTATCATAAAGCATCACAAATTTTAAATTATAACAATATGATAGTAGAAATTGAGTAGATTTGAATGCATTTCAGGTTCAAAGATTCCAGTTTTATGCTCATTTTTCGTCATGCATCATAACATTAAAATTTAAACAATGTGATATAGGAACTTGAGTATTTTTTAATGCATTTAAGATCTAAAATTTTTAAATTTATGTAGATTTCTCATAATGTTGAAATTAGAATAATGTGATAGGGTAACTTGGATAGTTTTGAATGCATTTAATATCAAAATATTTAAACTTTAGCATGTTTCTCATACTGCATCCCGACTTTGAAATTTGAGCAATGTGATATGGGAACTTGAGGAATTTCAAACATGTTTAAGATTAAAATATTTGATCTTTATGCACATTTAGCATAATGCATTGCAACTTTTAAATTTGAACAATGTGATTGAGGAACTTAAGTAATTTTGAATGTGTTTAAGATCCAAAGATTTGAAATTGTTATGCATTTCTCATAATCCATTGTAAATTTCAACTTTGAATAATGTGATCAAGGAACATGAGTGGTTTTGAACATGTTTAATATCCAAAGATTCAAACTTTATGTGTATTTTTTTTAATTCATCACAACTTTAAAATTTGAACAATGTGATAGGGGAACTTGAGTGATTTTAAACATGTTTAAGATCCAATGATTCAAACTTTATGTACATTTTTCATAATCCATCCCAAATTTAAAATTCAAACAATGTGATATGGGAACTTGAGTGATTTTGAACACATTTAAGATTCAAAAATGCAAACCTTATGTATATTTCTTATAATGCATCTATACTTTGAAATTTAAACAATGTGATATGGGAACTTGAGCAGTTTTGAATGCGTTTAAGATCCAAATATTTGAAGTTTATGTGAATTTCTCATAATACATCTCAAATTTTAAATTAAAACAATGTGATCAAGGAAATTGAGTACTTTTGAATAGGTTTAAGATTCAAATATTTGATTTTTATGTGCATTTCTCATACTGCATCATAACTTTGAAATTTGAACAATGTGATAGGGGAACTTGAGTGGTTTTGAATGTATTTAAGATCCAAAGATTCAAACTTTATGAACATTTCTTATAATATACCATAACTTCAAAATTCAAATAATGTGATTTAAGAACTTGAGTGGCTTTAAATGTAGTTAATATCCAAAGATTCAAACCTTATGCACATTTCTCATAATGCATCGTAACTTTGAAATTTGAACAATGTAATAGGGGAACTTGAGTAGTTTTGAATGCATTTAAGATCTAAATATTTTAAATTTATTCATGTTTCTCATAATGCATCGTAAATTTGAAATTTAACCATTATAATAAGGGAACTTTAGTGGTTTTAAACAGTTCGAGATCTAAAGATTTGAACTTTATACACATTTATCATAATGCATCGAAACATTCAAATTTAAACAATGTATAGGGGAAGTTGAGTGGTTTTGGAATATATTTAAGATCCAAATATTTTAATTTTATATTTATTTATAATCTTGCATCACAAATTTAAAATTTAAACAATGTGATAGGGGAACTAGAGTGGTTTAGAATACATTCAAGATCCAAAGATTTGAATTTTATGCACATTTCTCATACTGCATCATAAATTTGAAATTTGAACAATGTGATAGGGGAACTTGAGCAAATATAAATGTGTTTAAGATTAAAATATTTAAACTTTATGCAAATTTCTTATAATGTATTACAGTTTTGAAATTTAAAGAATGTGATATAAGAACTTGAGTAGTTTTAAACACATCTAAGATCTAAATATTCAAAATTTATCCATATTTCTCATAATGCATTGTAACTTTGAGATTCAAATAATGTGATACGGGAACTTAAGAAATTTTTAATGCATTTAAGATCCAAAGATTCAAACTTTATACAAATTTATCATAATGCATTAGAACTTTGATATTCACACAATGTGATAGGAGAACTCGAGTGGTTTTGAATGAATTTAGGATTAAAAGATTTGAACTTTATTTGCATTTCTCTTAATACATCATAAATTTAAAATTTGAATAATGTGATATGAGAACTTGAGTGATTTTAAATGCATTTAAGATCCAAATATTCAAACATTATGCATATTTGTCATAACATATCACAAATTTGAAATTTAAATAATGTGATATTAGAACTTGAGCTATTTTGAACAAATTTAAGATCCAAAGATTTGAAATTTATGTGTATTTCTCATCATGTATCACAACTTTGAAATTAAAACAATATGATATTGGAATTTGAGCTATTTTGAATGTATTTAAGATACAAAGATTTTAAATTAATGTGTTTTTCATAATGCATTGTAACTTTGAAATTCAAACAATGTGATACAAGAACTTGAGCAATTTTGAATGCATTTATGATAAAAGATTTGAAATTTATGCACATTTCTCATAATGCATCCTAGTTTTTAAATTTAAATAATGTGATTTAAGAACTTGAGTAGTTTTGAACATATTTGAAATCTAATGATTTGAATTTTATGCACATTTCTCATAATACATCACAACTTTGAAATTTGAACAATGTGATAGGGGAACTTGAGTTGTTTTTAACATATTTAAAATATAAAATGTTTCTCATAATGCATTACAACATTCAAATTCAAATAATGTGATTTGAGAACTTGATTGGTTTTAAATGTATTTAATAGATAAATATTTTAAATTTATGCACATTTCTCATAATGTATCGTAACCTCAAAATTCATCCAATGTAATAGGGTAACTTCAATGGTTTTGAATGAATTTAAGATCCAAAGATTCAAACTTTATACACATGTTTCATAATGCATCACAAATTTAAAATTTGAATAATGTGATATCCCCATGGAACTTCAAAAGTTTTGAATGTATTTAAGATCCAAAGATTCAAACTTTATGTGTAGTTCTAATAATGATTCACAACTTTAAAATTTAAACAATATGATAGGGGAACTTGAGTGGTTTAGAATGTGTTTAAGGTTCAAAGATTTGAACTTTATTTGCATTTATTATAATGAATTACAAATTTAAAATTCAACCAATGTGACAGGGGAATTGGAGTGGTCTTAAATTTGTTTAAGATCTACATATTTAGAATTTATGCACATTTATTAGAATGCATTGCAACATTGAAATTCAAACAATGGGATACATGAACTTCAGTAGTTTTGAATGCATTTAATATCTAAATATTTGATATTTATCCATGTTTTTTATAATGCATTACAACTTTGAGATTTGAACAATGTGATACAGGAACTTGAGTGACTTTTAATGCATTTAAGATCTAAGGATTCAAATTTTATGGAAATTTATCGTAATGCATCACAACTTTGAAATTTGAACAATGTTGCAATAAGAGATCTTGAGTGGTTTTTGAATTTATTTAAGATCCAAATATTTAAACTTTATGAGCATCTCTCTTAATGCATCATAACTTTGAAATTTGAATAATGTGATATGGGATCTTGAGTGGTTTTTAATGAATTTAAAATCCAAAGATTTAAAATTTATGCATGTTTATCATAACGTATCACAACTTTAAAGTTTTAATAATGTGACACAAGAATTTGAATAGTTTTAAATGCATTTAAAATCCAAATATTTGAAATTTATGTGCATTCTCATCATGCATCATAACTTTAAAATTCAAATAATGTGATATAAGAACTGGAGTAGTTTTGAATGTGTTTAAGATCAAAAGATTCAAAATTAATGTTTGTTTCTCATAATGTAGTAAAATTTCAAGTTAAAACAAAGTGATATGAAAACTTGAGTAGTTTTGACTGCATTTAAAATCCAAAGATTTAAATTTTATGCATATTTCTCATTATACATCATAACTTTGAAATTAAAAAAATGTGATAGGTAAAATTGAGCATTTTAAAAGGTGTTTAAAATCCAAAGATTCAAATTTTATGTGCATTTATCATAATACATTACAACATTAAAATTCAGACAATGTGATAAAATAACTTGAGTGGTTTTGAATGCATTCAACATCAAATGATTCAAAATTTATGCATATTTCTCATAATGTATCACAACTTTAAAATTAAAACAATGTGATATGAGAACTTGAGTGGTTTTAAACACATTTAAGATCCAAATATTCCAACTTTATGTGCATTTCTCATAATCCATCACAAAATTGAAATTTGAACATTGTGATAGGGGAACTTGAGTGGTCTTGAACATGTTTAAAATCTGAAGATTCAAACATTATCCATGATTTTCATAATGAATTACATGTTTGAAATTTAAACAATGTGATATATGAATTGAGTAGTTTTAAATGCATTTAATATCTAAAAATCTGAACTCTATGCACATTTCTCATAATGCATCACAACTTTGAAATTCAAATAATGTGATATGGGAACTTGAGTGGTTTTCAATGGGTTTAAGATCCAAATATTCAAACTTTATGTGCATTTATCATAATGCATCACAACCTTGAAATTTAAATAATGTGATATAGGAAGTTGAGTAGTTTTGAACATGTTTAAGATGTAAAGATTCAAACATTATGAACGTCTCTCATAATGCATCATGACTTTTAAATTTGAACAATGTGATAGAGGAACTTGATAAATTTTTAATGAATTTTAGATCCAAAGATTTCAACTTTATGTGCATTTCTCATAATGAATTACAAATTTTAAATTCAAACAATGTGATCATGGAACTTGAGTAGTTTTGAATATGTTTAAGATCTGAAGATTCAAACTTTATGCACATTTCTCATAATGCATCACAAATTTGAAATTTAAACAATGTGATAGGGGAAAATTGAGTGGTTTTGAATGCATTTAATAGTCAAATATTAAAAGTTTATGTATGTTTTTCATAATGCATCATAACATTGAAATCCAAATAAGTGACTTGAGAGCTTGAGTGGTTTTAAATATGTTTCATATCTAAAGATTCAAACTTTATGCATGTTTCTCATAATGCATCACAAATTTGAAATTCAACTAATTTAATGGGACAATTATAGTGGTTTTTAATGCATTTTAGATCTAAAGATTCAAAATTTATACCCATTTTTCATAATGCATCACAACTTTCATATTTAAACAATTTGGTATCCCCACAGAACTTGAGTGGTTTTGAATGCATTTAGGATCCAAAGATTCAAAATTTATGTGTGTTTATAATAATGCATCATAAATTTAAAATTTAAATAATGTGATAGTGAAAGTTGAGTGGTTTAGAATGCAATTAAATCAAAAGATTTAAACTTTATGCACATTTATTATAATGCATCACAAATTTGAAATTCAAACAATGTGATACATGAACTTGAGTAGTTTTGAATGCATTTAAGCTCCAAATATTTGAAATTTATCCATGTTTTTCATATTGTATTGTAAATTTGACATTTGATCAATGTGATATAGGAACTTAAGTCATTTTCAACACATTTAAGATCCAAATATTTGAAATTTATGCACATTTCTCATAATGCATCATAATTTTAAAATTTGAACAATGTGAATGGAAATTGAGTAGTTTTGAACACATTTAAGATCCAAAGATTTGAAATTTATGTGTGTTTCTCATAATGCATCACAAATTTGAAATTAAAAAAATGTGATAGTGAAACTTCAGTAGTTTTGAACGTGTTAAAGGTCCAAAGATTCAAACTTTATATGTATTTCTCATCATAAATCACAACTTTAAAATTTGATCAATGTGATATAGGAACTTAAGCAGTTAATGCATTTAAGATCTAGAAATTCAAACATTACGCACATTTGTCATAATGCATCATAATTTTGAAATTTGAACATTGTGATATTTAAGTTATTTTCAATGCATTTAAGAACCAAAGATTTGAACTTTATGCATATTTTTCATAATGAATTGTAACTATGAAATTTAAACAATGCGATAGGGGAACTTGAGTGATTTTAAATGCATTTAACATCCAAAGAGTCAAACTTTATGCACATTTATCATAATACATAATAACTTTGAAATTTGAACAATGTGATATGGAAACTTGAGTGGTTTTGAGTGCATTTAAGATCCAACGATTTTTATTTTATGCATATTTATCATAATTCATTGTAACTTTGAAATCTATATAATGTGATATAAGAACTTGAGTACTTCTGAATGTGTTTAATATCCCAAGATTCAAATTATAGGCACATATCTATTAATGTGTATCAACTTTGAAATTAGAACAATGTGATACAAGAACTTGAGTAGTTTTTAATGCATTTAAGGTCCTAAGATTCAAAATTTATGTGTGTTTCTGATAATTCATCACAAATTTTAAATATAAATGATGTGATAGAGAAATTGAGTGGTCATGAATGTGTTTAAGATCTAAAGATTCAACTTTATGTGTGTTTCTCATAATGAACCACAACTTTGAAATTGTAACAATATGATAGTGGAAGTTGAGTACTTTTGAATGCATTTATGATTTAAAGATATGAAATTTATGTGCATTTATCATCATGCATCACAACTTTGATATTCAAATAATATGATATAGGAACTTGAGCAATTTTAAACATGTTTAAGATCTAAAAATTTAAACTTTAAATAATGTGATATAAGAACTTGAGCAATTTTGAATGCATTTTAAACTTTATTCACATTTCTCATAATGCATCATAGCTTTGAAGTTTGAATAATTTGATAGGGGAATTTGAGTAGTTTTGAATGTGTTTAAAATCCAAATATTTGAACTTTATGCACGTTTCTCATAATGCATCCCAACCTTGAAATTAAAACAATGTGTTTAAGATCCAAAGATTTGAACTTTATCTACATTTATCATAATACATTGTAAATTTGAGATTTGAATAATGTGATATGGGAACTTAAGTGATTTTGAGTGAATTTAAGATCCAAAGATTCAAACTTTATTCATATTTTTCATAATGCATTAGAACTTTGAAATTCAAACAATGTGATAAGGGATTTTGAGTGGTTTTGAATGCATTTAAGATATAAATATTTGAAATTTATGCAAATTTATCTTAATGCATCACAACATTGAAATTTAAACAATGTGATATGAGAACTTGAGAAATTTTGAATGCATTTAAGATCAAAAAGTTCAAACATTATGCATGTTTGTCATAACACATCACAAATTTGAAATTTGAATAATGTGATACAAGAAATTGAGTAGTTTTTAACACATTTAAGATACAAATATTTGAACTTTATTTGCACTTCTCATAATTCATAGCAAATTTGATATTTAAAATTGTGATACGAAAACTTTATGCATATTTCTCATCATGCATCACAACTTTGAAATTCAAATAATATGATGTAGGAACTTGAGCTATTTTGAACACATTTAAGATCCAAAGATTTGAAATTAATGTGCATTTCTCATAATGCATTGTAACTTTGAAATTTGAACAATGTGATTCAAGAACTTGAGAAGTTTTGAATATATTTAAGATCTAAATATTCGAACTTTATACATGTTTATCATTATGTATTGTAACTTTAAAATTATAATAATGTGATAGGGAAACTTGAGTGATTTTAAATGTGTTTAAAATCCAAAGATTCAAAATTTATGCTCATTTTTGATAATGCATTGTAACTTTGAAATTTGAAAAATATAATAAGAGAACTTGAGTGGTTTTGAATGTGTTTAATAATTTATGAACATATCTCATAATTTATCACAACTTTGAAATTTTAACAATGTGATATGAGAACTTGAGCGGTTTACATTTGAGATCTAAAGATTTAAATTTTATGTGTATTTATTAGAATGCATTAAAAATTTGAAATTCAAACACTGTGATAGGGGACTTTGGGTGGTCTAAAATATAGTTAAGATCTAAAGATTTAAACTTTGTTCACATTTCTCATAATGCATTACAACTTTGAAATTCAAACAATGTGATATAAGAACTTGAGTAGTTTTGAATGCATTTAAGATCCAAAGATTTAAAATTTATCCATGTTTTTCATAATGCATTACAACTTTGAAATTTGAACAATGTGATACCGTAATTTGATTGGTTTTGAACATATTTAAAATATAAAAATTTGAATTTTATACACATTTATCATAATGTCTCACTATTTTAAAATTTTAATAATGTGATAGGGGAACTTGAGTGGTTTTGAATATGTTTAAGATTTAAATATTCAAACTTTATACACATTTCTCATAATATACGAAAACATTGAAATTAGAACAATATGATATAGGAACTTGAGTAGTTTTAAATACGAATAAGATCCAAAGATTCCAATTTTATGTAAATTTATTATAATGCATCTTATTTTATAAATTTAAACAATGTGATAAGGAAATTGAGTTGTTTTCAATGCATTTAAGATCTAAATATTTAAACTTTGTGTATTTCTCATAATGAATCTTAACTTTTAAATTAAAATAATGTGATCAAAGAACGTAAGAAGTTTCTAACATGTTTAAAATCCAAAGATTCAAACTTTATGCACATTTCTCATAATGCATCACAACTTTGAAATTTTAACAATGTGATAGGGGAAATTGAGTGGTTTTGAATGCATTTAAGATCTAAACATTCAAACTTTATGCATGTTTCTCATAATGCATCACAAGACTAAAATTCAAATAATGTGATTAAAAAACTTTAGTGGTTTTTAATGCATTTAATATCTAAATATTTAAACTTTATGCACATTTATAATAATTAATCACAACTTCAAAATTCATCTAATGTAATAGGAGAACTTCAGTACTTTTGAATATGTTTAACATCCAAAGATTCAAACTTTATATACATTTATCATAATGTATGAAAACTTTGAAATTTGAATAATGTGATATCTCCATGGAACATGAGTGGTTTTGAATGCATTTAAAATCCAAATATTTTAACTTTATGTGAATTTATAATAATGTATTAAAAATTAAAAATTTAAACAATGTGATAATGGAACTTGAGTGGTTTAGAACGTGTTTAAAATCCAAAGATTTGAAATTTATGTATTTTTTTAATGGGTATCTTGAGTTGTCTTGAATGTGTTTAAGATCTAAAGATTTAAACTTTATGCACATTTCTCATAATGCATTACAACTTTGAAATTCAAACAATGTGACACATGGACTTGAGTAGTTTTGAATGAATTTAATATTCAAATATTTGAACTTTATCTATGTTTTTATAATTCATTAAAAATTTGAGATTTGAAAAATGTGATATGGGAACTTGAGTGATTTTGAAAACATTTAAATTACAAATATTTGAACTATATGGACATTTATCATAATGCATCATAGCTTTGAAATTTGAACAATGTGATAGGGGAAATTAAGAGGTTTTTTAATGCATTTAAGATTGAAAGAGTTAAAATTTATGTGAATTTATCTTAATGCATCACAAATTTTAAATTTAAACATGTGATATGGGAACTTGAGTGGTTTTGAAGGCATTTAAGATCTAAAGATTCAAGATTTATGTGTGTTTGTCATAACGTATCACAACTTTAAAATTTGAATAATGTGATTTAGGGAATTGAGCAATTTTGAATGCATTTAAAATCTAAAAATTTGAATTTTATGTGCATTTCTCATCATGCATCACAACTTTAAATTTCAAATAATACAGGAACTTGAGTAGTTTTGAACATGTTTAAGATCCAAAGATTTGAAATTGAAGTTATTTTCTCATAATGCAATGTAATTACAAATTTGAACAATGTGATACAAGAACTTGAGTTGTTTTGAATACATTTAAGATCCAACGATTTAAAATTTATGCATATTTCTCATTATGCATTGTAACTTTGAAATTAAAACAATGTGATATGGAAACTTGAGTAGTTTCAAATGTGTTTAAGATCCAAAGATTTAAAATTTATGTGCATTTATCATAATGCATTATAAATTCAAACTTTAAACAATGTGATAAGAGAACTTCAGTGGTTTTGAATGCATTTAAGATTGAATTATTCAAACTTTCTGCATGTTTCTCATAATGCATCATAAATTTTAAATTTGAACAATGTGATACTAGAATTTGAGTGGTTTTGAACACATTTAAGATCCAAAGATTCAAAATTTATGCATGTTTCTCATAATTCATCATAAAATTGAAATTCAAACACTATGATAGGGAAACTTGAGTGGTCTTGAACATGTTTAAGATCAAAAGTTTCAAAATTTATCTGTGTTTTTCATAATGCATTGAAACATTGAAATTTGAACAAAGTGATACAAGCACTTGAGTAGTTTTGAACACATTTAAGATCTAAAAATTTTAACTTTATGCACATTTATAATAATGCCTCACAACTTTAAATTTAAACTAATGTGATAGGGGAACTTTGAGTAGTTTTAAATGTGTTTAAGATCTAAAAATTCAAACTTTCTACAAGTTTATCATAATGCATCACAACTTTGAAATTAGAATAATGTGATATAGGAACTTGAGCAATTTTGAATGCATTTAGGATCCAAATATTTAAATTTTATGCACATTTCTTATAATGTATTCTAACTTTGAAATTAAAACACTATGATATGGGAACTTGAGTATTTTTCAATGCCCTTAAGATCTAAATGTTTGAACTTTATTGGTATTTCTCGTAATGCATCACAACTTTTAAATTTGAACAATGTGATCAAAGAACTTGAGTAGTTTTGAACATGTTTAAAATCCAAAGATTTGAATTTATTCACATTTCTCATAATGCATCATAGCTTTGAAATTTGAATAATGTGATAGGAAAACTTGAGTAGTTTTAAATGCATTTAAGATCTAAATATTTGAACTTTATACATGTTTCCCAAAATTCATTAAAACATTGAAATTCAAATAATGTGATTTGAGAACTTGAGTGGTTGAAAATGCATTTAATATCCAAATATTCAAACTTTATGTGCATTTCTCATAATGCATCAAAAATTCAAAATTTATCCAATAATATAAGAACTTCAATGGTTTTGAATGCATTTAAGATCCAAAGATTCAAACTTTATACATGTTTCTCATAATGCATCACAACATTGAAATTTTAAGAAATGAGTAAAATTGCCTAAGTTTTGGTGTTGCATTATTCAAAACATAAAAATTATAGGAAACGTACATAAAGTTTGAATATTTTTATTGTAAACATACTCGAAATGAGTAAAATTTCCTAAGTTTTAGTGTTGTATTATTTAAAACTCAAAAATTATAGGAAATATGCATAAATTTTTAATCTTTTGATTTTAAACATGCTCAAAAGGAATAAAATTACCTATATTTTGTGTTGCATTAATCAAAACTAAAAAATTATAGGAAAAATGCATAGAAAATGTGCATAAAGTTTGAATCTTTTAATTTTAAACATGCTCAAAACACAAAAATGATAGGAAATGCGCATAAAGTTTGAATCTTTTAATTTTAAACATGCTCAAAATGACTGAAACCACCTATTTTTTGGTGTTACATTATTCAAAACTTAAAAATTATAAGAAACATGCACAAATTTTGAATATTTTGATTATAAACATTCTTGAAACAAGTTAAACCATCTAAATTTAAGTTTTGCATTATTCAAAACTCAAAAATTATAGGAAATGCTCATAAAATTTGACTATTTTGATTATGAACATGCTCAAAATGACTAAAGCCACCTAAATTTTGGTGTTGTATTATTCAAAACTTAAAAATTATAGAAAACATGGATAAACCTTGAATATTTTGATTGTGAACATTCTCAAAACAAGTAGAACCCCCTGTGTTTTGGTGTTGCATTATTCAAATTTCATAAATTATAGGAAATGTGCATAAAGTTAGAGTCTTTTAATTGTAAACATGATTGAAAGGAAAAAAATTGCATAAGTTTTTGTTTTGCATTCTTCAAAACTCAAAAATTATAGGAAATATGCATAAAGATTGAATATTTTGATAGTAAACATGCTCAAAATGAATAAAACTACCTAAGTTCTGGTGTTGCATTATTCAAAACTAAAACATTATAGGAAACATGCATATAGTTAAAATCTTTTTATTATAAACATGCTCAAAACAAGGAAAACTACCCAAGTTTTTATGTTACATTATTCAAAACTAATTTAACTCATTTGGAAATAATGGTATTTTGTTCCTATTTTAGTTAAGGGTCTGGAATAATAAATCAATATAGAATATAACAATAAATAATGCCCTTATATATACAAATATTTGTCTTTTTCACATTTTTATGGCTATGCAGGATTTGGAACATGTCGTAAATTTGTTAGGAGCATTGAAAAGTGGATGCTTTGGTGTCTATTACTATTTTCCATTCTTGTCACTATTGTGCAAATTGATCACAAAGACCCAAAACTTTTTGGGTAGTTGCATTGTGCCTGTGTGAGTGTGCCTATGAAAAATTGAGTGATGGTTATTGATGAAACTGATTATAAAGCCAAATTTGTCTTCAAACCCTAACCATCCATCATGCTTGATAAAATTACATTTGAGTCACTTGAGAAAGAGGGGGGTTAGTGTGAAAGATGTAATAAACATGAAATACACACCCCTTGTTTGGGCACACTGCCTACATACCAATACTTTGAAGATGGATCAATCCATATGCAGTTCTCCTACCTAGTGTACTTTTTGAAATAGTGTGATGCGGATGTAAATGCCAAATTGGTACTGTTTGAGGTAGCTAGGCTACTATGAGGATTTAAGTAGGTTTATAGCTATGTTGGGTGATTTTGTGCAAAGAATAAGGAAGTTTGTCTTAATGTGTTGTTTTTATTCTTACTTGCTTTGTATGTTTAGTCACCTCCCTTGTAAATGAGCTTTGAGTGGGATTTTATAAGAAATAATTGCTCATGGGTCAGATGTATTCATGTTAGGCTAACCTAATTAAGGATAAGGATTGGATTAAAATGACTATTGGGGCTCAAAGTATAGATGGATAAGACCATAAAAATGGGACATTTCTCTATGGGGTGCTATAGTCCAAATGGGGCATTCCTATCATAGAAGCCCAGGACTTGGGGGAACATGATTAGCATGGGGAATACTATTTGGTTGAAGTGGAATGATCATTTAGAAGGTTTTGAATGACTATAAATGAGAAAAAATGTAGACATAAGGGTCATAAGAGCCTGCAAAAGAGACCTATGGATGGAGTGTCACAAGTCACACTCAAACTACCAATTTGGACATTTTATATGACTATATGTACCCCCATTTATTCTAGTGATGTAGCAAAGTGAAATACTAGGATAAAGGAAAAATAGATAGTGTACTTTAACTTACTTGTAAGGGTGAATCCCATGAGGATGTGTGATGTTGAGTTTGCATAGAGAGAGCACAATGTGAATCATACATCTACAATAGAAAACAAGGAGTAGATCAGTTCTTACTAGACATGCTATGTCTAAAATAAGAACATGCAAAGGCTATTTAAAAGAGATAAGAAGAGAAAGGAATTAATACACATCATTGGGTATGTAAACCATTACAAAACTTGTTATGATGTTTGAGTGATGTTGAGTGATGTTGGGTATGTGTTGTACCAAGAGTAATATATTGTAAATGGACACTTTGTTGTAGGGCACTATTGTCTAAATGAGGTCCTCTTGTCATTTACTATTTTTTATGACTATTTTATATTTGTCTTAGTTTTTTTGGTGTATTTTACATGTTTTCAATTTTTATTATTGTTATGAGGGTTTTCAAAACTAATTTTTGACCGCTAGAGGGCTTTGATATCTGTGATAAAACCCTTATTCATTGCCCCACATTGTGAGGGTGGGAATTAAGACCCTATAATGACTTCCCTCTAAATAAAGAGCCATCAAAGTGTGTTATGTTATGAAGTATGTGATATAACAATGATAATCCAAAAGATGTCTCAAGATATAACATAATTTATATTGAATATTGTTAGATCAATAGGGGTATGCCTAGATAGGTGTAACAATGTAATAATATAATGTGCAATATACTAAACGAAAACTAGAAATATGGTTACTTGTCAAGGTGGGATAGAGCATGATGTCGATCATGGCATCCAATATGGTAAGATAATGCATGATGTATATCATGGCATTGCAAATAATTGAAATCAAATAAGCAAACAAGAATGCAAGGCAAAAATTAAGAAGCATAGAAAAGAGGCCAAAGGGCCAGGAAAATAAGGGACATGGGCACATGTCACTCAAATTAGGAAAGTAAGCATACAAGGCATGCTTAAACTCCCACATACACATATAATTTCAAAAAGGTAATATTGGCATGAGGGCCATAAGTACATATAAGAGTAAAAGCAAAGGACATTGGCAAATGTCCTAAGGCACAAAAAAGTATCAAAATAAGAATTGAAAAATGTAATCATATCTAACTACTCAAATCAAGAAAATAAGACACATTTAACTGATCAAAGTAAGAAATGAAAGTATGCAAAACATGTAGTACAAGACTAGGTAGATGCTAAAAAATACACAAGTGCTATATATTAGTGAGTGTGTAGTGTAGAAATGACATAACCTAGATGGTGTAGTCATGTAGAAGATGCCTCTAGTGGGTAGATATGTCAATGTATGTCTTGAATGTAAAATTAAGATGCCCCTTCAATGGGTAGAATGAATCAATCAAAAATTTGGGTGTCACTACACACTCAAATAAGATCAAGTGAAGCATGGAAATGTAGATAAATCGATAAACTATAGAATTAAAAAAAAAATGTAAGTCTAGCATGGTAGTAGAAATGTAAAGCATAGATAATGCATGCAATTGAAATTTTTTTGGTGTTTTGAGTTATTTGAATGTTTTTTTTAAATTTTTACATGTTATATTGTTTTGGGTATTTTAAAATATTGAATTATTTTTGGTATTTTAAAATATTCCTATGTACAAGTAATTATAAGGAAACTATGTACAGAAAATGAAAAGAAATTATGTACAAGAAATTGAAAAAAAACTATGTACAAGTAAGCTATGAAGAAATAATACTAACTGATGAGTCTCATAAGAGACTCCATTTCATGGTGTCATGTATCAAGGAGAGGGATCATGTGTGATCATGAAGCACAATGGAAAGGATGAGACTATGGCTTTAAAAACTATGTATGTTTTAAGTGCTCTAAAATATTTATAGTGGAAACTGACTGTGGGGTCCCCCTATAACTCTAAGAAGTGGATGTAACTATGGGCTCTTAGGGACCCATCTAGTAGTAGAAGAAGCTCTCTAAAAATGTGCTCTATGTGTAGAGGCATGAGACCTTAATGATATTGCCTTAGGTGTAAATAATATATTTGGAAACTATCTAGAGTCTTGAAACTATCATTGATGTAGTGGTCACTCTAAGAGAGCTCTTTTTGGAAGTGTATAAACTCTTTGTGCTAGAAAGGGGAGTCAACTATGTTTGAATCTCAATGAGAAGAAGAACTATAACTAGTAGAGGAGTTAAAAATGGTGACTACAAAGTAGGAGATGGCTTTGAAGTGGAAAGTGGTAAGTCATATGGATCTTTACCAATTATAACAACTTGATTAGCATGAATGTATTTCACACATCTATGAATTATAGATGGTATTAGATGAAGTTTTTAGATCCATGGTTGACCAAGCAACATGTCAAAGACTCTTGCACTAGGAATAATAATAGTAAATAGTGTGGCCACATGTTCTGGTCCAACCTATAGAGGAAGTATAATCTCACCTAATGAACTCTATATGTGCCCATTGAATCCACTAATAACCATGTCTATTCGGGTGATATCCTACTCTGAATATCCCAAATGATAAATTAATGTTATAGTGCACATGTTCACACTAGATCCATTATCTATTAGAATACTATGAATGGAATGGTGATCAATGTAGGCTCTGATAATGAGTGTATAGTAATTTGAATCATCCTTAACTATCTCTTACTCTGAGAAGGAGATCAAAGGTCTAGCTGGAACTCTATAATTATACATACCAATCATGTTGCTCAAAGGATATAACTCAACTAAAGGTTTTTAGTATGTATCTATTGGAAAGTGTGTATGATATTCATGGTGAACACTTGATGTATCCCCCATCTCCTATTTAGAATATTTAGAATTTTTAGAGCCTTATCCTATGTTTGTTTTGCCTGAGGAGGCTCAACTAGAGTGCCAAGACCAATAATGTTGCCATATATCAAGTCCTATATATTGTGTCATAAATTGATGTATCTATTCATTGTGTGGCTTGGTACCCTATGAAAATCATAGAATGCATTTTGATCATATCCTCATAAAAGAGGCTTTATTGTATCAACTTCTTGAATAGGAGGAGAGATACGACATTACATTCTAATAGCTATTATAAGACTCTAGTTGGAGATACTGGTAGATTGGTAAAGGCTCATTGAGGAGGCACTAATAAAACCACTCACTGAGGGGTGCCTCTAAAATTGCATTAACTATAGGTTTATTTTGACTTTTGTTATCATTAACATTTAATTTATATGGGACTTTATTGTTACTCTTGTTTGTTATTTTTGATATGCTTTTGTAGTTGAGTTTTCCCATTGAAATTAATTTGACTTCCCTTTCCTTTAGTGTATGGAATAACTTAGTTAAGGAAGATTTTTTTTTGAATATTATTGACTCATGCAAAGCTAACAAAAGACTCTATTTGAAGAGATCTTGTTATTCTTGAATAGCCATGGGGCAAGCCATTTTAACCAAGATAGTCTTATATCTAAGAAGATAATCTATGAGATACTCATTTGACCTTTGTTTCTATTGTACAACTTGGGCATAACAAACCTTGTCACATATTTTAATGTTGAAAGGAACTAGGAACATGTCAGCTAAAGGATTGAATGATTTGATTGGCTGATTTGGTAGACTATAGAACCATTAAAGAGAATAATCATTTAAATTCCATGGAAATAGCTTGGTTAATAACCAATCATTTGGCACATATTCCAATCATGAAAGTTTAAAATCTCTCAAGTGTGTCGCTAGAACACCCTTGCCATCATATAGAGTAATCTTGGGTTGAACAAAACTTGGTGGTAAGGGTGTAGAAGTAATATGGTATGCTAATGGTGTATGCAGTAGATTAAAAGAATCCAAAGCCTATATTAGTTTAGAAGCACCTTAATCAGGTTTTAGCACATTGGATTGAAGAGATTTAATCTCTTTCATATGGGTAGTCATATTAGGAGGCAAAGATGTACTCGCTATAACTAGTGGTGCCATAAAGGAAGGTTAGGCTATTATAGGGGGTTGTTGAGACATAGTTTCCCCCATAGTGTTATTTAAAATTGGTTGTTATGTGGTTTGAGAGGATTGACCATTTTTTTCTTTGTGTGTGTTCTTATTGTAGTATTTTAAGCATATCATCTTACATATCAATATTTTTTTTAATTAAAAGGTCTTGAAGTTCCCTCTTATTAGTTTTATCAAACCCAGTATATTGGGCCATTGTTAAAGTAGGAAAATAAAGCAAAAGTGGATTAATTTTTTTGCAATAAGTTTTAATTAAAAAAATACAATGGAAAGAAATGTAAAGTCCTAAAAACAACAAAGTAGAATATGCATAAAAAGGAGACAAAGCTCACTAACATATAAGGTGATACCTCAAAAGCATAGGGACATAGTATATTGTACTAGGTTTTGAAATAAATATTTTTAAAAGTTGCTACGGTGAATTTTTAAAATTAAATGTTAAATTTTGATTTATATATGTAGGAAAAATTAGAATAATATTGCTAAAAACAATAAGGAATTTTCCATATAGTTTCTAGGGTTTTTGTATGCAAACAAAGTAAGTCAAGTTCACCAAATGATTTAACTTATTTGGAAATAATTGAGGTTTATTATTATTTTATTTAGGGGTCTAGATTAAATAAATTGGTATGGAATATAGTAATAAATACAGTCTTGATTTGTGAAACTATTTATCATTTTCACCTTTCTAAAAATAACAATAAATAAGAAGAAATATAACTTAGCTAGAAAATTGATTGATATGGTTAATATAGAGGTTGTAAATGGTTGTGTAGAACTAATAAGGTGTTGTAAATATAAATTTAGATTTCATTGGGTGAAAAGATAAGAGTACCAAAAAGTGGACACTTTAGTGTCTGGTGTTGTTTTCTAATTTTTGCGGCTAGCATGCTTATGAAAAATCAAGTGTTGGTTGTTGATAAAACTTACTATGGAGTCGATTTTGTCTTCAAACCCTAACCCTCCATCATACTTGATCAATGACATTTAAGTCACTTGAGAAAGAGGGAGGTTAGTGTGAAAGATGTGTTGAACATGAAATCCACACCCATTATGTGGGCATGCAGCCTACACACCAATAATCTAAAGAAGGATCAAGCCATATGTAGTTCTCCCACCTAGTGTGCTTTGTGCAATAGTATGATGTGGATGCAAGTGCCAAATTGATAGTGTTTGAAGTGGCTAGGGACTGGTATGAGGATTTGAGTAGGCTTATAACTGTAATGGGTGACTTTGTGTAAATAATAGGGAATTTTATCTTAATGGTTTTTTAGTATTCTTACTTGCTTTGTAAATAAGCTTTGAGTGTGATTTTATAGGGAATAATTGGTCATGGGTTAGATGTATTCATGCTAGGCTAACCTAATTAAGTATAAGGATTGGATGAAAATGACCATTAGGGCTCGAATTAAAAATGGATAGGATCACCAAAAATAGAACACTTCTCTATTGGGTGATATAGTTCAAATGTGGTGCTCCTATCTTATAGGTCTAGGATGATGCAAAAAAATAGGCCAACCTTTTAGAGGTCATAAATTTTGACTCATAGCTTTGTTTGAGCTCTCCTATACACAAAAATGACCATCTCAAAAACTTTGATTTTGTTTTTAGTGGCTCTATCCACTTAGAGTTCATTTCAATATTTTTTGAAGGCCAAACATGATCATCCAAGGGTCCAAAATTAATGTTTAATGATTTTTTCAAAAAAAAATCTATTTTTAGAGATTGTATACTTTTAAAACTGGATGTCAACTTTAGTTGAATTTTATCCCATAGACTAATTTTAGTATTTATGTTATTTCAAAAAAATTTAGATCTACACGTACTTGTATGCAAAACTTACTATAAATAGTGGTTATATATAGTAAGTTTCACATGCATTTGCATGTGGCTCTAAAACTTTCTCAAAATAGCCTAAATACTAAAATTAGCCTATGGGATAAAATTTAACTGAGGTTGATGTCTGATTCTAAAAATATACAATTTATAAAAATATAAAATTCTTGAAAAATCATTAAATGTTAATTTCAAACCCTTAGATGATCACATTTGGCCTCCCAGAAATATCAAAATTAACTCTAAGTAGATAGAGCCACTTAGAGCAGAATTGAACTATTCAAGATGATCATTTTGTCACATGGAAGAGCTCAAATAGAACCATGGGTCAAAATTTATGGCCTCTAAAAGGTTGGCTTAATTTTTCTATATCACAGGACTTGGGGGAATAGGTTGGCATAGGTAATACTGTCTGGCTAAGGTAGAATGATCATTTAGAAGGTTCTGGATGACTGGTAATGAGAAAAAGGGTGTCTAGAAAGGACTTATGGATGGGGTGTTGTAAGCCACACTAAAACTACTAATTTAGACATTTTATATGACTACAAAAACTTAAAATTATAAGATCTACACATAAAGTTTGAATATTTTGATTATAAACATGCTAAAAATGAGTAAAATTGACTAAGTTTTTGTGTTGCATTTTTCAAAACTCAAAAATTATACAAAATATGCATAAATATTGAATCTTTTAATTGTAAACATACTCAAAATGAGTAAAACCATCTAATTTTTGGTCTTACATTATTCAAAAACTAAAAAATTATAAGAAATGTGCATAAAATTTGAATCTTTTGATTGTAAACATGCTCAAAACAAATAAAACTGCTTATGTTTTGGTGTTTCATTATTTGAAAATAAAAAAATATAGACAATGGGCTTAATAATTAAAACTTTTGATTGTCAACATGCTAGAAAAGTATAAAATCACTTAAGTTTTGGTGTTGCATTATAATTCTCAAAAATTACGGGAAATATACATAAAGTTTGAATCTTTTGATTGTAAACATGCTAAAAATGAGCAAACCTCTTAAATTTTGGTGTTTAATTATTCAAAACTCAAAAAATATAGGAAACATGTATAAAGTTTGAATCTTTTGATTATAAACATGCTTAAAATGAATAAAACTACCTAAGTTTTGGTCTTGGATTATTTAAAACTCAAAAATTATAGGAAACATACATAAATTTTGAATCTTTTGATTTTAAACATGCTCAAAATTAAAACTACCAAAGTTTTATTGTTGCATTATTTAAAACTCAAAAATTATAGGAAACACATAAAATTTCAATCTTTTTATTGTAAACATGCTCCAAATTATTAAAATCACCTATGTTTTTTGTGTTTCACTATTTAAAATTCAAAAATTATAAGAAACATGAATAATTTTTGAATATTTTGATTGTGAACATGCTTAAAATGAGTAAAAGTACCAAGATTTTGGTGTTTCATTATTCAAAGCTCAAAAATTATAGCAAACAAGCATAAAGTTTGATTCTTTTGATTGTAAACATGCTCAAAATGAGTAAAACCACTTATGTTTAGGTGTTTTAATATTCAAAACTCAAAAATTATAGGAAACACACACAAATTTCCAATCTTTTAATTTTAAACATGCTTGAAATGACTAAAACCACCTAAGTTTTGATGTTACGTTATTCAAAACTTAAAAATGATTGGAAATGCATAGAAATTTTGATTCTTTTTATTGTAAATATACTCAAGATGAATAAAACCACCTAATTTTTAGTGTTGTATTATTTAAAACTCAAAAAATATAAAAAATGCAATAAATTTTTAATCTTTTTATTGTAAGCATGCTCGAAACAAGTAAAATCACCTCAATTTTATTGTTACATTTTTCAAAACTCAAAAATTATAGGAAACACACATAGAGATCGAATCTTTTGATTTTAAACATGCTTAAATTGAATAAAACCACCTATGTTTTGTTGTTGCATTATTCAAATCTCAAAAATTATAGGAAACACATATAAAGTTTGAATCTTTTGATTGTATACATGCTTGAAACAAGTAAAACCACTTGATTTTTCATGTTGCATTATTCAAAACTCAAAAATTATAGAAAAAACACATAAAGTTTGAATCTTTTGATTGTAAACAGGCTCGAAAGGAGTAAAGTTGCTTAATTTTTGTTGTTTCATTATTCAAAAATAAAGAATCATAGGAAATGTGCACAAAGTTAGAATATTTTGATAGTAAACATACTTTAAACAAGTAAAATTGCTTATGTTTTGGTGTTACATTATTCAAATCTCAAAAATTATAAGTAACGTGCATAAAGTTTGAATCTTTTGATTGCAAACATGGTTAAAACATGTAAAAATACCTAAGTTTTGGTGTTGCATTATTCAAAAGTAAAAAAATATAGGAAAGGTGTATAAAGTTTGAATATTTTGATTGTAAACATACTCAGAATAAGTAAAATTGCTTAAGTTTTGGTATTACATTATTTAAAAATAAAAAATTATAGGAAACATGCATAAATTTAAAGACCGTAATGCAAACTTGATTGATCAAAATGCATACAAAACATCAATTTTTACAATGTTAGATGAAGTTGTTTATAAATAATCACAGCCAACTACCTAAAAATTATTTCTACATGGCTATCTACAACAACCAATTATTAAAACAATGTAATAACTATATAATTAGTTTCACCAAGATTCCCCCCTTTATTACATTTTTTTTACAAATTTACTCCTAGAATAGATCAAATTTCACCTTTCGAAAAGACTTGGTGAGAATATCTACTACTTGTGAATCTGTCAGGCAGTACTAGAGTTGAATATAGTGGTTCAAAACTTGTTCTTTGATGTAATGATACTGAACCTCAATGTGTTTGGTTTGTTCATGAAAAATTGGATTCTTCACAAGATTCAAAATACCTTGATTGTCATAGAATAGAATTGGTGGCTAATCTTCAAGAATCTCCATATTAGATAAAATGCAACGTATCTATATTACTTCATACATATCTCCTTATGCAACACAAAATTCTACTTATATGGATGAGAGAGTAACTACTGACTGCTTTTTGCTGATCCACAAAATGGGTCTAAATCTAAGATGAAAAGAGTATCCTGAAGTAGATTTTCTATCATCAATAGATCCAACATAGTATGAGTCAATGTACCCCTACAAAAAGAACTGACTATTATTCTTGTATTCTATACCATACTCAAGTGTGCCTTGGACATATCTCAAAACATTTCTTTGGCTCCTACATAAATCTAGAAAGATAGCTCACATCAAAACATATATCTGGCCTAGTGTAGGTAAAGTAGATGAGACTCCCAATGAGCTATCTATAGAGAGTTACATCCACTTGAGGGGAATCTTGAAAATGAGAGAGCTATAAACCTTTATCCATTAGTGTCAAAATAGGTTTACATTCTGACATTCTATACATTTACAAGAGTGTCTTAGCATATTTTCTTTGGGAGATAATCATGTGGTTCTATTTCTGCCATATCTCCAAGCTAAGACAATAATGTAGTAGCCCCAATCATATTGAAGGATTTATTCTAATCATTCTTTACTACATCAACAAGATCATTTGAACTACCAATGATGACAAGATCATCCACATACAAGACAAGAATGATAATATCTATACCAACCTTCTTGATATACAAATTCAAATTAGAGGGGCTAAAAATGAAACTATATTGTAATAGGTGATAATCTATTTTTATGTACCATACTCGAGGTGCTTATTTAAGTCTATAAAGAGGCTTAACTAGATGACATAAATTATGTGGATGTTTGTCATCAATGAAACCTTTTGGTTGGGTCATGTATACTTCTTTCAGATCACCATTTAGGAAAGCACTCTTGACATCCATTTGCTAAAGTTCTCATCCATATTGTGTTGTTACTGCATAAACAATTCTGATGGTCTTGATCTTCATTGTGGGTGAAAAGGTCTCCTCATAATCAATTCCCTCATTCTAATTATAACCCTTTGCAACAAGTCATGTTTTATGTTTGTTGATGGATCTATCTGCCTTGTAATTTTTTTTAAGATCCATTTTCAACCAATGGATTTCTTCCCTATAGGTAGATCAACAAGTTCCCACATCCCATTCTTGATGATAGCATCATATTCTAGATCTATAGTTTTCTTCCATTGGGGTTGACTTAAGGCCTCTTGAACTATCTCTAGGTTGGTGGTATCAACCACTGAACTCATGAGTGCAAGATTGATTTCATCTCTTACCTATCTTCTTGTTTGAACTCTTAATGATTTGTCTGGAGGAGAGTTTAGGTTTGAGGCCTTGATTGTGGAATCTAGCCATTTAAGATGTCATTACAGTTTTTGATTTGATGAAAAACTACCATATATATTACCAAGTCTATGAGAGGTGGTCTGGTCTATCTCCTTTTGTGCTAATGATTCCAATGATGACTCCTCATAGACCACACCATGACTTTCATAAACCTTCTTTATCTTAGGATCCATGAGATGATGTGCTTTAGAGGTAGTGATATGCCCAAGAAAATACACTGGAGGGTCTTTTATTCAATCTTCTTTTTCTTCTTGTCTAGAACATGTATATAAGAAGTTTAGGAAACTACTCAAAGATGAGAAATAGATGGTTTATGACCACTCCATACCTCTTCTGGTGTCTTATCTAGAAATATATTTGTTGGTTCTTTATTTAGAAGATAAACAACCTTCTATATTACTTCTACCGAAAATTATGCCATCAACTTTGTAGTGGATAGCATGTAATGAGTGATCTCCATGACTGAGTGATTACATCATTCTACTATTCTATTCTATAGAGACATGTAGGGAGCAGTCAAGTGCTACTTGATGTTATGTTGCTTTAGGAAAGTTGAGGACTCTTTTGATGTGAATTCCACCCTTGATCTGAGTAGAGGAGTTGAAGTTTCTTCCTAGATTGTGTAACAACACACTGATAGAAGGTCTTGAAATGTGCAAGAGCTTCACTCTTATTTTTGAGAAAGAAAACCCAAATCTTATGAGAAAAGTCATCAACAAATAACTAAAAGTACCTAAATCCTTGATGGGATGTTGGCATGGGTCCACACAGATCAGTATGCACCATAGCAAGTTGTTCCTTGACATGTGGGGAACTCAAATCAAATGGAACCCAATGTTGTTTTCCCACAAGATAATTAGAACATATCAATAAATAATGAGAAAGCTAAGGAATTCCATGTACCATTACCTTAGAACTGAGCTGAAAGAGGGAACTAGTAGATAGATTCTCATATCGATAGTGCCAAAGTGTCGTGTATTTTGTTGTAGAGGTAGCGAGTGTAACTTCACTACTTGAAACTATATCTAAGGAAAATAATCGATCCTTCAAGAAGGCTTTAGCAAGAACCTGACCCTGTTAATAAATGAGACATGATTTAAAACCTTCTTGGACTAGAAACTCTACTTTTTATCTTGTGATTCAATAATTGATTGATAGATAAGAGATTTGTTGCCAAACTAGGAACATAAAGTACCTTTCTGAGAACATAGAATCTTATCCTAAGAGGAATGGTGACACATCCAATTCCTTCTACAATGTAATCTTTATCATCAATAATTCAAACTCAATCTCTAGTTTGGTGAGTTGATAGTAAATCAAAGAGTTCCTTACATCTAGTTATGTGCTTGCTAGCACCAAAGTCTATTAACCAAACTTTGCTTTCTTCTGTTAAAGTTTGGGAGACTAGTATAAGGTCATCATGGGCTCCATATGATGCATTCTCCTAATAATTCATCATCTAATGCATTCTCTTCTTGATTTTGTGCTAATACATACCCTTTTTTCTTTTAATGTTGACAACATCTCTTAAATTTCTTCAAATCTTCTTTACTAGAAGAGCCCTCATGATAGCATTGGCCTTGAACCAAAGCATTATACCTACAATGATCAGTGTCATACATGTGGGTTTTGCAAATTTAACACCATTATTTTAGATTCTTAGTCTTTTATTGTTATTAATGTTGTTGTCGCTACTTCTGAGGTCCTTTCTTGAATTTTTGACCCCATTACTTGATATTATGGCTTTATCCTCAAATTCTTCATGCACAGACTATATTGCTTCCTCGTATTCAAGCAAATTAATTAGTTCTTAGAATGAAACCACTTGCTTTATTATGTTGAGTATCATAAAAAACATGTTAAATTAAGATGGGAGAGCTCTAAACATGATCAGAATTAGCATCTTGTCCTTGATCTTCTCTCAAAGTGAAACAAGCTCTGGTCATAGTTCTTCAACCTAACGTAATAACTCTTCAACCTTTTTGACTAATTTCATATTGAGTGTATGAAGAAGCGATTGTAAATGCAAAATTTTGGTCTAGTTCTTTGCCTCATATATTATGGATAAAATATCCCATGCCTCCTATGATGTCTATGCATTATGAACATGAGGTTGTACTTCATCAACAATAATGAGAGTTATCAGCATGAGCACTTTCACATCCAACTTGTCAAACTTCTTTTGCTCATCTTGGCTAGCAAGATGGGTCATTATTCTAGTGACGATGCCCCATAATTTTTCAAAATGAAGAATCATTCACATCTTCATCTTTCAAGTGGAAAAATTTAGCCCTGTTAAGAGTTGGGCATCTGATTAAAAACAATTAGGGTGCAGACATTTTTATGTGTTTTCTTACTTTATTTTTACAAGAAAATACAAGCAAGAACAAGTATGTAAAGTTTTAAAGTTTCAAAAAATGTTGTATTTTGCAAAGATGTACCTCAAAGTGTTTTTGCTCTAGTCTTTCTTAGCAGATTCAACTTCCAGTGCAAAGGCTCTTTAGAACAGACTATTGCATCCTTCCATAGCTTCATGCACTTGGTAGGCTAGTGATCTAAATTACTGCATTGCAATTTTTCACCTTAACGTATACTATGGTAGAGAAATCCATGTGAAAGGAAAGTGTATAACTACCAACACTCCTTTATGGATGACAATGTGGAGATGGCTTTCACTATAATTTTTTGTAGGATTTTGAAGCTCTCATTTACATGTTTTGCAACTTTTTACTAGCCTCCAACCAGGCTTGTATTGACTTTCTCCTTTGCAGAGTTCTATGTCAATCCTTCATTACAAACTGATCTTTGTTTATAGCTGGCATCGTTTGCACTTCTACACATCTTTCTTGCATTCACATTCTCTATGCCTTCTAATGATTTGCTACATGGTATTACTCTTTCTATGGGATGCTTCTAGGGAATGACTTCTGTTGGTGTCAAGACTTGATTACTCACACATTGTCTTTATTTTATAGGTTATAACTCTATAATAATGCAAATTTTCCTTTGATTTGTACATTCTAGGATTACATTTTCTTTACTAGCTTCCACTACCTTATTGGCTTTCTCTTGGATGCTATGATCCACTATGATACCAAAGTAAAGATTGTAATGAAAACTTCATTGATCAAAATGCATATAAAACATCAATTTATACAATGTTTGATGAAGTTAGTTATAAATAACCACAACCAACTACCTAAAAACTATTTCTACATGGCTATCTACAATAACCAATTATTAAAACAATGTAATAACTATATAATTAGTTATTTCAACAAAAGTTTGAATATTTTGTTTGAAAACATTATCAAAACAAGTAAAATTTCACATGTTTTAGTATTACATTATTCAAAAGTAAAAAATTATAAGAAACATGATTTTTTTTTTAATATTTTGATTGTAAACATGCTCAAAAGGAGAAAATCGACCTAAGTTTTGGTGTTGCAATATTCAAAACACAAAAATTATAAGAAATGTGCATAAAGTTTGAATATTTTAATTGTAAAAAAGCTTAAAGAAAGTGAAACTGCATATGTTTTAGTGTTTCATTATTAAAAACTAAAAAACTATATGAAATGTGCATAAAGTTTAAATATTTTGATTGTAAACATACTTAAAATGAGTAAAACTACCTAAATTTTGGTGTTGGATTATTCAAAATTCAAAACTTATTGGAAACATTCATAAACTTTAAATCTATTGATTGTAAACATGCTTGAAATGAGTAAAACCACCTAAGTTTTGGTAGTATATTATTCAAAACTCAAAAATTATATGAAATGCACATAAAGTTTGAATTTTTTTATATTGTAAACATGCTCAAAATGATGAAAATCACCTAAATTTTGTTGTTGTATTATTCAAAACTAAAAAATTATAAGAAATATGTATAATGTTTGAAATTTTTGATTCTAAACATACTTGAAACGAGTAAAATCACCTAAGTTTTGGTGTTGCCTTATTCAAAACATAAAAATTATAATAAATGAGCATAACATTTGAATATTTTGATTGTAAACAAGCTCAAAATGAGTGAAACCACGTAAGTTTTGGTGTTTCATTATCCAAAACTCAAAAATTATAAGAAATGCCCATAAATTTTGAATCTTTTTATTGTAAACATGTTCAAAACAAGTTAAACTACCTATGTTTTGCTGTTACATTATTCAAAACTCAAAAATTATAAGAAACATGCTAAACAAGTTAAACTACCTATGTTTTGCTGTTACATTATTCAAAACTCAAAAATTATAAGAAACATGCTAAAATTTTGAATTTTTTAATTATAAACATGCTTGAAATGAGTAAAACTGCCTATGTTTTAATGTTGTATTATTCAAAACTCAAAAATTATAAGAAACACACATAAAGCTTGAATCTTCTGATTGTAAACATGCTTGAAAGGAGGAAAGTTGCCTATGTTTTGGTGTTGTATATTCAAAAATAAACAATTATTGGAAATGCATATAAATTTTGAATCTTTTGATTGTAAACATGCTCTAAAGGAGTAAAACTACTTATGTTTTGGTGTTACATTATTCCAAACTCAAAAGGTTTAGGAAATATGCATAAATTTTGAATATTTTGATTGTAAACATGATAAAAATGAGTAAAACTACCTAAGTTTTGGTGTTTCATCATTCAAAACTCAAAAATTATAAGAAATATGCATAAATTTTGAATTTTTTTATTGTAAACATGCTCAAAATGAGTAAAACTACTTAAGTTTTGATGTTACATTATTTAAAACTCAAATATTATAGGAAACACATACAAAGTTTGAATATTTTTATTTTAAATATGCTTGAAATGATTAAAACTACCTATGTTTGGTGTTGTATTATTCGAACCCCCAAAAAATAAGAAACACATAGCATTTGAATCCTCTGATTGTAAACATGCTTGAAATGATTAAAACAACCTAAATTTTGGTGTTTCATTATTCAAAACTCAAAAATGATAGGAAACACATATAAAGTTTGAATCTTTTGATTGCAAACATGTTCAAAATGAGTAAAACTACTTAAGTTTTAGTGTTTCATTATTTAAAATTCAAAAATTGTAAGAAATGTACATAAACTTTGAATCTTTTGATTGTAAGCATGCTCCAAATGAGTAAAACTACCTAAGTTTTAGTGTTGCATTACTTAAAACTAAAAAATATAGGAAACATGCATAAATTTTGAATCTTTTTTTAAACATGCTCAAAATGATTAAAATTACCTATATTTTATGTTGCATTATTCAAAACTCAAAAATTAAAGGAATGTGCATAAAGTTTAAATTTTTTAATTATAAACATCTGCAAAATGATTAAAATTGCTTAAGTTTTGGTGTTATTTTATTAAAAACTCAAAAATTATAGGAAATACACATAAATTTTGAATATTTTGATTTTAAACATGCTCAAAATGATTAAAACCACCTAAGTTTTAGTGTTGCATTATTTAAAACTAAAAATTTATAGGAAATATGCATCAATTTTAAATCTTTTGATTGTAAACATGCTTAAAATGAGTAAAACTACCTAAGATTTGTTGTTACATTATTTAAAACTCAAAAGTTATAGGAAATGTGCATAAATTTTGAATCTTTTGATTGTAAACATGCTCAAAATGAGTAAACCCACCTAAGTTTTGATGTTACATTATTCAAAACTCAAAAACTATAGGAAACATGTATAAAATTTGAATGTTTTGATTGTAAACATACTCAAAATGAATAAAACCATCTATATTCTGGTGTTGCATTATTAAAAACTCAAAAAATAGAGAAAATGTACATAAAGTTTGAATATTTTGACTATAAACATGTTCAAAATGAGTAAAAGGACCTATGTTTTGTTGTTGCATTATTCAAAACTCAACAATTATAGGAAATGTGCATAAAATTTAAATATTTTGCTTGTAAACATGCTTGAAAATAGTAAAATCATTTATGTTTTGGTGTTGCATTATTCAAAACGAAAAAATTATAGGAAATGTGCATAAAGTTCAGAATGCTCAAAATGAGTAAATCCTCCTAAGTTTTAGTTTTTCATTATTTAAAACTAAAAAATTATAGGAAACATGAATAAAGTTTGAATTTTTTTATTGTAAATATGCTTGAAATGAGTAAAACTACCTAAATTTTGGTGTTGCATTATTCAAAATTTAAAAACTATAGGGAACATGCATAAAGATTGAATCTTTTGATTTTAAACATGCTCAAAACAAATAAAATTGCCTAACTTTTGTGGTTCCATTATTCAAAACTCAAAAATTATAGGAAACACGCATAAAGTTTCAATCTTTTGATTGTAGACATGCTCAAACTAGTTAAAATTGCCTATATTTTTATGTTACATTATTCAAAATTTAAAAAATATAGGAAACATGCATAAAGTTTGAATCTTTTGATTGTAAATATGCTCAAAATGAATAAAACTACATAAGATTTGGTGTTACATTATTTAAAACTCAAAAAGGATAAGAAACATGCATAAATTTAAAATTTTTTGATTGTAAAAATGCTCAAAATGAGTAAAACCACA
The DNA here is from genome assembly GCA_037957365.1 of Torreya grandis. Taxonomy (NCBI): domain Eukaryota; kingdom Viridiplantae; phylum Streptophyta; class Pinopsida; order Cupressales; family Taxaceae; genus Torreya; species Torreya grandis. The sequence goes on from JARHVA010001394.1 coordinate 393,276, forward strand.
TATGTTTTAGTGTTGCATTATTCAAAACTCAAAAATTATTGGAAATGCACATAAACTTTGAATATTTTGATTGTAAATATTACTTAAAAAAGGCAAAATTGCCAAGCTTTGGTGTTACATTATTCAAAACTCAAAAATTATAGAAAATGCACATAAATTTTGAATGTTTTGATTGTAAACATGATTAAAATGAGTAAAACTGATTATGTTTTGGTGTTAGATTATTCAAAACTCAAAATTATACAAAATGTAAACATGCTCGAAACAAGAAAAATCATACAAGTTTTGGTGTTGCATTATTCAAAACTAAAAAAATTATAGGAAGCATTCATAAAGTTTGAATCTTTTGATTGTAGACATGCTTGAAATGAGTAAAAGCATCTAAGTTTTGGTGTTGCATTATTCAAAACTCAAAAATTATAGGAAATGCACATACATTTTGAATGTTTTGATTGTAAACATGATCAAAATGAGTAAAACTAATTATGTTTTGGTGTTAGACTATTCAAAACTCAAAAATTATAGAAAATGCAGATAAAATTTAAATCTTTTGATTATAAGTGTGCTAAAAAAGAATAAAACCATTTTAGTTTTGATGTTGCATTATTCAAAACTCAAAAGTTATGGGAAATGCATATAAAGTTTGAATCTTTTAATTGTAAGCATGCTCAAAATGAGTAAAACATCTTAAGTTTTGGTGTTTCATTATTCAAAATTAAAAAATTATAAGAAACAAGCATAAATTCTAAATCTTTTGATTATAAACATTTTCAAAATAAGTAAAATTACATAAGTTTTGGTGCATTATTTAAAACAAAAAAATTATAGGAAACATGCATAAAGTTTTAATATTTTGATTGTAAATATGTTCAAAATGAGTAAAACCATATAGGTTTTAGTGTTACATTATTCAAAAATAAAAAATTATAAGAAATGCATATAAATTTTAAATCTTTTGATTGTAAACATGCTCAAAACGAGTAAAATTTTTTACGTTTTAGTGTTGTATTATTTAAAACTCAAAAATTATAGAAAACATGCATAAAGTTTGATTCTTTTGATTGTAAACATGCTCAAAATGAGTAAAATCACCTATGTTTTTGCGTTGAATTATTCAAAACTCAAAAATTATAGGGAACATGCATAAATTTTGAATATTTTGATTATATACATGCCCAAAATAGTAAAATTGCCTAAGTTTTTGTGTTTCATTATTCAAAACTCAAAATTTATAAGAAATGTCCATAAATGGTAAACATGCTCAAAATGAGTAAAACCACTTAATTTTTTGTGTTTCACTACTTAAAATTGGAAATTATAGGGAACACACATAAAGTTAGAATATTTTGATGGTAAACATGCTCGAAATGAGTAAAGTTGCCTAAGTTTTGGTGTTACATTATTCAAAACTTAAAATTATATAAAACATGCTTGAAATAAGTATAACCACCTATGTTTTGGTGTTACATTATTTAAAAATAAAAATTATAAGAAATGAGTATAAAGTTTGAATCTTTTGATTGTAAACATGTTTGAAATGAGTAAAACAACCTATGTTTTGGTGTTACATTATTTAAATCTCAAAAATTATAGTAAATGTGCATAAAATTTAAATCTTTTGATTGTAAAAATGCTCGAAAAGAGTAAAATCACTTAAGTTTTCATGTTGCATTATTCAAAATTAAAAAATTATAAGAATAATAAAGTTTGAATCTTTTGATTGTAAACATACTTGAAATGAGTATAACCACCAAGGATTTGATGTTTCATTATTCAAAACTCAAAAATTATAGGAAACATGCATAATGTTTGAATCTTTTCATTTTAAACATGATCAAAATGAGTAAAACTACCTAAGTTTTGGTGTTGTATTATTTAAAATTCAAAATTCAAAAATTATAGGAAACACACATAAATTTTGAATCTTTTGATTTTAAACATAATCAAAATGAGTAAAATTATTTAAGTTTTGTTGTGGATTATTTGAAACTCAAAAATTATAGGAAACACATAAAGTTTTAATATTTTGATTGTAAACATACTCAAAATTATTAAAATCACCTACTTTTTTGTGTTGCATTAATCAAAATTCAAAATTTTTAGGAGACATGCATAACATTTAAATATTTTGATTGTAAACATGTTTAAAATGAGTAAAATTACTTAAGTTTTGTTGTTGCATTATTCAAAACAAAAAAATTATAGGAAACACGCACAAAGTTTGATTATTTTGATTGTAAACATGCTTAAAATGAGCAAAACCATCTATGTTTTGGTGTTGCATTATTCAAAACTCAAAATTATAGAAAAAACACATAAAATTTTACTCTTTTGATTCTAAACATTCTCGATATCTGTAACACCACTTAAGTTTTGGTGTTGCAATATTTAAAACTCAAAATCTATAGGTAAAATGCATAAAGTTTGAATCTTTTGATTGTAAACATGCTCGAAACATGTAAAACTACCTATGTTATTTTAGTAAATTATTCAAAACTAAAAAACTATAGGAATTGAACATAAAATTTGAATATTTTAATTGTAAACATGATCAAAACAAGCAAAACCACCTAAATTTTGGTATTACATTATTCAAAACTCAAAAATTATAGAAAGTACGCATAAAGTTTAAATCTTTTAATTGTAAACATGCTCAAAATGAGTAAAACCACCTATGTTTTGGTGTTGCATTATTCAAAACTCAAAAGATATAGGAAATATGCATAAAGTTTAATTTTTTTAATTGTAAACATGCTCAAAATCAGTAAAACCACCTATGTTTTGGTGTTGTATTATTCAAAACTCAAACATTATAGGAAATGTTTATAAAGTTTGAATCTTTTGATTGTCAAAATGCTCAAAATGAATAAAACTGTCTAAGTTTTAGTGTTGCATTATTTAGACCTAAAAAATTAAAAGAAACACACATAAAGTTTAAATTTTTTAATTGTAAACATGTTTGAAATGAGTAAAACCACCTAAGTTTTGGTGTTGCATTATTCAAAACTCAAAAATTATAGGAAAATCATATAAAGTTTAATTTTTTTAATTGTAAACATGCTCAAAATCAATAAAATCACCTAAGTTTTGGTGTTGCATTATTCAAAACTCAAAAATTATAGGGAAATCATATAAAGTTTAGTTTTTTAAATTTTAAACATGCTCAAAATTAGTAAAACCACCTATGTTTTGGTGTTGCATTATTCAAAACTCAAAAATTATAGGAATTGTGTATAAATTTTGAATCTTTTGATTGTAAACATGATCAAAAGGAGTAAAGTCACCTAAGTTTTGGTGTTGCATTATTTAAAACTTAAAATTTATAGGAAACATGCATAAAGTTTGAATATTTTGATTATAAACATGCTTGAAATGAGTAAAACCACTTAAGTTTTGGTTTTGCATTATTCAAAATGTAAAAATTATAGGAAACACGCATAAAGTTTGAATCTTTTAATTTTAAACATTGTCAAAATGTGTAAAAAATTTTAAGTTTTGGTGTTACATTATTTAAAATATAAAAATTATAAGAAACATACATAAAATTTGAATCTTTTGACTGTAAATATATTTAAAACAATTAAAACCACCTATGTTTTGGTGTTACATTACTCAAAACTCAAAAATTATAGGGAATGTGCATAAAGTTTGAATCTTTTGATTGTAAACATGCTCAAAATGAGTAAAATTGCCCAACTTTTGGTGTTGTAGTATTCAAAACCCCAAAATTATAGAAAATATGCATAAAGTTTGAATCTTTTGATTTTAAACATGCTCGAAATGACTAAAACCACTTATGTTTGATGTTTTGTTATTCAAAACTCAAAAATTATAACAAGTATGCATACATTTTTTAACTTTTGACTGTAACCATGCTTGAAATGATTAAAACCACATAAGTTTTGGTGTTACATTATTCAAAACTCAAAAATTATTAGAAATGTGCATAAAGTTTAAATATTTTGATTTTAAACATGCTCAAAATAAGTAAAACCATGTAAGTTTTGGCATTGCATTATTCAAAACTAAAAAATTAGAGGAAACACACATAAAGCTTAAATATTTTGATTCTAAACATGCTCAAAATGATCAAAACTGCCTAAGTTTTTATGTTACATTATTTAAAACTCAAGAATTATAGGAAATATGCATAAAGTTTAAATCTTTTGATTGAAAACATGCTCAAAATGAGCAAAACCACCTAAGTTTTGGTGTTGCATCATTTAAACTCAAAAATTATAAGAAACATGCATAAAGTTTGAATCTTTTTATTTTAAACATGCTCAAAATAACTAAAATCACTTAAATTGTGGTGTTACATTATTCAAAACTAAAAAATTATAGAAAATGTGCATAAAACTTGAATATTTTTATTATAAACATGTTTAAAACAAGATAAACCACCTATGTTTTGGTGTTACATTATTCAAAACTCAAATATTATAGGAAACCCACATAAGGTTTGAATGTTTTGATTTTAAATAGGCTTAAAATGAAAAAAATGCACTTATGTTTTGGTGATGCATTAGTCAAAACTCAAAAAGTGTAAGTAACACACATAAAGTTTGAATCTTTTGATTATAAAGTTGCTCAAAATGAGTAAACCCACATAATTTCTATTCTCGCATTAATCAAATATCAAAATTTATAGGAAACATGCATAAAGTTTTAATCTTTTGATTATAAACATGCTTAAAATGAGTAAAACCACCTAAGTTTTGGTGTTACATTATTTGAAACTCAAAAATTATAGGAAACCCACATAAGGTTTGAATCTTTTGATTTAAACATGCTTGCTTTTGATTGTAAATATGCTCAAATGAGTAAAACTGTGTATGTTTTGTTGTTTCATTATTCAAAACTCAAAAATTATAGGAAACACACATAAAGATGGAATTTTTTTATTGTAAACATGTTCAAAAGGAGTAAAGCTACCAATGTTTTGGTGTTACATTATTCAAAACTCAATTTTTTTTAAGAAATGCACATAAAGTTTGAATCTTTATATTGTAAATATACTCAAAATGAGTAAAAATGCTTAATTTTTGGTGTTGCATTATTCAAAACTCAAGAATTATAAGAAACATGCCTAAATTTTGAATATTTTGATTGTAAACATGCTTAAAATGAGTAAAAATGCCTATGTTTTAGTGTTGCATTATTCAAAACTAAGAAATTATAGAAAAATTACATAAAAATTGAATATTTTGATTGTAAACATAATCAAAATGAGTAAAACCACTTATGTTTTGGTGTTATATTTTTCAAAACTCAAAAATTATAAGAAATGCGTATAAAGTTTGAATCTTTTGATTGTAAACATGCTTTAAATGAGTAAAATTGCCTAAGTTTTTGTGCTACAGTATTCAAAACTCAAAAATTATAGTGAATATGAATAAATTTTAAATCTTTTCATTGTAAACATGCTTGAAATGAGGAAAACCACCTAAGTTTTGGTGTTTCATTATTCAAAACTCAAAAATTATAGGAAATATGTATAAAGTTTTAATCTTTTGATTGTAAACATGCTCAAAATGAGTAAAACCACATAAGTTTTGGTGTTGAATTATTCAAAACTAAAAAATTATTGGAAATGTGCATTAAGTTTAAATATTTTGATTGTAAACATGCTTGAAATGAGTAAAACCATCTAAGCTTTGATATTGCATTATTTAAAACTCAAAAATTAAAGAAAACATGTATAAATTTTGAATCTTTTGATTGTAAACATGCTCAAAATGAGTAAAACCATCTAGGTTTTGGTGTTATATTATTCAAAACTCAAAAAATATAGGAAACATACATAAATTTTGAATATTTTGATTGTAAACATGCTTGAAATAAGTAAAACCACCTAAGTTTTGGTGTTGCATTATTGAAAAGTAAAAAATATAGGAAACCCATACAAGGTTTGAATCTTTTAATTTAAAATCTACTCTAATCTTTTGATTGGAAACCCATAAATTGCATAAGTTTTGGTGTTGCATTATTTAAAATTTAAAAATCAAAGAAAATTTGCATAAGGTTTTAATCTTTTGATTGTAAACATGCTTGAAATGAATAAAATTGCCTAAATTTTAGTGTTGCATTATTCAAAACTCAAAAATTATAGGAAGCATGCATAAAGTTTGAATCTTTTAATTTTAAACATGCTTAAAATGAGTAAAACTACCTATGTTTTGGTGTTGCATTATTCCAACTCAAAAGTTATTTAAAAATGTACATAAATTTGAATCTTTTAATTGTAAACATGCTTGAAATGAGTACATTGTTTATAGAAAAGGCACATAAAGTTTGAATCTTCTCATTGTAAACATGCTTAAAAAGAAGAAAATTGTTTAAGTTTTAGTATTGCATTATTCAAAACTCAAAAATTATAGGAAATATGTATAAAATTCAAATATTTTAATTGTAAACATGCTTGAAATGAGTAAAACCACCTATGTTTTGGTGTTTCATTATTCCAAACTCAAAAATTATAGATAATGTGTATAAAGTTTGAATCTTTTGATTATAAACATGCTCAAAATGAGTAAAACTACCTATGTTTTGGTGTTGCATTATTCAAAGCTCAAAAAAAAATGATAAAACTAAGTTTTGGTGTTGCATTATTCAAAACTCAAAAGTTATATGAAAAACAAAAATTTTGAATCTTTTGATTATAAAATCCTCAAAATGAGTAAAACCTCTTAAGTTTTGTTGTTGCATTATTCAAAACTCAAAAACTATAGGAAACGCCATAAAGTTTGAATCTTTTTATTGTAAATATGTTTAAAATAATTAAAGCCACCTTAGTTTTGGTGTTGCATTATTCAAAACTAAAAATTTATGAGAAACACACATAAAATTTGAATCTTTTAATTTTAAACATGCTCAAAATGAGTAAAACCAGGTTTTGGTGTTGCATTATTCAAAACTTAAAATTTATAAGAAAATTGCATAAAGTTTGAATCTTTCTATTGTAAACATGATTGAAACAAGTAAAACCACCTATATTTTGGTGTTAGAGTATTCAAAACTCAAAAGTTATAGGTAACATGCATAATGTTTGAATATTTTGATTGTAAACATGATCAAAATAAGTAAAACCACCTAAGTTTTGGTGTTACATTGTTTAAAACTCAAAAATTATAGAAAGTGTGCATAAATTTTGAATATTTTAATTATAAACATGTTCAAAATGAGTAAAACCACCTATGTTTTAATGTTGCATTATTCAAATCTAAAAAATTATAGGAAAACACATAAAGTTTGTTTCTTTTTATTGAAAACATGTTCAAAACGAGTAAAACTCCCTAAGTTTTGGTGTTGCATTATTCAAAATTCAAAATTTATAGGAAACGCGCATAAAGTTTGAATCTTTTGATTGCAAACATGCTTAAAATGAATAAAACCACCTTAGTTTAGGTGTTACATTATTCAAAACTCAAAATTTATATGAAACACACATAAATTTTGAATCTTTTGATCGTAATCATGTTTGAAATGAGTAAAACCACCTAAGTTTTGATGTTGCAATATTCAAAACTCAAAAATTATAGGAAATACACATAAAATTTGAATTTTTTAATTGTAAACATGCTTAAAACAAGTAAAAATACATATGTTTTGGTGTTGCGTTATTCAAAACTCAAAAGATATATGAAACATGCATAAATTTTGAATCTTTTGATTGTAAAACTGCTCAAAACGAGTAAAAGCACCTATGTTTAGGTGTTGCATTATTCAAAACAAAAAAATTATAGGAAATGCACATAGAGTTTTAATCTTTTAATTTTAAACATGCTTGAAATGAGAAAAAATGCTGAAGTTTTAGTGTTGCATTATTAAAAACTAAAAAATTATAGGAAATGCTCATAAAGGTTGAAATTTTGATTGCAAACATATTTAAAAAGAGTAAAATTGCACAAGTTTTGGTTTTGGATTTTTCAAAGCTCAAAAATGATAGGAAATGTGCATAAAATTTAAATATTTTGATTGTAAACATGCTCAAAATGAGTAAAACCACATAAATTTTGGTATTTCATTATTCAAAACTCAAAAATGATAGGAAACATGCTTAAAATTCTAACATTTTAATTGTAAACATGCTTACAATGAGTAAAATTTACTATGTTTTTGTGTTACATTATTCAAAACTCAAAAATTATAGGAAACTTGCATAAAGTTTAAATCTTTTGATTGTAAAAGTGTTTTAAATGAGTAAAACCACCTAATTGTTGGTGTTGCATTATTCAAAACTTGAAAATTATTAGAAATGCACATAAAGTTTGAGTCTTTTTATTGTAAACCTGCTTAAAACGAGTAAAACAACTTAGATTTTGGTGTTACATTATTCAAAACTCAAAACTTATAGTAAACACGCATAAAGTTTGAATCTTTTTATCATAAATATGTTTGAAATGAGTAAAACCACCTAATTTTGGGTGTTGCATTATTTAAAACTTAAAAATTATAGGTAACATGCATAAAATTTGAATATTTTAAATGTAAACATACTCGGAATGAGTAAAAGTACCTAAGTTTTGGTGTTGCATTATTCAAAACTCAAAAATTATAGGAAATGTGCATAAATTTTGAATTTATTGATTGTAAATATATTCAAAATGAGTAAAACTACTTAAGTTTTGGTGTTACATTATTCAAAACTCAAAAACTATAAGAAACATGCATAAATTTTGAATCTTTCGATTGTAAACATGCTTAAAATGAGAAAAACTACCTATGTTTTTATGTTGCATTTTTTTAAAGTTTAAAAATTATACAAAACACATAAAGTTTTAATATTTTGATTGTAAACATGCTCAAAATGATTAAGATTGCCTAAATTTTGGTGTTACATTATTCAAAACTTAAAAATTATAAGAAATACAAATAAATTTTGAAACTTTTGATTGTAAAGATGCTAGAAATGAGTCAAACCACCTAAATTTTGGTGTTGCATTATCCAAAATTCAAAAACTATAGGAAATGCCATAAATTTGAACCTTTTAATTATATATATGCTCAAAATTAGTAAAACTACCTAAGTTTTATTGTTGCATTATTCAAAACTCAAAAATTATAGGAAACATGCATAAAGATTGAATCTTTTGATTGTAAACATACTTGAAACAAGTAAAACCACCTATGTTTTAGTATTGCATTATTTAATACTCAAATTATAGAAAATATGCATAAAGTTTGAATGTTTTGATTGTATGCATGCTCAAAATGAGTAAAACCACTTATGTTTTGGTGTTGCATTATTTAAAACTCAAAAACAAATGATTAAAACCACCTAAGTTTTGGTGTTGTATTATTCAAAACTCAAAAATTATAGAAAACACACATAAAATTTGAATCATTTGATTGTAAACATGCTCAAAATGAGGAAAAACTTCTAGGTTTTTGTGGTGCATTATTCGAAACTCAAAAATTATAAGAAATGCCATAAAGTTTGAATTTTTTATTGTAATCATGCTCAGAATGAGTAAAACTACCTAAATTTTGGTGTTTCATTATTCAAAACTAAAAAGTTAAAAGAAATGCACATAAAGTTTGAATCTTTTGATTTTAAATATGCAAAAAATGAGTAAAACCGCTTATGTTTTTGTGTTGAATTATTCAAAGATAAAAAATATAGAAAATGCACATAAAGTTTGAAATTTTTGATAGTAAACAAGCTTAAAATGAGTAAAACTACCAATGTTTTGGTGTTGGATTATTCAAAACTAAAAAATTATAGGAAATGTGCATAAAGTTTGAATCTTTTGATTGTAAACATGTTAGAAATGAGAAAACTACCTATGTTTTGGTGTTGTATTATTTAAAACTAAAAAAAAAAAAATAGTTAAAACCACCTAAATTTTGGTGTTGCATTATTCAAAAATAAAAAATTATAGGAAACATGCATAATGTTTAAATCTTTTGATTAAAAACATGCTCAAAATGAATAAATCCTCCTATGTTTTTGTGTTGAATTATTCAAAACTAAAAAATAATAGGAAATGCCATAAAATCTAAATCTTTTTATTGTAAACTTGAGCATTTTTGAATGTGTTGAAGATCCAAAGATTCAAATTTGATGTGAGTTCTCATAATTCATCACAACTTTGAAATTTTAATTATGTGATACAGGAACTTGAGTTGTTTTGAATGCATTTAAGATCTAAAGATTTGAATGTTATGTGCATTTCTCATAATGCATCACAACTTTGAAAATTGAAAAATGTGATATGAGAATTTGAGCTGTTTTGAATGCATTCAAGATTTAAAAATTCAAAATTTATGTATATTTCTTGTAATACATTACAAATTTGAAATAGAACAATGTGATATAGGAACTTGAGCAGCTTTGGACATTTTTAAGATATAATGATTCAAAATTTATGCACATTAATCATAATGGATCACAACTTTGAAATTTGAATAATATAATAAGGTAACTTGATTGGTTTTGAACACATTTAAGATCCAAAGATTTGAATTTTATGCACATTTCTAATAATGCATTGCAACATTAAAATTTTAACAATGTGTTATGGGAACTTGAGTGGTTTTAAACACATTTAAGGTCCAAATAATCAAACTTTAAGCACATTTCTCATAATGCATTGTAACTTTAAAATTCAAACAATGTGATAGGGGAACTTGATCATTTTTGAACACGTTTAAGATCCAAAGATTCAAAATTTATGCATGTTTTTTGTAATGCATCACAACTTTGAAATTCAAACAATGTGATAGGGGAACTTGAGTGGTTTTAAATGCATTTAAAATATAAATATATAAACTTTATCCACGTTTCTCATAATGCATTGTAACATTGATATTCAAATAATGTGATAGCAAAACTTGAGTGGTTTTGAATTCATTTAAGATCAATATATTTAAACTTTGTGTGTATTTCTCATAATGCATCAAAACTAAAATTGAACAATGTGATATAGGAACTTGAGAGGTGTTGAACATGTTTAAAATCCAAAGATTTGAATTTTATGCATATGTATCATAATGCATCATAACTTTGAAAATCAAATAATGTGATATGGGAACTTGAGTGGTTTTGAATGTGTTTAAGATCTAAAGATTCAATTTTTTTGCATGTTTCTCATAATGCATCGCAACTTTGAAATTTGAACAATGGGATAGGGGAGCTTGAGTATATTTTAATGCATTTCAGATCCAAAGATTCAAAATTTATGTGAGTTTCTCATAATGCATCCCAAATTTCAAATTCAAACAATATGACATGAGAACTTGAGCTATTTTGAATGATTTTAAAATATAAAGATTCAAACATTATGACTATTTCTCATAATGAATCACACTTTGAAATTTGACCAATGTGATATGGGAAATTAAATGTTTTTAAATGCATTTAAGATCCAAATATTTGAACTTTATGCATATTTATTATAATGCATCACAACTTTGAAATTTGAACAATATGATATGGGAACTTGAGTGGTTTTAAATGAATTTAAGATCCAAAGACTTGAACTTTATCCATGTTTTTGATAATGCATCACAACTTTGAAATTTAAAAAATATAAAGGGGAACTTTAGTGGTTTTAAATGCATTTAAGATAAAAGTATTTTAACTTTATGTACATTTCTCATAATGCATCACAACTTTGAAATTTAAACAATATGATAGGGGAACTTGATCAGTTTTCAACACATTTAAGAACTAAAGATTCAAATTTTATACACATTTCTCATAATGCATCAAAACTTTGAAATTTGAATAATGTGATAGGAGAACTTTAGTGGTCTTAAATGTGTTTGGGATCCAAAGATTAAAATTTTATGAATGTTTCTCATAATACATCACAACTTGGAAATTCAAACAATGTGATACCAGAATATGAGCAATTTTAAGCACATTTAAGATCTAAAGATTCAAACTTTATTTATTTTTCTCATAATACATCATAACTTTAAAATTGTAACAATGTGATGTAGGAACTTGAGTGGTTTTTAACATGTTTAAGATCCAAATATTTAAACTTTATGCATATTTGTTATAATGTATCAAAATATTAAAATTTAAACAATGTGATACAGGAACTTGAGTGGTTTTGAATGCGTTAAAGGTCCAAAAATTTAAATTTTATGTACATTTCTCATAATGTATCACAACTTTGAAATTTAAATAATGTAATACTAGAACTTGAATGGTTTTGAATGTATTTAAGATCCAAATATTTGAATTTTATGGGCATTTCTTTTAATGCATCATAATTTTGAATTTTAAACAATGTAATAGGGGAACTTAGTGGTTTTGAATATGTTTAGGATCCAAAAATTAAAACTTTATATATGTTTCACATGATGCATCATAAATTTGAAATTCAAACAATGTAATACCAAAACTTGAGTGTTTTTGAATGCATCTAAAATCTAAAGATTCAATCTTTATGAATATTTATAATAATGCATCATAAATTTTAAATTTGAATAATGTGATATGAGAAATAGAGTAGTTTTAAACATGTTTAAAATTCAAAGATTCAAAATTTATTCGCATTTCTCATAATACATTGCAACTTTGAAAATCAAACAATCTGAAATTTTGAACCCACTGAATATCAAAAGATTCAAACTTTATGCATATTTATCTAATACATTGTAACTTTAAAAATTGAACAACATGATATGGGAACATGAGCATCTTTGAACATGTTGAAGATCTAATGTTTTGAACTTTATGCATGTTTCTCATAACACATCACAAATTTGAAATTTAAACAATGTGATAAGGGAACTTGAGTGGTTTTGAACACATTGAAGATTTCAATATTTTAACTTTATGTAAATTTCTCATAATACATTGAAACTTTGAAATTTAAACAATATGATATGGGAACTTGAGAAATTTTGAATGCATTTAAGATCCAAAGATTCAAACTTTATGCATATTTCTCATATTGTATCATAACTTTGAAATTTGAATGATGTGATATGGGGACTTAAGTGGTTTGGAACATATTTAAGATCAAAAGATTTGAACTTTATTCACATTTCTTATAATGCATCGTAACTTTGAAATTTGAACATTGTGATAGGGAACTTGAGTGGTTTTGAACGCATTAAAGATCTAAAGATTTAAAATTTATACATGTTTCTCATAATGCATATATATGGGAACTTGAGCAGTTTTAAATGCATTTAAGATCTAAAGATTATAATTTTTTGGGCATTTCTCATAATTCATTGCGAAATTTAAAATGAAATATTTTGATATGAGAAATCTAGCAGTTTTGAACATGTTTAAGATCTAAATATTTGAACTTTATGGGCATTTATCATACTGCATCATAAATTTGAAATTTAAAAAATGTGATACCTGCACTTGAGTGGTTTTGAATGCATTTAAGATCTAAAGTGTTAAAATTTATGTGCATTTCTCATAATGCATTGCAACTTTGAAATTTGAATAATGTGATATAGAAACTTGAGTAAATTTTAATACATTTAAGATCTAAATATTTGAAATTTATGCACATTTCTCATAATGAATCACAACTTTAAAATTCAAAAAATGTGATATGAGAACTTGAGAGGTTTTGAAGGTGTTTAAGATCGAAGGATTCAAACTTTATGTGTATTTCTCATAATGCATCACAACTTTGAAATTTGAACAATGTGATAAGGGAACTTGAGGGGTTTCGAATGCATTAAATATCCAAAGATTCAAAATTTATGCACGTTTCTCATAATGCATCACATCTTTGAAATTTTAATAATGTGATATGAGAACTTGAGAGGTATTGAACACATTAAAGAACCAAAGATTTGAACTTTATGTGCATTTTTTCATAGTGTATTACAACTTTGAAATTTGAATAATGTGATATAGGAACCTGAGTGGTGTTGAATGTATTGAAGATCCAAAGATTCAAACGTTATGTACGTTTCTCATAATGCATCACAACTTTGAAATTAAAAAAATGTTATACAAAAAATTGAGTGGTTTTGAATCCATTTAAGATCCAAAGATTCTAAATTTAATTTCATTTATCATTATGCAACATAACTTTTAAATTTGAATAATGTGATATTGGAACTTGAGAAGTTTTGAATGTGTTTAAGATCCAAAGATTTGAAATTTATTGGTGTCTCTCATAATGCATCGTAACTTTGAAATTCAAATAATTTGATACATGAATTTGAGTGGTTTTGAATGTGTTTAAGATCTAAAGATTCTAACTTTATGGACATTTATCATAATGCATCACAAATTTAAAATATGACCTATGTGATAGGGGAACTTGAGTGGTTTTGAATGCGTTTAAAATATATAGATTTGAAATTTATGCACATTTGTTATAATACATTGCAAATTTGAAATTAAAACAATGTAATAGGAAACTTGATTGGATTTAAACATATTTAAGATCCAAAGATTCAAACTTTATGCACATTTAACATAGTGCATCATAGTTTTGAAATTCAAATAATGTAAAATGGGAACTTGAGTGGTTTTGAATGCATTTAACATCCAAAGATTCAAAATTTATGCATGATTTTCATAATGCATTGCAACATTTAAATTTGAACAATATAATATGGGAACTTGAGTGGTTTTGAATGCATTTAAGATCCAAATATTTGAACTTTATGCATGTCTTGCATAGTGCATCATAACATTGAAATTTGAACAATGTGATATGAGAACATGAGCTATTTTGAAGGCATTTAATATCCAAATATTAAAATTTTATGGGTGTTTCTCATAATGAATCAAAAATTTGAAATTTAAATAATGTGATATGGGAACTTGAGTAGTTTTGAACATGTTTAAAATTAATAGATTCTAAATTTCTGGGCATTTCTCATAATCCATAATAAATTTGAAATTTGAATAGTGTGATACCAGAACTTGAGTGGTTTTCAACATGTTTAAGATCCAAATATTCAAAATTTATATGCATTTCTCATAATGCATCATAAATTTAAAATTTGAACAATGTGATAGGCGAACTTGAGTGGCTTTGAATGCATTTTAGATCCAAAGATTTGAATTTTATGTACATTGATCATAATGAATCATCACTTTCAAATTTCAATAATGTGATATAAGAACTTGAGTAGTTTTGAATGCATTTAAGATCGAAATATTCTTATTAATGTTTCTCATAATGCATCATAAATTTGAGATTCAAATACTGTGATAGGGGAACTTATGTAGTTTTTAATGCATTTAAGAACAAAAGATTCAAATTATTTATTTATTTTTCAATGGTTATGCTCTTAGCTAATGCGTAAATACAGTTTTCTACAAACTAGTCATTGCTTTTCTTACATAATAATATTGAAAACAACTTTAGTGAATATCTAATAGCCCATGGAGTATTAAAATGAAACATTTTCACCACATTTATATATGCATTTTGTCAACTTACTAACATGATAGCCATTATTGATACCTCTAGTATGCATTTCCATCTCATTCTATTATCACACTATGTGACTGTATTTATTTTATTTCTCTAGTTACATTCCTCACAAGATGGATTGAAAAGTTGAAAACCCAAAAATAGGGTCTAAGATGGACTGTATAGAACCAAAGAGGGTATATATTCAAATTGGAATCTCCCAATACATGTTTAACCTCCTATGTTGGTTTCTTAAGCATTATATAGCTTCTATAATCATATTATTTTCATTGGTTTTAACTCATAATACAACTGATCATTATGTTCAAGCAGACTATGCATGATTGTGTGTGAAAATAGAAAACTATTCATATCCAAGGAGACGCAAATTAGAATTGTTGACCTCAAGAAGGGCTTCATACCTCTGTGAAGGGGTATTACACCTTGTGAAAACTACAAACATGTTCCATATTCAATAACTTACTTTATAAATATGAATATGTAATACTTTTCACTAGTTCCTAGCATACCCAAGGTAAATTCCTTTACTGTCTATATGTGGTCATATTTTTCATACATTATATAAGTTTCAATCTAATTAATTCAAAATTAAAACATCAAAATAATGTAAATACTACCTATGATTATATTTATTTGAATATCAATTCAAATTCTTTTTATTCCTAAATGCTTGCTTTCTTATATACATTCCAAACTCTACCTTCTTCATTATAGGAAATAGGGTCTATGTTGGTTTATTTCGCTTATCTTTAGTATCATAACTAAACACAATTCAGAAAGACTCTTTAATGAAATGATTAAGTTTGGTTACCAACCATGCATACTTCTTCAACATAAAAATAAACTTATTTAGAATTACTTAGTTTTGTTTAGACATCAACCCATAGAATTCCTCAAAATAGGGTATACAATACCTAAATTGAATTTATAAAGTATTATAAAATATCACCATTTGGAATCCACTTACCACTATTTGAAGAATATTAAATACATTCCTTTATCATAGTTCTCTTTACATTTGTTGTTGGCTCATATAATCTCATTACACACATATGAATTACAAAATATGGCACAATTTCTCTTCAAACAAACAAACTTTATATTCATTTTTATTGGGGTTTTAGTATTTATAATTTCAAATCCAATCCCCACTCTCTCTATGTCTTGAATGACCCATACACCAACACAACATCCTATTCATAAATGACTTTCCAAAGCCATAAATAGTTCATAACAACCTTTATATGTTGTAAAACTACCCAACCTACAAACCTATATAGCATGATGACTCATTATGTAAGTCATGTGAGTCTTATAACACCTTTTACCACCTACTTCAATAATAACAAAATAAAAAACAATATAGTTGACTTATATATAGGAGGATCCATCATGAGGAATAATCACAAAGGCCTATATGTTTCAAATAGGCCTTGGGATATAGGCTGGAATGAGCTTGGAAGGAAGATGTTACAAAGAACCATTAAGGCCGAATATTTTATCACTTTCATAGGATAGTTTTTTGCTCCTTGGGTATGATGTAGGGGCATCATTACCACATCATACCCAAGGAGCAAAAAACTGTCCCATGAAAGTGATAAAATATTTGGCCTTAATGGTTCTTTGTAACATCTTCCTTCCAAGCTCATTCCAGCCTATATCCCAAGGCCTATTTGAAACATATAGGCCTTTGTGATTATTCGTCATGATGGATCCTCCTTTATTATTCTTTCTCTTTTTCCTCCACCTGATTTTCCTCTTACTTTGCATCTTCCCAATCTTTGGCAACTATTGTTCATTATCTTTTAGAAAATGACATACACATGGAACAAACATGTATATCAAAATCATCTCCTATTTTCTCCATTGGTGTTCATATTTTTAGTCTTGAATGGCTTTCTCTTTAGCAGTTAACTCTCCTTCTTCATCTTGACTCAATATTGCTCTCAATTCAAACTCATCTACAATGATGCACTCCTCATCTCCTATGAGACTCAAATCATTTGTTTAGTCCATTATATTATACCATATCTTCTCTTCTTATATTTTACACTTATCCACATCACCTTCATCTTCCATTTGTGTCAAATAAGACACCTCAACTTACTACCATACAAACTCTCTAAGAACTTCAACTTGTGCTTCTTTTTCACACTCTACTACTACACACACCTTCACATGTGTTGAACACCTCATCATATG
Organism: Torreya grandis; assembly: GCA_037957365.1. Taxonomy (NCBI): domain Eukaryota; kingdom Viridiplantae; phylum Streptophyta; class Pinopsida; order Cupressales; family Taxaceae; genus Torreya; species Torreya grandis. The sequence continues at coordinate 410,864 of JARHVA010001394.1, forward strand.
TTGTTGTACCTTGTTTTAATTCCACCAATATAGTCATTATTTCCAATGTGCTCTCATAAAAATCATCCTCAACAACATCTATATCAACATATTCATCAACAATGACATTGAAATGAATACCTTGTATTTTTGAGATTTCATCCACTCTTTCCTAGCTGTTATCTTCCTCCTTACCTATCATCATGAGGCATGGTACTATTGAAATTCCTCTTTAATATTCATCTTATTCCAATGTATCACACTCTTTAGGATAATACAATATTGTGTCACCATAATCAGCTATCTAATCAGCTTCCTCATCATTACCATGTTGCTCATGTTCCAATTCTTCATGCAACTTATCAACTGTATGTAAACATTCAAAGAAGTCATTAGTCATAATCACTCGAGGCTTGTTTTCCCCTTCACTTCTCTTTCTAGGCTACCTTGATTTAAACTTCATATTTTGTTTTCTTTTCCTCTTCATCAATTGCTTGATTGGCCACTTGAGTGGCTTCTTCATTATGCCCCATCCTAGATGTGGCTTCACAATATCTCTTAGGTACTCTATCTTGGATACCATCTCATTTATTTTCTTCATTGCATCACTTATATTTTTATCCATCTAAATATTTTTCTTGGTGTCTTCATTCACCATCTTCTCCTTATGGTGGGTTTTCTCAACCTTGCCATTTTTCCTTTTTTCTCTCTCTTCTCATCTCAGCTAAGATGTATATTAATTATTTACCCTCATCTAGACCTATTCTTCTTTTTGACAATCATTCTCTTACTTTCCACATCATTACCTCACTTAGGTCTCTCACTCGACTCTCTCTCTCTCTCTTGGATTCAATCTCTCTCTTTTCCTCACTTGGGACTCCTTTCCTCTTATCCTACCTATAGGACTCTGTCAAGATCACCTACGGGCTTCTTTCTTAGAGATTTCATGCTCTCTTCCTTCCTTAAACCTTCTTGGCTAAGGGCTATGGCACCTATATTTATTTTATTTCACTTAGTAATGCCTCTCCTTTCACATTCACTTATAGGCTCTTCACCATATTCATATATTATTCATTAGCATCTCACAGCATCTTCTCAACATAGCATTCAATATGTACAAAACAAAATCTTCTTGCATACAAAACTAAAAATATCAAAAATTCATATCAAAGCTTCAAAACATACCTAACAACAAAATATTCCCACTATAATACCAAAATTATGCAGAGTGATTCTTTCAAATTAATCATCACCTAATGAAAATAAGACAAAAACACAATATCCTCATCATAACTCTGCTAATGACTTTCAATGATGACACCTATCTTGATTAGTTTTTTTTAACCCTTTGCTTATCTCATTATTTAGTCTCTTTGAACAAACTATTCATTCCTTTAATTTATGTCTATATACCTTTTCCTTATAATCATATCATTAATTTAAATAGTTTCATCCTATAATCTTCTTTGAAATCTCACAACGTTTCCTTAAATAAAGTATTAGGCTTCCTAGGTCTATGTTACCACTAGATGTCTTCACCAAATAATGGTCTATCTTGAGGACATATTATTTTTTTATTTTTTATGGTTCTTATCTTATATGTATGTGAAAAGATAGTTTTCTATAGACTGGTCACTAGTTCTCTTACACAATACTGTTGAAAATAACTTTAGTGAATATCTAAATGCCCACAGAGTATTAAAATGAAACATTTTCTTAACATGTATATATGAATTTTGTCAATTTACTAGCATGCTTACCATTATTGATACTTTTGTTAATCCTTTCTATCTCATTATATTTTCACACAATGTGATTGTATTTATTTTATTGCACTGGTTACATTCCTCATAAGATAGATTAAAAAGTTTAAAACCCAAAAATAGGGTCTAAGATAGATTGTATAGAACCTGAGAGGGTATATATTGAAATTAAAATTTCCCAATACCTATTCAACCTCGTATGCCAATTTATTAAGCATATTTTAACTTATATAATCACATTACCACCATTGGTTTAAACATGTAATGCATCTAATCATTCTTTTCAAGAAAATTGTAGATGACTATATGTGAAAACATCGAATTGTGCAAATTAGAGGAGACATAGATTATAATTTTAGACCTAAAGAAGATCATAGTGCCTTTGTGAAGGGATATTACACCCTATTCAAACAAAAATAACCTTCCATATTCAAAAAATTAATTTATAAGGATGAATATGTGATGGTTTTCACTAGTTCTTAGCATGCCCAAGGTAGGTTCACCATCTACAGCTGGTCATATTTTTGATACATTTTATAAGTGCCAATATGATTAATTCAAAATGAAAACATAAAAAATGTGTAAAGACTACCTTTTATTATATTTATTTTAGTATAAACTCAAATCCCTTTTATTCCCAAATGATTTCTTTCTTACATACGTTCCAAACTCTACCATCTTCATTTCAGGAAATAAGGACTATGTAGGTTTGTTTTGATTATCCTTAGTAGCATAACAAAACACAATGCACAAAGACTATTTAATGGAATGATTAAGTTAGGTTACCAATAATTCACACTTCCTCAACATCAATATAAACTTATTTTGAATTACTTACTTTTGTTCAAACTTCAACCCATATAATTCCTCAACATAGGGTATACAATACCTAAATTGAATTTCCCAATAGGTCTACTACAAATAAATTCATTAAATAAAATAACTCTCAAAACTAGAAATCTACTCACCAGTATTTTAAGAATAGGAAACACATCTCTTTATCATAGTTCTCTTTACATTTGTTGTTGTCTTATACAATCTCATTGGGCATACAGGAATTATAGAATTTGACATAGTTTTCTCTTCAAACAATAAACTTTGTATTCATTGTTCTTGGGGTTTTAGTAATTTACACTTTTAAATCCAATCCCCACTTTCTCTCTATCTTGAATGACCCATACACCAACACAATAACCTATTCAAAAAGGACTTTCCAAAACCATAACTAATTCCTAACTACCTTTATACATTGTAAAACTACCCAACCTACAAACCTATTTAACATGATGAATTGGTATGTGAGTCGTGTGAGTCTTGGAACACCTTTTTCCACTTAATTCAATATAAAAATTTTACAAAATACAAAGCATTACTTTTGACTTATATACATAATGTGGTAGTGATGTTATTGCATCATGACCCCTTCCTCAAGCATATTTAAATAAGTGTAATCCACAACTTAGAAGAGAGGGATAATTTTTAATACAAAGGAATGAAGTAATATTAATTTTCAACTTCATGTGTTTGAATATTTCCTTCCATTATTTGTGTAATTAGATGTTATTTCTTTAGTTTTATGTTTTAATAATCCTTATTGTTTAGAAATTATGAATGGGTTCTTAATTATCTTGATGAGTATACTAATCTTAGATGTACAATTAGTTATTGATTGATTTGTAAAATATACTGGTTAAGATAGTTAAATTGATTGATTCATAATTTTGAGTGTGTATAATTTTCTTCTTTTGATGTAATTTTTGTGAGTGTACAATAGCTACCTCAGTAGCTCAAGTCATAATCTCTTGAGTAAGAGTGTACAATAGCTACCTTGAAAGAGTAATGTTTGACTTAGGTCCATGAGTTTCATGCATCACTATCTCCTTATACTTTTTGGATATGTCTAATTGTGCATTTAAAATTATTACTAACAAAATGCATAGGTTCTAAAAGCATTTATCCACTTGGAAACTAGCTAGGGAAGTGATTCTTGAAAACTACACAGTATTCTTTTATGTCTTACCCTTCCCTCCTTTTTGAGTTTGTTTAGATACTTGCCCAATATAGATTAATAGCCAATAATCTACCTAATTTACCTATAGATTAAGTACCCTTTAGAGACCACACTTTCATTCAAACAACTTTGTCAACAACTTGCATCCTTACTCACTATTCCATTAATAGGTTGTTAAACCCATATACCTATAATTAATGTCTTGAAGTGTATTTATTCTCCATAGAGATCCTAAAACATTAGAGTCTACCTTGTTATCTGTGGTGTGCACAAAAAACACATCAATAAATTTTAAATTTGAATGATATGTAATACCAAATCTTAAGTGGTTTTGAATGTGTTAAAAATCTAATGTTTCAAATTTTATGCACATTTATCATAATGCTTTACAACTTTGAACTTTGAATGATATGTAATATTGAAGCTTAAGTGGTTTTGAAAGTGTTTAAGATCCAAAGACTTGAAGTTTATGTAGGTTACTCATGATGCATTGCAACTTTGAAATTTAAATAATAAATTATTAGTAAAGCTTAAGTGGTTTTGAACATGTTTAAGATAAAAATATTTGAACTTTAAGTGATATGCAATACTAAAGCTTAAGTAGTTTTGAATATGTTTAAAATTGAAAGATACAAACTTTATGTACATTGCTCATAATTCATCACAACTTTGAAATTTGAATGACATGTAATTATAAAGCTTAAGCTATTTTGAATGTCTTTAAGATCCAAATATTTGAAATTTATGTGTGTTTCTGATAATGCATCACAACTTTGAAATTTAAATGATATGTAAGACCAAATCATAATCAATTTTGAATGTATTTAAATTATAATGATTTAAATTTTATGTGCATTTTTCATAATGCATCATAACTTTGAAATTTTAATAATAAATAATAATAAATCTTGAGTGGTTTTGAATGTGTTTAAGATCCAAAGATTTAAAATTTATGTGTGTTTCTCATAATACATCACAATTTTGAAATTTTAATGATATATAATACTAATGATATATAAGTTTTAAACATGTTTAAGATACAAAGATTCAAAATTTATACATCTTTCTCATAATGCATTCCACGTTTGAAATTTTAATGATATGTAATAATGAAGATTGAGTGGTTTTGATCATGTTTAAGATCCAAAGATTCAAACTTTATGCATGTTTATCATGATGCATGACAACTTTAAAATTTGAATGATATGTAATATTGAAGGTTAAGGGATTTTTAATGTTTTAAAGATCCAAAGATTTAAACTTTATGCGTATTTCTCATAATTCATTGTAAATTTTAAATTTGAATGATATGTAATATCAAAGCTTTACTAGTTTTGAACATGGTTAAGATCCAAAGATTTGAACTTTACGTGCATTTCTCATGATGCATCACAACTTCTAAATTTGAATAATATGTAATACCAAAGCATAAGCAATTTTAAACATGTTTAAGATACAAAGATTTGAGATTTATACATGTTTCTCATGATGCATCACAACTTTGATATTTCAATGTTATGTAATACCAATGCTTAAATTTTTTTGAACATGCTTAAGATCCAAAGATTTAAATTTTATGCACATTTCTCATGATTCATCACAACTTTGAAACTTGAACGATATGTAATACCAAAGCTTAAGTGGTTTTAAATGTGTTTAAGATCCAAATATTTAAATTTTATGCACATTTTTCATGATGCATCACAAATTTTAAATTTGAATGTTATGTAATACTACAGCTTAACTATATTTAAACATTTTTAAGATCTGAAGATTCAAACTTTATGCATATTTCTCATGATGCATTGAAATGTTAAAACTTGAATGATATGTAATACCAAATCTTAATTAGTTTTAAAAGTGTTTAAGATTTAAATATTCAAATTTTATGAGCATTTTACATAATGCATCACAACTTAAAAATTTGAATTGTATGTAATACCAAAGCTTAAGCAATTTTAAGCATGTATAAAATCTAAAGATAAACTTTATGTATGTTTCTCATAATGCATCAAAATTTTGTAATTTTAATGATATGTAATACTAAATATTGAGTGGTCTTAAACATGTTTAAGATTTAAATATTTTAATTTTATACATGTTTTTCATGATGCATCACAACATTGAAATTTGAATATTTATTGTAATACCAAAGCTTAAGCAATTTTAAATGTATTTAAGATCCAAAAATTCAAAATTTATGAACATTTATCATAATGTAATTCAAATTTTAAATTTGAGTGATATGTAATACTAAATTTTAAGTGGTTTTGAATGTATTTAAGATCTAATATTTAAAATTTATATGCATTTTTCATAATCTATCACAACTTTGAAATTTGAGTAATATGTAATATTGAAGCTTGAATGGTTTTGAATGTGTTTAAGATATAAATTTTCTAAATTTATTTGAGTTTATCATGATGTATCATAACATTTAAATTTGAATGATATGCAATATCGAAGAAATAAACTATTTTGAATGTTTTTAAGATCCAAAGATTCAAACTTTATGTGTTTATCATGCATCACAAATTTGAAATTTGAATGATATGTAAACCAAATCTTAAGTAGTTTTGAAAATGTTTAAGATACAAAGATTCTAAATTTATGTGTGTTTTTCATGATGCATCACAACCTTTGAAATTGAATTATATTTAACATTAAAGTTTAAGGGGTTTTGAACATGTTGAAGATTCAAAAATTCAAATTTTATGCATATTTTTTATAATGCATCTCAATTTGTAAACTTGAATGATATGTAATATCGAATATTAATTGGTTTTAAATTTGTTTAAGATCTAAAGATTCATACTTTATGTATGTTTATCATGATGCATCAGAAATTTGAAATTTGAATGATATGTAATACCAAAACTTAAGTGGTTTGGAACATGTTTTAGATTGATTCAAACTTTAGGCACATTTCTCACTATACATCACAACTTCAAAATTTAAATTATATGTAATACCAAAAATTAAATAATTTTTAATGTGTTTGAGATCCAAAGATAAAAAATTTATGTGCATTTCTCATTATACATCACAAATATATATATAGACACACACACACACACACACAAAAGCTTAAGTGGTTTTGAACGTGTTTAAAATCTAAAGATTTGAATTATATAAAAAAATTTCATGATAGATCACAATTTTGGAATTTGAATGATATATAATACAAAATCTTAAGTGGCTTGAAAATATTTAAGATCTAAAGATTCTAACTTTATACTTGTTTCTCATGATGAATCACAACTTTAAAATTTAAATAATGCATAATATTAAAGCTTAAGAACTTTATTTTGAAAATGTTTAAGATTAGAAGATTTGAACTTTATGCAAAATTTTCATTATGCATCACAAATTTCAAATTTGAATGATATGTAATACCAAATATCAAACAATTTTAAACATATTTAAAAACTAAAAATTCTAACTTTATTCACATTTATAATGATGCATCACTCTTTAAAACTTTGAATGATATGTAACACCAAAGCTTATGCAATTTTGAAAATGTTTAAGATCCAAATTTTTCATGATGCATCCTATTTTTGAAATTGAAAAAAAATGTAATAAAAGATTAATCTATTTTCACATAGTTAAGATCCATAAATTTGAACTCTTTGCATGTTTCTCATAATGTATCACAACTTTGAAATTTAAATAATATTTAATACGTAAACTTAAGTGTTTTTAAATGTGTTTAAGATCCAAATATCCATACTTTTCATGATGTATCGCAACACCAAAATTTTAATGGTACGTAATACCAAAGCTTAAGCAATTTTGAATGTGTTAAGATCCAAATATTCAAACTTTATGCATATTTATCATAATGCATAACAACTTTAAAATTTGAATGATATATAATATCAAAGATTAAGTGGTTTTGAACATGTTTAAGAACCAAAGATTCAAACTTTTTGTGTATTTCTCATGATGAATCATAATTTACAAATTTAAATGCTATGCAATACCAAAGTTTAATTGGTTTTGAATGTTTTACTTTGAAATTTAAATAATATTTAATATGTAAACTTAAGTGATTTTGAATGTGTTTAAGGTCCAAATATCTATACTTTTCATGATGTATCACAACATCAAAATTTTAATGATACGTAATACCAAAGCTTAAGCAATTTTGAATGTGTTAAGATCCAAAAATTCAAACATTATGAATATTTATGATAATGCATAACAACTTTAAAATTTGAATGATATATAATATCAAAGATTAAGTGGTTTTGAACATGTTTAAGAACCAAAGATTCAAACTTTATGTGTATTTATCATGATGCATCATAATTTATAAATTTGAATGCTATGCAATACCAAAGTTTAATTGGTTTTGAATGTTTTTAAGATTTAAATATTTAATATTTATGCATATTTCTCATGATGCATCAGAACTTTGAAATTTGAATGATATGTAATACTAAATTTTAAGTGGATTTGAACACGTTTAAGATCTCAAAATTCATACTTTACGCATATTTCTCATGATGCATTATAAATTTTGAATTTTAATGATATGTAATATTGAAGATTAAGTAGTTTTTAATGTGTTTAAGATCTAGAGATTTAAACTTAATGAGTGTTTCTCATGATGCATCAGAACTTTAAAATTTGAATGATATGTAATACCAGAGCTTAAATAGTTTTGAAAGTGTTTATGATCTAAAAATTCACCCTTTTTGTGCATTTCAAGTGATGCATTACAACATTGAAATTTAAATGATATGTAATAGCAAGCATAAATAGTTTTGAACCTTTTTAAGATGTAAAGAATTGAACATTATGTGTATTTATCAGATGTATCACAACATAAAAATTTTAATGATATGTAATACTTAAGCTTAAGTGGTTTTGAATGTGTTTAAAATCAAAATATTCAAACTTTATTTATATTTCTCATGATTCATTACAAATTTAATATTTGAATGATATATAATACCAAAACTTAAGTATTTTTGAGTGTGTTTATGATCTAAACATTCAAACTATATGTGCATTTCTAATTATGCATTGTAATTTTGAAATTTAAATGATATGCAATAAAAAATATTAAGAGGTTTTAAACATGTTTAATTTCTAAAGATTATAAATTTATGAATATTTATTATGATACATCACAATATTAAAATTTAAATGATATGTAATACTGAAGCTTAAATAGTTTTAAACGTGTTTAAGTTCCAAAGATTTAAAATTTTTGTGCATTTCTCATGATGCATTGCAACTTTGGAATTTGAATGATATGTTATTAATACTAGAGATTAAGTCATTTTGAATGTTTTTAAGATCTAAAGATTCAAATTTTATGCATATTTATCATGATGTATCACAACTTTTAAATTTAAATGATATGCAATATTAAAGCTTAAACAATCTTTAAGGTGTTTAATATCTAAAGATTCAAACTTTGTGAGAATTTATCATGATGCATCATAATTTTGTAGTTTGAATGATATGTAATATCAAAGATTAAGTAGATTTAATGTGTTTAAGATCTGAATATTCATGATTTATGATTCAAATTTGAAGCATATTTTTCATGATGCATCGTAATTTTAAAATATTTAATGATATGTAATACTAAACCTTAAACAATTTTTAATGTGTTAATATCTAATGACTCAAAATCTATTATCATTTCTCATGATGTATAAAAAATTTTAAGTTTGAATGATATTTAGTATCTAAACTTAAACAATTTTAAAAGTGCTTAAGATCTAAAGATTTCAAATTTATGCATATTTACCATGATGCATCACAACATTGAATATTTTAATGACATGTAATATCAAAGTTTAAGTGTTTTTGAAAGTGCTTTAGATCCAAATATTTGAACTTCATGCACATTTCTCATGGTGAATCACAACTTTGAAATTTGAATGCTATGTAATACTAAAGCTGAACATGTTTAAGATTCAAAGGTTCAAAATTTATGTTTGTTTCTTATGATGCATTGAAAATTTAAAATTTGAATGATATGTAATACCGGTGATTAAGAAGTTCTGAATATTTTTAAGTTTCAAATATTTAAACTTTATGTATATTTCTCAAGATACATCACAACTTTGAAACTTGAAAGATATGTAATACCAAAGCTTAAGCCATTTTGAACATGTATAAGATCCAAAATTTTGAACTTTATACATGTTTTTCATGATATATCACAACTTTGAAATTTGAGTGATATGTTATAATAAAGATTAAATAGTTTTGAAGGTATTTAATATCTAAATATTTGAATTTTATGCACATTTTTCATGATGCATCACAACTTTAAAATTTAAATGATATGTTATACCAATTTTTAAGTAGTTTTGAATATGTTAAAGATCCAAAGATTAAAACTTTATGTACATTTCTAATAATGTATCAGAACTTTGAAATTTGAATGATATGTAATATTGAAGATTAAATAGTTTTGAACTTGAAATTTCATGCTTATTTTTCATGATGCATCTCAATTTTAATATTTGAATAATATGTAATACCAAATCTTTAAGTAGTTTTGAATATTATGATATTGCATAAATATTAAATATTAATTAGCTTTGATATTAGTTGTGGTGCATCATGATATTACATAAAGTTTTGATATTACATGATGCACCACAACTTTGCAATTTGAATAATATGTAATACATAAGTTTAAGTTGTTTTGAATGTTTCTTACATCTAAAGATTCAAACCTTATGTGCATTTATGATGATGAATCATAACTTTAAAATTTGAATGATATGCCATATCAAAATTTAAGTGGTTTTGAATGTGTTTAAGATCCAAAGATTTAAACTTTATACAAATTTCTAATGATGCATCATAAATTTAAAATTTCAATGATATATAATATCAAAGTTTAATCAATTTTTAACTTTTTTAGATTCAAAGATTTGAAATTTATACACATTTTTTATAATGCATCACAAATTTGAAATTTTAATGATATATAATACCAAATCTTAAATTGTTTTCAATGTGTTTATAATCCAAATATTTCAAAGTTTATGCATATCTCTTATGATGCAATGCAACTTTCAAATTTTAATGATGTATAATACTAAAGCTTAATTGATTTTAAAGGTGTTTAAGTTGTAAAAAATATAACTTTATATGCATTTATCATGATGCATTACAGCTTTGAAATTTGAATGATATCTAATATTGAAGCTTAATTAGTTTTTAAATTATTTAAGATATAAATATTCAAACTTTATTTTCATTTATCATGATTCATAGAAATATTAAAATTTGAATGATATGTAATACCAAAGCTTAAGTGGTTTTGAGCATGTTTAAGATCCAAAGATTTGAAACTTTTATATATTTTATGATGCATGGAAACTTTAAAATCTAAATGATATGTATAACTGAAGCTTAAGTGGTTTTGAATGTGTCTAAGATATAAGGATTTAAACTTTATTCACATTTTTTGTGATGCATCATAAATTTGAAATTTGAATGATATTTAATACTAAAGTTTAAGCAGTTTTAAAGGTGTTTAAGATCTAAAGATTTGAATTTTATGCATATTTATTGATGCATCACGACTTTTCAATATAAATGATATGTAATACCAAATATTAAATGGTTTTTTAGTTGTTTAAGATCCAAATATTTAAATTTTTTGCACTTTTTTCATGATGCATTACAATTTTGAAATTTGAATGATATGTAATACTGAAGCTTAAGTAGTTTTGAACATATTTAAAATCCAAGGATTTAAACTTTATGCATGTTTTTAATGATCTAAATATAATAACTTTATTCACATTTATCATCATGCATTGTAACTTTAAAATTTGAATGTTTTATAATATCGAAGCTTAATAAATTTTGAATGTGTTTAAGATCAAAAGAATCAAACTTTATGTGCCTTTTTCATGATCTATAAAATTTTTGAAATTTTAATGATATGTATTACTAAAGCTTAATTGGTTTTGAATGTATTTAAATTCTAAATATTCAAAATTTATGTTAATTTCTCATGATTCATCATAACTTTGAATTTATAATGATATGTAATATCAAAGTATAAGTAATTTTAAACATGTTTAAGATCCAAAAATTTGAATTTTATGGATGTTTATTGTGTTACATTGTAATATTGAAATTTGAGTGAAATATAATACTAAAACATAAGCAATTTTGAAGGTGTTTAATATCCAAAGATTAGAACTTTATGTGCATTTCCCATGATGCATCATAACTTTGAAATTTTAACATTATTTAATATCAAAAATTAAAATATTTATCCAAAAAATGATCATAAATTTGATAGAGAAGTAAACAAATTAAATAATCAAGTCACCTCTCTAATGTAAGCCAATATTGAGACAAAGATTCTTGAATTAGAAAAACTAAATGAATCGATAAAAAAACCCAAATGGTAATATTAAGTGACTTGCCAAAAACTTCTTTATATGAGAGAAAAAAATATAAGAATTTATTAGATCATAAGTTTCTTAGATGAAGAAAAATAAGAGAAGAGAAGCTCTTTTATAGATCTAGAAGAATAATGGGAGTTACAAAATACCCCATTAATAACCTTACAAGTCTCCTATATATGTGTGCTACTTGTGGCCTAATCCCTTAAAAAATAGGGAGGGTGTGTGTCAAGTGTAGGAAAGGAGGTTACATACAAGTAAATCCTCCTAAATCCTAAGTTGACTAAAGAGGTGAGTGCTACCTCATAGAATCTAGATTTATGAAAATTTATAATTCCTATAAATACAAATTCTTCACAAATCAAAAAGAAACTTAAGTTTTAAAAAAATTATCATAAATAAAAGGTAATACAAATACTCCCCCTTAAATTTTATTTAAGAGTTTAAACAAAAACAAGAAGGGAGGAAATATTACTAAGTCTCACCCTTGATGAGAACTTCCTTCAATCTTGACTTATTATAAAAGAAGATAAACTTGTCTTTACATAGAGGCTTTATGAATATATCAACCATTTATTATTTAGTAGGATAGAAAGATAGAAGAATTTTATTGTATTCAAGAAGTTTAAGATAAAAGTGATGTTGAATCTCAATGTGATTGGACCTTACCTAAAAATTTGAATTTTTTGCTAAGGCAATTTCACTTTGATTATCACAAAAAATTAGATTAAATGAATGTTTTGGGTGGCCCAAATCTATAAAAAGTCTTCTAAGCCAAATAGCTTCCTTTGTAGCATTATTACGAGCTTTATATTCATATTTTATGGAAGATAGAGATGCAATTTATTGATTTTTACTATCCCATGAAATCATGTCAGAACCTAAGCAAAAGCAATAACCACTAGTGGATCTATGATCATTTGGATCAATAGCCCAATCAGAATCAAAATAACCTATGAAATAAAAATTGATATTTAAGGTATACTTGATGCCATATGTTAGATTACCTTTAATATATTAGATAATTATTTTAGAAAATTTAAAATGAGTAGCTCAAGGTTTATACATGAAAGATAAACCAAACCAACGTAAAAAATAATATCAGAATGAGTATGAGTAAGATTACTTAGATTCCAACTAATTGTGTATATAAAGTTAGATAAACATTTTTTGTTTTCATGTCATTAATAAGTTTAAAGTAAAGTTGACAAAGAATAATAATAGGTTTAAAATATAGCATATTAAATATGGATAATAAATTATATTCATATTTAGATTTAAAAATATAGATACTATCCTTTTCTTACCAAACTTGAATGCCTACAAGATAATGTAAGAGACCCAAATAAATCACTTCAAAAGTATTATTTAAAGTATATTTAATTCAAGAAACCATTGAACTATTAATACCAATTATGATTAAGTCATCAACATACAAAATAATGATAACTATACCAGTTTGAGTATTTTTGACAAAGAGATTTAGGATCATTATAACTACGAGTAATGATAAATTTTAGAGTACCATTCTCTATGAGATTATTTTAAACCATAAATATATGTTTTTGAATTGAATATAAGATGTTAATTACCTTTATTTATAAAAAATTAAGGTTGAGACATGTAAATCTCTTCATGTAGGTCATCATTTAAGAAAGCACTTTTAATATCTATTAGATAAATAGGTTAAAATAAATTTAATAGTGGTAATTTTAGTAATATGACCGAAGGTTTCATTATAATCAATATCTTCAATTTGAGAAAAACCTCTATCAATACGTCTAGCTTTATGTTTTTAAATTTGACTATCAAAATTAAATATAGTTTTAAACAACCATTTACAACTTACTCAATTATGCCCTTTAGGTAAAAGAGCTAAGTCCCAAGTTTTATTAGAAATAAAATAGTCCTATTTATCAAACATAGATTTTTATCAATGAGGGTGACCTTGAGCTTGCTTTAAATTTTGAAGATCATTATTTTGAATAAGTTTAGACATCAAATCATAATTACAAAATTGTTGTCTAGTTTACGACTATCATTAAGATCAACATTAATTCTTGAATCATCTATAGTAGTTTTATCCCATTTAGGCATGATTTAGGTGAAGTAAAACTAGAATAATAAGAAGCAATTGGAGTAACAAAATCATTATGTAACACATCATTATGATCATCATTATATTCAAAAATAAAAGAAGCAAAAACAATATCAAGAGAATCTGAATTAGAAGCACAATCAAGCACACCATTTTTACAAATATTAACATCCCTCTTAATCTTTATTTTGTAAGTTTGAAGATCATAAATCTATAGGATTTAGATGATTCATCATAACCAACAAATATAAAAGTTTCTATTTTATAATATAACTTTTGATGCTTTTCAATTGGAATATAAATAAATGCATCATAACTAAAAACATGCAAATGTTTCAAATTAGGTTTTATACCACTCTAAGATTTTTTAGGTGTAATATGTAAAATATATTTAGTGGGATTCCTATTAATGAGATAAAAAAATAATATATGGATTCATCCCAAAATTTATAATGTATATTTTTAGCATTCAACATACACCTAGTCATTTCAGTGATAGTTCTATGTTTACATTCAACAACACCATTTTGCTCAAGTGTGTAGAAAATAGTTTTCTCATGTTTAATTCCATGTTGCTTAAAATATGCAATAAAATCATTGTTAACATATAATGTATCATTATTAGTGTGTAATTTGAGTAAATAATAATGAGATTATTTTCCAACAAAAGTGTGAAAGTCAATAAAAGTATTTAAGACATGATCTTTAGTTTTCAAGAAATAAATTCAAAGTCACCTTAAAATTATTAAAAAATGTTAAAAAATACTTAATACCATTAATGGGAGTTTACATAGGGCCTAAAAGATCACTATGAACAAAATGAATCTTTTTAATAGCACGTCAAGAGTGATTTTTAAGAAAAAAAAAAATCTAAGAATTTTACTAGCCATACAACCATTCAAAGAAGAAGTAATGGGAGAAATGTTAGGCAAACCTTGCACCATATTGAGTTTGTTAATGAGAGAAATACTTTGGTGATTTATTACCCCAATATTTCATGCCTTAAGTTAGCATCACTACAAATAAGAAAAGCATTAAAAGACGAGGGAGAAGAGAATCAATTAAATTTCGACAAATTATCACTATCTAAAAAAGTATTAGCAAGTACCAAAAAATATTTCTTTATAGATTTAACATAATAAGTATCATGAATAAATTTTACTTTATAGCCATGTTTACATAATTGAGGTATGGACATTAAATTTGATTTCAAATCAAAAACAAGCAAGACATCATGCAATTCACGATTCGAGATTTTAACATTTTCTATGGCTTTAACATTTCAATAAGTATGATTTGTAAGACTTAAATGATTGTTATAAAGATACAGTTCTAAATCAGTAAACAATTGAGTATTAGATGTCATATGTTGAGTGGAACCAGAATCAATAATCTACTCAATAGGAGAAGTATTCAAAGCATATGTAAAAGTAACTCTAGTATTAGACTTTTATTTTTCTTGAGTCTTATTGTCACTAGTGCTAGCATTATCTTTTATTTTAAGCTTTCCATTTTTGATACCATATTTCTATTTAAAGTAGTGATCTTCATCATGAGTGTTTTTGTCATAATAATTACACTCTAACTTTTTCTTAGGTTTAGATTTATGATTTTTCTTATCATGTGTATTGTTAGATTTAGCATGTTATTTGTCATTATTATGTTAATTTTTAGAAACAAAAGCATGTTCATTAGTCTAAAGACTACCAAATTGAATTAATTTTTTTTCTTCTAGACATAACAAAGTACAAAATAATTCAAAAGTCAACAAAGAAAAAAGAGTTAAAAAAACTAGTTGAGAATGAATATTAATAATAAACTACTAAAAAGGTAGAGACAAACATTTATTCATAATAATATGAATCAAATTTAAATTAGCAAGTTTAATTCTTGAACTAGCAAGTTGAGAATGTAAATAATAAACTTTAATCAAGAAATTATCCATATATTTAAAATAATTATATTTTGAATTAGAAAAATCATATTAAATTTGAATTTTACGAGATTGATTCACAAAATCATAAACATATTTAAGTTTAGACCAAGCAGTAGAGGCCAAGGAACAACCATCAATATAGATATGATTTTTAGGAGTCATGACCATACCAATCAATCATAAGGCCTCATAATTTTTGGCTTGCCATTTTTTTTGAATTTTGGTAAAGATATTTTTAGTGCTTGGTTGAGGATCTCTGCCATCTACTATGCATACAAAATATTTGAACATGAAAATGTATTGCATATGTGATTTCCATAAATGATAATTGGTGGACATGACTTTAAATTTAGAAAATAATTGAATCATTTGTGCCTCAAAAGCTCACCCGAAAAATTGAAAAGTGAATAGGGAATAAAATTCACAAAAGGAGTAGAAGGGGTAAAGACAAAAAATAATAACTATGTCAGAATGCAAGGACATAACTTTAAAAAAAAAAAAAAAAACTGAATAGCATATTTTTTTTTAAATTAATTACTGAAATTGATTTAAGTTTAAATTAGGAATAAATGTTTTTCACTATTTTTTTTTCAAATTATAACCAAATTTAAAAAGGTTTTGATTTTAAATTTAAAAAAAACTTGTAAAATAAATTGAATTAGTTTTTTTAAACTTTATAGAAAAATGTATATTGTCTTTTAGAAGATGATGAAAATAATTTTTTTTGTTTTTATTTTTAAAAATGAACATTACTTAATTTTTTTGTGTTTTTAAACAAAAAAGGCTTTAAAGAAAGGATTTAAAGATTTAACTTAAAAATAGAATTTAAAAAAACAAAAAATATCTTATTTTAGAAAAAGGCAAAGTATAGATAGAAAAACAATGTATGAGAAGGGCACATGAAAAAAATATACCTACAGAATTTATTTTGCCAGATGCATTCATAGGGAGGATCTAAGAGCAAGGAGGAAGAAGAAGAATCTAAGAGTCAGACTTATCAACTACCAGGGAGGAATATGAGCATAATAGAAGTGCCTAGAAGGAGAAATGAGGGCAAGTAAAACATGGGAAAACAAATCTTGTAGGAAAAAATAGATTTAGCACCTTAATGGGGGTTGTAAAATTATGTACAAATGTCGTATATATCTATATGACTAATTGTACATCTAGTATAAGACAAGAAAAAAAAATTGATAGGGTGGTGACATCTCAGCAGGGAGGAGGCTGGGAGGATGAAGGGGAAAAAATGGAGAAGGGAAAGTGAAAGATATTCCATTAGGAAGGAAAATCTACAAAGAAATCACTTTCTAAGAAAAAAGATGATCAGTAAAATTGAATGTATTTTTTAATGTATTTATTTTTAGTTGAATTGAATGAATAGAAAGGAAGGAGTAAGAATAAATTTCTATAAGGACCAGATTCAAAAAAAATGTTTTTTTTTTTCCATTAAAAAAACAAAGAATCCTAGTTATTATTCCCTACAACAGAGAAAAAAATAAAAAAAGGAGTATATGTTTTTGTTTATTAAAAAAAACTTGTTATCCCTACAAAAAAGGATTAGCATAAAAATATGAAAAGATATACTTTTTTTGTATTAAAAAATAAATGAGTACAAAAAAATTTCTTCTCACTCCCCCTCTACAAAAAAAAAATATGGAGTTAAAGGAAAGGACATAAAAAATAATACAAATATATTTGATAATGCTCTAATATTTTTATTTAAAGAGCAAAATAAATTCTATTTTTTAAAGGAAAAAAAATTACTTGTAAAATAATGTGGCTAAAAAAAATCCCTACAAAAAAAGGAGTTAACAGCCATAATTTATTTTTATTTTCTTAAAACAAAAAAGGAAAATGGATTTAGACAAAAAATGCAAGGGTGGAGCCCTTAGAAAAAAAATAAAAAATTCTTTATACAACCTACACTCTTAAAAATGTCAATAAAAAATTGAACTTGGCTCTAATACCATGAAAGATTTATCCAAAAAACATTCATAAATTTGACAAAGAAGTGCACAAATTAAATAAACATGTTCTCAAATGCAAGCCAAGATTGAGACAAAGATTTTTGAAGTAGGAAAACTAAATGAATTAATGAAAAAACCCATTTGATAATATTAAGAGACTTGATAAAAACTTATTTAGATGAGAGCACAAAATAGAAGAATTAGATAGAGTATAAGTTTCTTAGATAAAGAAAAAGAAGAGAGGAGAAGTTATTTTATAGATATAAAGGAATAATAGAAGTTGTAAAATACCCCATTAATGACCTTTTAAGTCTCCTAAATGTGTGTGCCACTTGTGACCTAATCCCTTATAAAATATGGACTATGTGCCAAGTGTAGGAAGGGAGGTTACATGCAAGTAACTCCTTCTAAATTCTAGGTTGACCAAAGAGGTGAGTGCCATCTCATGGAATATGGATTTATGGAAATTTACAATCTCCATAAATAAAAATTCCTTAAAAATAAAAAAGGAACTTAGGATAAATAAAATTATCTTATATAAATGGTAATACAAATAAATATTAAGTGAATTTGAACGTGTTTAAAATCTAAATATTTAAAATTTATGCACATTTCTCATAATGCATTACAACTTTTAAATTTATAAGATATGCGATACCAAAGCTTAAGTAGTTTAAACATATTTAAAATCCAAAGTTTTAAACTTTATGCATGTTTCTCATGATACATTACAACCTTGAAATTTGTAAGATATGCAATACCAAAGCTTAAGTAGTTTTCAAGTTATTTAAGATCCAAAGATTTAAACTTTATGCACATTTATCATGATGCATCATAACATTAAAATTTTAATGATATTTAATACCAAAGCTTAAGTGGTTTTGAACGTGTTTTAGATCCAAATATTCAAAATTTATGCACATTTTTAATGATGCATCAAAAATTTTAAAATTGAATGATATGTAATACCAAAGATTAAGTGGTTTTTAACATATTTAATATCCAAAGATTGAAAAAAAAAATCACATTTCTCATGATGCATCAAATTTTTGAAACTTGAATGATATGTGATACCAAAGCTTAAGCCATTTTGAACATTTTAATATCCAAAATTCAAACTTTATGCATGTTTTTTATGATGTATCTTAACTTTTAAATTTAAATTATATGTAATAACAAATCTTAAGTAGTTTTAAAGGTGTTTAAGATCTAATGATTCAAAATTTATGTGCATTTCTCATTATGCATTACAACTTTCAAATTTGAATGATATGCAATACTAAAGCTTAAGAAAATTTGAATGTGTTTAACATCCATAGATTTTAACTTAATATATATTTCTCAAGATGTATCATAACTTTAAAATTTAAATGATATGTAATACCAAAGTCTAAACGGTTTTCAAGGTGTTTAAGATCTAATTTTTTTAACTTTATACATGTTTATCATGATGAATCACAACTTTTATATTTTAATGATATGTAATACTAGAGCTTAAATGTTTTTGAACATGTTTAAGATCCAAATATTTGAAATTTATGCATGTTTCTAATGATGTATCATAAATTTGAAATTTGAATGATATGGAATACTGAAACTTAAACAATTTTGAATGTGTTTATGATCAAAAGATTCAAAATTTATGCATAGTTCTCATAATGTATCACAAATTTAAAATTTGAATGATATGTAATACCAAGCTTAAGTAGTTTTAAACATATTTAATATCTAAATATTTAATATTTATGCATATTTTACATGATGCATCACAACTTTGAAATTTGAATGATATATAATACCAAGGATTAAGCAATTTTGAAGGTGTTTAATAGCCAAAGAGTCAAATTTATTTGTATTTCTCATGATGAATCATAAATTTTAAATTTGAACGATATGTAATGTCGAAGATTAAGAAGATTTAAACTTTATGCACATTTTTCATGATGCATCACAACTTAAAAATTTTAATTATATATAATGGTAAATTTTAATCAATTATTAACATGTTAAAGATCTAAAAATTTGAATTTTATGCACATTTCTCATGATGTATCATAAATTTGAAATTTGAATGATATGTAATACTAAAGCTTAAGTGGTTTTGAATGTGTTTAAGATCCAAAGATTCAAATTTTATGCACATTTTTCATGATGCACCAAAAATTTAAAATTTAACTAATATGTAATACCAAAGCTTATGTAGTTTTGAACGTATTGAAGATCCAAAGTATGCACATTTCTCAAGCCATGTCATAATATTGAAATTTGAATGATATATAATATCAAAGATTAAATGGTTTTACCATCTTTAATACCTAAAGATTTAAATATTACATATATTTTTCATGATGCATCATAACTTTTAAATTTATATGATATGTAATACTGAAAAATTAAGTAGTTTTTGTACTGTTTAAGATCCATAAATTTGAACTTTATGCATATTTCTTGTGATGCATCTTAACTTTAAAATTAAAATAATATGTAATACCAAAAGTTAAGCTATTTTGAATGTTTTTAAGCTCCATACATTTGAAATTTAAGCATGTTTCTCATGATGCATCATAAATTTAAAATTTAAATGATATGTAATGCAACATTCAATGCAGTTTTAAAATTTATATGATATGTAATACAAAATTTTAAATGTTTTCAAACGTGTTGAAGATACAAATATTTAAAATTTATGCACATTTTTGATGATGCATCACAACATTGAAAATTGAATGATATGTAACATCAAGGATTAAGTGGTTTTGAAAATATTTAAGATCTAAAGATTTGAATTTTATGCATATTTTTTATGATGCATCACAACTTTGAAATTTGAATGGTGTGTAATACCAAATATTAAGTGGTTTTCAACATTTTTATTATCTAAATATTTAAATTTTATGCACATTTTTCATGATACATCACAACTTTAAAATTTGAATGATATGTAGTATCGAAGCTTAAGCAATTTTTAACATGTTTAACTTCTAAAGATTCAAACTTTATACACATTTATCATGATGAATCATAAATTTTAAATTTGAATAATATCTAATACCAAATATGTAAGGATTCAAACTCTATTCGCATTTCTCATGATGCATCACAAATTTGAAATTTGAATGATATATATGTAATACTGAAGACTAGTAGTTTTGACGGTGTTTAAGATCTAAAGATTCAAACTTTATGTGCATTTATCATGATCTATCATAATTTTAAAAGTTAAATGATAAGAAATATTGAAGTTTAAGTGGTTTTGAATATGTTTAAGTTCCAAATATTTTAATTTAATACATGTTTCTTATGACAAATTATAACTTTAAAATTGGAATGATATGTAATAAAGAAGTTTAAGTAGTTTTGACAATGTTTATGATTCAAAAATTCAAATTTTATGCATATTTTGTGTGATGCATTACAACTTTCAAATTTGAATGGTATGTAATGTCAAAGTTTAAGTGGTTTTAAACATGTTTATGATTCAAATTTTTGAATTT
Organism: Torreya grandis; assembly: GCA_037957365.1. NCBI lineage: Eukaryota > Viridiplantae > Streptophyta > Pinopsida > Cupressales > Taxaceae > Torreya > Torreya grandis. Next base: position 432,517 of record JARHVA010001394.1, read on the forward strand.
TATGCATGTTTCTCATGATGCATCACAAATTTGAATGCTATAATCCCAAAGTTTAAGAGGTTTTGAAGGTGTTTAAGATCCAAATACTCGATATTTATTCATATTTCTCATGATGCATCACAATTTTGAAACTTCAATGATATGTAATACTGAAACTTAAATTTTTTTTTAAGGTGTTCAAGATTCAAATTTTATGTGTTTATCATGATGCATTGTAAATTTAAAATTTGAATGATATGTAATACCAAGGATTAAGTTATTTTGAACATGTTTAAGATCTAAATATTAGTAATTTATGCATGCTTTCCATGATGCATCTGAACTTTGAAATCAGAATGATATGTAATATCAAAGATTAAGTGGTTTTTACTATGTTTAAGATTTAAAGATTTGAATTTTATGCATATTTCTTGTGATGCATTGTAACATTAAAATTTTAATGATATGTAATACCAAAGTTTAAGTAGTTTTGAAAGTATTTACGATCTAAAGATTTGAAATTTATGTGTTTCTCGTGATGCACCATAACTTTAAAATTTGTATGATATGCAATACTAAAGCTTAAGAATTTTTGAAGGTGTTTAAGATCCAAAGATTAAAATTTTGTGAGCATTTATTATGATAAATCACAAATTTAAAATTTTAAAAATATGTAATACGAAAGTTTACTTAGTTTTTAACATATTTAAGATCTAAGGATTTGAATTTTAAGTGTGTTTCTCATGATGCATCATAACTTTGAAATTTAAATGATATGTAATACAAAAGTTTAAGCAATTTTGAAGGTGTTGAAGATCCAAAGATTTGAACTTTCTATGAATTTCTCATGATGCATCACAACTTTCAAATTTGAATGATATGTAATACCATGACTTAAGTAGTTTATAAGGTATTTAAAATCCAAAGATTTAAAATTTATGTGTATTTCTCATGATGTTGCATCTTAGCTTTGAAATTTGAATGATATGTAATACCAAAGCTTGAGTAGTTTTGAATGTGTTTAAGATCTAAAGATTAGAAATTTATACATATTTCTCATGATGCATTATAACTTAAAATTTTGAAATGATATGCATTACTAAAAGTAAAGTGGTTTTAAACGTGTTTAAGATCTAAAGATTCAAGCTTTATATGCATTTCTTATGATGCATCACAACTTTTAAATTTGAATGATATGTAATATCAATGCTTAAGCACTTTGAAACATGTTTAAGATTTAAATATTTGATATTTAAGTACATTTCTCATGATATATCATAACTTTGAAATTTAAATGATATGTAATATCAGAGATTAAGTGGTCTTGAATGTGTTTAAAATACAAATATAAAAATTTATGCTTGTTTATCATGATGCATCACAACTTTGAAATTTGAAAGATATGTAATACCAAAGCTTAAGTAGTTTTGAATGTGTTTAAGATCTAAAGATTTAAAATATATGCACATTTTTCATGATGCATCGAAACTTTGAAATATGAACAATATCTAATATTAAAGCTTAAGTAGTTTTAAACATGTTTAATATCTAAAGATTTGAACTTTATGGCATTTCTCATGATGCATCACAAATTTGAATTTTGAATGATATGTAATACTAAAACTTTAGTGTTTTAGACATGTTTAAGATCCAAAGATTTGAAATTTATGAACATTTTTCATGATGCATCATAAGTTTGAATTTTGAATGACATGTAATATGAAAGTTTAATCTATTTTAAATATGTTTAACATCCAAAGATTCAAAATTTATGCATATTTCTCATGATGAATCAAAATTTTGAAAATTAAATGATACTTAATACTAAATCTTAATTAGGTTTTAACATTATGTATATTTATCATGATGCACCACAACTTTCAAATTTGAATGATATATAATGTAGAAGTTTAAGTAGTTTTGAATGTGTTTGAGATCCAAAGATTCAAACTTTATGCATGTTTCTCATAATACATCGTAGATTTAAAATTTTAGTGATATGTAATACAAAAGCTTAAGCAAATTAATTTGAACATGTTTAATATCTAAAGATTCTAAATTTATGTAAATTTTTCGTGATGCATCATAACTTTGAAATTTAAATGATATATAATACTGATGCTTAAGTGGTTTTCAACCTGTTTATGATATAAAGATTTGAACTTTATATACTTTTCTCATGATGCATCGTAACTTTAAAATTTGAATGATATGTAATATCAAAGCTTAAGTGGTTTTAAACATGTATAAGATTCAAAGATTTTAATTTTATGCATGTTTCTTGTGTTTATCATTAAGTGGTTTGAACTTGTTTAAGATCTAAAGATTTGAAATTTACGTGCATTTCTCATGACGCATCACAACTTTAAAATTTCAATGGTATGTAATACTGAAGGTTAAATGTGATGTAATGAATATTTTTAAGATCCAAAGATTCAAATTTTATGCATGTTTCTCATGATATGTAATATCTAATTTTAAGTAATTTTGAACATGTTTAAGATCCAAATATTTAAACTCTATGCACATTTTTCATAATGTATCAAAAATATGAAATTTGAATGAAATATAATATTGAAGCTTAAACAATTTTGAATGTGATTAAGATGCATAGATTCAAAATTTATGCATGCTTCTCATGATCCATACCAAATTTGAAATTTCAATGATATGTTATATCAAAAATTTAATGATTTTGAACATGTTTTAAGATCCAAAGATTCAAACTTTATGTATATTTATCATTACAACTTTAAAATTTTAAAGATATGTAATATCAAATATTAAGTGGTTTTGAACATGTTTAAGATCTAAATATTTAAACTTTAAGCATGATTTTCATGATGCATCACAACTTTAAAATTTGAAAGATATGTAATACTAAAGCTTAAGCAATTTTAAAGGTGTTTAAGATCAAAAGATTTGAAATTTAAGCAAATTTCTCATGATGAATCAAAACTTTTAAATTTTGATGATATTTAATATCAAATATTAAATTTTTTTGAAGGTGTTTAAGATATAAAGATTCAAAATTTATTTGCATTTCTTATGAGGCATCACAACTTTGAAATTTCAATGATATGTAATATAAAATCTTAAGAGAATTTTAATGTATTTAAGATCCAAAGATTCAAACTTTATACATATTTATCATGATTCATAGCAACTTTAAAATTAGAATGATATGTAATATCAAAGCTTAAAAGACATTGAAACTATTTAAGATCCAAAAATTTGATCTTTATGCACATTTCTCATGATGCATCATAAAGTTTAAATTTAGATGATATGTAATAAAAAGGCTTAAGATATTTTGAATGTTTTTAAAATATAAATATTAAAAATTTATGAGTGTTTCTCATGATGCATCGAAACATTGAAATTTGAATGATATATATTATTGAAGCTTAAGCATTTTCAAATGCATATAATATCTAGATATTTGAACTTTATGAATATTTATCATGATGCATAATGTCACACCCAAAATAAACCCATAAAAATGCTAATAATTCTTTTCTCGTAAAACACTAAACATCTTATTAGAGGATAGTTCAATATTGACATATTTCCAGCTAATGTGTACAATAAATCTGCACAAGCAAACAACCTATAAAAAAAACCTCTACCTTACCTATAAACATTTTATTACCCATGATTACTCCAAATTTAAGTGTAAATATCAAAATTTGATGCATCCAGACTTGCCAAGCATGCTTTATCGTCAAATTCCAATTTCATTAAATCACCCAGAAAAGGGTGATGGAAGTGTAAATATCAAAATTTGATGCATCCAGACATGCTAAGCATACTTTATTGTCAAATTCCAATTTCATTAAATTGCCCAGAAAAGGGTGATGGATAAATTAACCCCGTAATAAAGAAATTAATTTTGAAATATATTTAATATTATTTTATCTTTATTATCATGGTATGAACTTTATGAAGTGCCTTCTAGTGATTGAAACACTAAAATCCCTTAGCATTCAAAAATGAATTTAGCATAGAATTCTATTCTGCAAGCAATTTCTTGAATAATTCAAGTTTGGAAATGGATGGCTAAAAATAGTAGAATAATTTTAAAATATTAAGAGAGAGTTATATTATAAATTTGAAGATAAAATCAGTCATTATAAACTTTTGTTTAAGCCTCAGGACTCCTCTAACTAACTTTACCAACTTCAATTTGAAATGACTTCGAGGGTTGAAATACAACTTTAGCTACAAAAGATCATCAGATGCCTCAGGAGATGGGCCCACAAAGATGGTTTGGGATGAGATAGGAAGGTTATGATTTGATGTCCTAATTTTATTTACATAAATCTATAGCTTGAAATATTTATTTTTAATTTAAGCAAGGTTTATTATTTTCAAAAGATGGAATTTGAGATGAATTTATTAGATTTGATCAAGTGATAATTACACAATCACATTACTAAATATTGATTTTCAAGATTATTAAATCTATAGATGATTGATATTGAGGTGAAAAAAATTATTATCTAATAACTCTACTCAAGACACCAATAAAAGAACTATTCCATCCAGGCTCAACAAAACATGTAAGTCTAATTCTAAGGTTAATTTGGAGATAAGGTTACTTGGCTTTCAATAGCTAAAATTTCAACATCTACTACACTTCAAGAGGGTTTCTTACTAACTTAAAAAGTAAGGACTTTATCACTTCATTTATTTATAGCCAAATCTTGCTCAATTTATTGATGCATCTTACTCAATTTAACTTTCAAGTACAACATATCATGATATAAAAAGGGATTTGCACATCTGTATTACAAGGTGACAATTCTTTCTATAATTTATAATTCATCTAACCCAAGTTTTATATTAATCTAAATTGATTCAAGATATGTTAATTTTTATACTTATCACCTAATTTATATTATACTCTAAGGTATAATTTGATTCACATTACTTATCCTCTAGGCCTTAGAAAAGACTAATTAAGCTTCTAGTCCAATTAATTCCTTTTAAAAGTAAAGTCTCTAGTTACTTCTAAAATTCAACGAGAATGTTACGTACACTTATAAGGACTTCATAATCCTATAACCAACTTAATTTAGTGAATGAATGACAACCATTGGGTTTTATTTTACCTTGTCTACATCAAAGTATGCATAATAGTCTTGCTATATTGACAAGAGACTACTAGAGATGGGCATCCCACAACTTATGATGTCATACACAATAAAAATTTTGATTCCCAATTTAAACAAATGGTTAATTCATATCAATCCCTCATTTCTTGGTATAATATTAAATGCATCACTCTTCCTGGTTCACGAGGAGACTAAAAAATAGTTTTTTCAAGTATTATACTTAATTAGGAATCTCACATCATTTGGTTACATTACTAAACCCAAATTTTGATTTCTCGTCTTGATTAACAAAGATAAAAATTACACATAATAATTTAAGTTGCTTTGACAACTATCTTAGACCATGAAGCTTACCACATGAGTAGATAACTAGGCTTAATTTCATTTAAGAGTTTCACATGGTTAAAATTGCTAATATAAACAAATTTTAGATTAAGAAAAATGATTATAACTATTAGGATAACACCAAAAATAGCTTAATATTTTTTTGACAAGTAATCAACATGATTCTATTCATTATCAATGAAGACAAAGCATTTCATCCTACTACTGACATGATGAAATAACAATACTTCATAATTTAATATTTTTGGAAATGATATTAACTCAATGTATGATTTGTTCATTTGATCTTATCTCTCATAGTACCTATACAATCAACAAGTGCATCAGCCTAAGCTGGTAAGTGAAATGCATTTTCAATCTTTCAAATTAACCAGATAATATACAGATCAACGATATATAACAATAATGATTTCTACCTATGTTTTCATCATTAAACTAACCTAACTCAAGGTTAAAGTATTATACAAGACATACACTCTTTTAACACTAACAAAAAAATACAAAATGTCACATTTATTTACCACCTAAAAATAATATCACATTTCAACTATAATAATAAATTAATGTTAATCATAAAGATATACAAATTTCAACATAAAGGGGTATGGTCATGAAACAATTAGAATTTTACCTCAATTGAGAAACAAGGAATAAAAGAATGATCTAGGAAAAGGGTATCCAATTAAAGTGATGTTTTGCCATTCAAATAATTATGTCCAAGATTAACACTATACAAAAGGAAAACTAGAATCATAATATTCAATTGCTATTATTATCCCCACTAACATCAAACCTAGAAAGGAAGGAGGATTACCCATTCAAAAGTCACCATTTCTATTTAAAGGATAGTATTATAGATAATATAAAACTTTTTAATTAATGTACACACTACAAGAATGTTTTAATGAATAACTTGGGGAAAGGTTTGAATCACTATGCATGTTTCAATTATTGAACATGGCTTTTGTGAACATGTTCTCTATTAATGAAACCTATTGGCGTGTATAAATAAAGTGCACTAGAAGATGAACATGTAGTTTCTAATACTTGATCAACATTTATTCTAAAAAAATAAAAGTAACCAATCACATCTTTATAGTTAAAACTCAAGTATTGATATTCTAATGCATAACCATTGGTATTCCAAAGGTTAAGTTTTGGTTATAGATCTAAAAAATACCTTTTATGACCTCTCGTGGTAGAATCAATTATATTGTAAAATGTATAATACGTTAGACCTTGAAACCTTAGTTATAAGTAGTTAAGTGTCATATTAAAATGGATAAATTTTTAAAAATCTAATGTGATGTTATGGTACCTTAATTCGCTATCGCTATCCTGCCCCACATTCTACAATTCCTTATTTTATATATATTACTAAAACATCTAAATGGTAATCTCCTAGTTTTGAGATGAGGCACATTAACTGAAATGGTTGGGACTCTCAAAAAGAGAATGACCATAGTACATAGACATTATCTATATCTCCTATCCAGACCTAGAGATGCATGCATATTTGGGTCTATTGAATGTGAAAGGGCTTGTGAGTCCATTGAAATCCATGATAGAGATCCAATGTAGTCCCACTGAGTTCAAATAGTTGAGATAAAAATAATGGTGGTGAATCTCCACTTGGGCTAGGTTAAAGAAAAGAATAGAATAGAATTTGACATAACACAAAGATTTTAGGTGGATTTGGAGGCCAAAGACCAGTTAATCATTTTGTACCCTAATTGTACTATAGCCAAACTATATCTGGAACCTAGAACTCATAAAATTACAAAGTAGAGATGAAGGAAATACACCAAATAAGGATGAAACACAAGTTAAAATCACTGTTTTATATCCATTCAATCATTCATTATCAGAATAACATGAAAGAGGTATCACATAAATGCACTTACCTAGTTCCATCTGGATAGCTCCTTTCTTTTTTTCTATTTTGAAAACTCTTGAAATACACTAATGACTTTCACCTGAAATTCATTCACTCCTCACCATGGCACATTTCTCTTGCATCCCCATCACTTAACTCCTTCCTGTTATTTCTACATGGATTGACTCCCTTTCCTATCTTGTCACATCCCCCTATGGTTTTATCTATCCCACTCATTAAATCCCACAAGTGACAAGATATAAGTGCTCAAGATACACACCTTACCAATCTCACCTTCCCACAATACCCAATTTACTTGAAGACTACCAACATTTAATCTATTGAGTTCATAAATGATCTAAATGACTGAATAATTAAAGGTTGGTTATATTGCAAGATAGTTCTAAATATATATATATATATATATATATATATATAATCATTATTATTGATTATAATCACTAATATTATATTAAATATTAAAACAATTATATATAAGTATATATACTTAAAATTCTTAATTGTTATATGTCTGTATATCTATTTCTAATAATAAAAACTTGTATTTATTCAAATTATATATTAAATGTGTCTATGTACTTGAATTATAATGTAAGATTACATTCAAAATGTATAACGAATGATTATCTTGGTTTCTCACATGCCATCTTGATTAATTAATCTATTTTTTTCTCATAATTTTTCATTCACAAAAGATAGCGGCATCCATTTAATTCCATCATTGTCTCAGGTTAAGGTTAGATCATATACTATCACCTTAGCACCTTGATTCATAGTTAGTGACACTACTCATTAGAAGTCAACAAGGGAAAACACACACTATTCACCCACACAAACGATTCATAACACATCTAATGTGATGAACACATTGAAATAAACAAGGAAACATTTGGTCACCATGTGGGGTATTACATACTCCTCCTCTTATAAAAGAATCATCTTCGATGTAAACATCATAATGAATGACAAAATAATAATTACTTACTCTCAACAACTCTGGGATACAACCACCAATAATATTCGAGGTCTCACTAAAAAAATAATTAAACTTAATTAATCACTGATATATGCATAAGAATATAAGTGTCAACCTAAGACCAACCATATGGAGCATAATTACACAATGTTATACAATAGTAAGTGATATTGATAACATCTAACTAGCATAACCCAACTATATCACAAAAATATGTCTATCAAAACTCAAAAATTACATGTACAACATGCATCAATCTATTATATACTCATACGAAGCATTCAGTGTCATCTCGAGGTATCATGCCATGTAAAATAAGGTGTATTATGCTAATATTAATGCCAATTAGGAAACCATACTGAACCAAAATCCCATACTAACTAATACTACCAAATTATGCTATACTGATCAATATCATAAGGTGCCAACTGAAACATAATTAGCCTCTAAAATGAAAAAGTGAGACCAAATTTGATCCTAATATAAGTCATGTTATTTTCATCTATCACTAACTAATCAAAGCACATAATGTGTAAGATCAAGTATCCATCTAATGTCTAAATCATACTAAGAGAAGAGTAATGAGCATCAATCATGGTTAGGGTACACTACTAGGATATGTATACATCCATGGTAACATAATATAAATCTAACTAAATAACCCTAAACCATATCAAAGAATGTTGAAATAACCAATCAAGGTATATATCAAGATAATAAGTAGTCACTACATATCAAATCTTCTATCTAGACCTACCAAAAAAATCATAGCTCCATGTAAGGACCACATATCTATATATGTATATATATATATATATATATATATATATATATATATATATATATATATATATAACCACCATATCTGGTGGGGTGGGAAGGGTGGTATCATGAACTGGCATGATTAGTTTCCATCTTGACCCACTATCTATATTCCAAGCTACTTCTTATCCCCCATATCAAACCATAGGCATACTAGTTATGCACAAACAAACACATATGAAACCAAAACCAACAACCATCAAAATAAATATACAAGAGAATAAACCATTCATGTAAGGTCAAAACTAATAAAAAATGAGATTAAGTAGCCCCAAAGGAAAAGATAAACCCATAAATCCAAAATAAAATTCAACAATAAGTGCCCATGATGGACTATAAAAAAAATTAAAAGACAAAACAAAATTGAATCAACTTAAAAACAAAATTCAACCTAATATAAATAATCTCAACAAAACATAAGCAAAAATGGTGATCATCACAAGCACTAATTGACTTTTTCAAAGCACTAAATGTCACCCAAGGGGAGAAGGAATAAAAATCATGTCATTTACCTCATAGAGGTAAGAGGCATCCTGATTACCTCCCAGAGGTATGAGGCATCCTGATTTCCTCCCATAGGTTTGAGGCATCTCAATTACCTCCTAGAGGTATGAGGCATCTCAATTACCTCCCAGAGGTATGAAGAACACTATCTATTACCTCCCATAGGTAAGAAAAATACTTGCAAATTAAGTTCCATTATAATACAATAACTGTACCTCATCATATGTAATAGCGTTACCACACAAATCAACTAAATAAATCTATTACACAACATTCCACTACTATGACTCATAACCAACCTATTGTCAAATATCACTACTTATAGAGAATAACCATGTCAAACATATCAAAGAAAGAAATTGCATCAGTCCAATTGATGCTAGAATGTCATCCTAAATGACTTTTTTAATGTATCTCTATAACTTCAATTAAAATCTCATGAGGAATATTTGATTCTCTTTGCATATAGTAATATAATGTCCCAAGGTATCATGTGGAAATTTTATCAATTGTCATTACTAATCACCACTGAAGAGATTGAATAACATCCATATTATAATAAAGTGCTACTACAAATGAAGTATCCAATATCATTTAACCATAACTTATAAATGAATGAGAATAACAACTATCAATTCCCACACATTGCATCCTAGTACCACAAAAATACAAATCCAAAATTATTGGCTCATATCTCTAACCGGAATTTCTCTCAAGTGACATATCTCATAGGTAATATTACTATCAACATAGCTCACTAAAGTTCTATCAAGTGGAAACTATATGCATATTTGATTGTTGATCACTAAAAACTATTATCTATTATAATTACTAGAAGCATCTAGATGGCCTAAACAATCACTATTAATATGATTTAGGACCTCCATTGCATCACTCTTCAAGACACACCCCAAATGAGCAATCTTTTGCTAGTCAAAACAAGGGTGTGATAAAATGGAGGAAATAGGATTCTACATATCCTAATGCATGCATTGAATATGGTATTACATGCTAATAGTTTTCACATATTACAACTTTTAAGAGTATGCAATGGTTAATGCAAAAGAGGGTCATCATTCATAGAAATTGAAGATTACTACCCATGCTAACTATATGAAGTAGATAACTAACATGTATACTTACCAAATAAAGTAATAATCGTATCACAATATTGTTGAACAAAGGAGAGGAGTAACCATTCAAGATTATCATTACCTGAATCTCCAAAAGAAATCTCTTATGTTAAGGTTTTTAAGACTCACAGGCCATCTATCATTACTAAAGTGTTAGTCTATTCTCAAACAAGCATTACTTTGTCTATAAAATTTTGTAATAGTCCTATCATTAGGACTTTTATTTTAACACCATAAGACCATTTACAGTTTCACAATTGGTTAAATTACATAAAGCTAAGCTGATAACTAAGGGATAATCATTTTAGCACATTTACTATAACTTCAAGTTTAATCCATGTAATGCACATGTAATAACAATCTTGTATATCTCGTTAGTTTACTTCACATACAATCAATCACTATACTTATTAAAGGTAAATAGCATTCCTTCACCTCTAAATAACACTATTGTCATGAAACTACTTGGAAATACCATAGTTTTATACCTAAAATCAATAACCTATTATATTTTTATTCAATAATTATACTTAAAATCAAGTCAATGAGAGGTGAATGTAACAACTCTAACCTTAACATCTAGGGAAATTAATATGTCTAAGCTAGCATGCACTCAATTAACTATTAACCAAGGGTAAACAATGTGTTTAGATGTGTAAAACCAAAGTAAGGTATACTAAATTATATTTTACATTCATGCTTAATTTCAAATCATAGTATATACAATAATAATTTCACATAGTAATGTATGCAAACCTTAGTAAGAGCTTAAAGAAAAAAAATATTCTAGACCACCTATAAATGGTGTCAAATGAAAACCTAGACTATCAAAGAAGTATATTGAGGTAAAATACCACCTAAGTACATATATAATAAATCTACAATTTATATACAACATTAGAACTCAATCATGTATTAGTATATATAATTATTATAGAAAAAAAATAACTTTAATATATAGAGACACATCGACAAAGTTTTCAATTCAAAATTCAAGTAACTTTACCCAAACACGAATAACAGAATCACACAATTCAATTTGTGATCTCAACTCATTATGAATACAACTAAAGAGAAAAATATTATGATGCTAAGTTTCACAACTTCATCACAAGTGCCAAACACAATCCCCAAAGTTCCTAGTGTGGAACCTAAGCTCTGATACCAAAATGTCATGCCTAAAATTTCACCCCAAATAACTCATAAAAATCCTAATATATTTTTTTTCTCGTGCAACAATAAACTTCACATTAGGGATAGTTCAATTTTGACACATTTCCAACTAATGCTTAAAATAAATCTACACAAGCAAATAACCTCTAAAAACACTCTACCTTAGTTAGAACCATTTTAGTACCCATGTACTAGTACTCTTATAAAATGCAACCCTCCAAACATAAGTGGAATTATCCAAATTCAATGAATCTAGACTTGCCAAGCATATTTTATCATCAAATTCCAATTTCATTAAATCACCGAAAAAAGGGTGATGGGTAAATTATCCCCACAATTAAGAAAGTAATTATGAAATTTATTCCATATTATTTTATCTATAGCCTCATGTTATGAACTTTATGAAGTGCCTTCCACTGATTGAAACACTAAAATAACTTAGCGTTCAAAAATAAATTTACCATAGAATTCTATTCTACAAGTAATTTCTTGAAAAATTCAAGTTTGGAAATGGTCAGCTAAAAATAGTAGAATCATT